>VWZL01005066.1:37747-71140 GCA_013396915.1 Stercorarius parasiticus
TGACCCCCCAACCCCTGGCCGACATAGCGCTGTGAGGGGTTTGGCCCGTCGGTTGCGTGTGGGGGCCCGGCTGCTGGCCGGAGAGGGAGGGGGAGAGGGGGGCTTCTTCCTTCGTCGGCACTTGCGGAGCGGGGCTGCCCCTGCCCGGCCTCCTCTTCCACACTTACCCCACCCGCCCCCAGCCCGGACCCCCCGGCAGGTTTCTGCCTTCTGCTTTTCGACCCTTCTCCCCCCACCGCTGCAGGCGTGAAGGGGACGGTGGCACACGGAGATGCTTCCCGAAGAAATACCGGAGGCTTTCCCCTTCAGGAGCCGTGCCTTTCGAGTCAGTAGGCTCGGGTAGTATTTTTGGCCAGTTTGTGAGTCCGAGGCAGCTTTTGCGATCCGCAGTGTTTTCTGAGTTTGGTTGTATGCTTCAAGAAAAAGGTCATCTTCTTGTTTTACACTTGGTGCCAAATTATACCAGTGTATTTTTTAATATTTCACACTTTTACACCATGCATGCATACTTGATTAGCTTGCTGCTGGTCAGTGCAGTCCTATTTGTCATCCTGATAAGCATAATACTGACAGCATAAAAGCTAGCTTTTTTCACACATCTTTGACAGCATTCGGGTTGTCCAAATAAGAATTATGATGTCAGATGACTTTATGGGTCTTAATTCCTTTTTTTTTTTTTGGCAGGTCATGAACTGGCAGAGATAAGAGAACGATCTCTGAAGACTATTCTGTTTAAATTAGATCATAACTTGATTTCGTATGCTGATCTGGTCCATGAAAAAGTGCTTTTCCTTAATCTTTTGGAGTGGTTCAATTTTCCAGTCATACCAATGAAAGAGGAAGTACTAAATTTTGTAAACAATTTGATAAAGGTATGACACACTAACATTTATTTATATATAAGCTATGTCTTTAGAATGCTAAAGCTAAATAAAATTGGATATTATTTGGTTTTGTGGCTCCATGTAATGAATTTCTAGAGTGTTTTACAAAGATGTGAATAATAAAGCCACTGTGTGTGTACAGAAATGAAAACAATTTGAGTGGCTTGCAATTGGTCATAGGGATAGCAGAAAAAAAAATTATTTTCTGGGTTTCTACTTTAGTTTTACTGCTTCTTCAGTTTATCATTTAGTGTTTAATTTCTTCTTTGGGATGTGATTTGCAGCTAAGTGCTTGCACTGTTCGTGAAAAGTAAAGATTTGAACATTGGTGGAACTTATTTTAAAAAAGTCGAGAAAACATTGCAGAAATTTCAGAGATCTCATAATGCATTCTTATGTTTTAACAACTAAACAGCAGCTATGCAGAGGAAAAAAAAAAATCCCATCCTTGAAACTGATGGATGGTCTAAAAAAAGATGAAATCTAACTAAAGTTTTGATTATATTTCTTTCCTTTCCTCCCCATCCTTCAAGGTCAGGAGACCTGGAGACTCTTCAGGCTAACTTTGTCAGTTATTTGTCTTAATGTAGCATCCACCTGCTGCCCAGAAACTGATTGGAATTGGTGCAGTGGAATTCTTCTCTCAGCTTCGTCCCAATGTGAATCCAAACTTGCAGGCTATAATTGATGGGATTGTGGATGGGCTGTTCTTCCTTCCTTCTGGACTTCCTTCTAGTTCTTTATCAGTACATTATCAGACTCGGTCCCAGCCTTCAGTAGATCAGACAGGTAAAGTACATATTTTGAAGTATGATTTATTTAAAATGAAAATAAAGTAAATGAAAAACTTCTAGACTGTGGAAAGTTGAGGTTTTCAGGCACAGTAGGCGAATTATCCCTGAGAGATCAGTGAAGTGTATGGTAAGCAGATTTTGCCAGAGAAAGTATGATTTTAGCTAAATCAGATAGTGCCATCCCTGTAATGTAATTCTCTGCATGAGAACAATCCTGTTGTTTGTAATCAGACCTTCTCTGTCCATTTCTTCAGTATGTAACACCTGTTTGCTATAATGTAAAAAGGGCATAAGGTTATAACACAGGATGTGAATTTCCAAAGTCTGCCATAATGGCAGCAAGTGTAGCAACTTTGAGCAAATCTGTAGTTAAGCCAGTATGCTTTGCTACTATTCTTTGCATAGTAGACTTTAAAACTTTGAGGCTTATTAAAAATTTTAAAAAAAAAAAAAAAAAAAAAGGCAGTAAGTGAATCTAGTGGAATGATTGTAAAAACTACATTAGTGTTCTATGTACTGTCTGCTTAGTTTTGGATAAGTATTTGTCATAGAAAAATATGTAAACTTTTTTTGAAATTTCATATTATTCGTGAAGTGTTTCACACGTGAAGTGCTGTTACTTGGTTCTGTTATCTAGCTTATTATCTATCTGTTACACTGATTTACAGTGCAGTGACTCTTAGATGTAGTCAAAAAGTAAACCCATGTGGTTCTTGTACTGTGCCTTAAAAATTTCAGTACAAAGTATAGAGGAGAAAATTATGTACCATGGAGGTCCTTACTTCATCCTCCTGGTTCTTGTGAGAAAGACACTGCTGGTGTAGTAATGGCCACACTTCTGTCACTCATACCGTGCAATCTCGGAGATAAAAGTAATTTTCCTGTGGCTTCTGCACTCTGTCTAATGCTTGGAGTTTTAGTTTGTTAGAAGTATGTGGTGGCTGTTGATTTATTTTTATTTTTTATTTATTTTTTCCTCCCTGTGCCCATGTAAGGGGTTAGCTAGATTTTTACAGAAGACTGCCACTGTATGGGGAATATTATATTATTTTACATATGCATTCTTAAACTACATCTTTTTGAAAGTACTCAAATGAAGTGTTGTACGTAATTCCTATTTATGCTGCAAATTGTATACACATATGGATTAAATAATCTTAATGCTTAGTAACAGGATTGTTGTATTTTTATTTCTATTTCAACATCAGTTCCTGGGAAAAAATGCAAACTAATAATCTGGGCATTATCTAGTTTGATCCTTTGAACCAATTATTATGTTCTGGAGAGATTGCTTTTAATGTTACGTATCTTGTGTATATTTTGTTATACAGTTTGTGTATTAATCACATGTATTTAATAATATATATATTATATATGGGGGGACAACTTTTCAGTTGACCTGCTGACCTGGAAAGACAGCAGTTTTGGTAGAAAAAGGTTTTAAATAGTTAATTTAAAAAGTTAATTTTATTACTGCATAGGTAGATTAGAGGAAAACATTTTTTTGGCTGCCAGTTCTCCATCAGGCAATACATTTTGTGTAATTGTTTTTGCTGTTGCTTGTATGGTATATAGTGTAATGGAAAAAAACCTTTACCGTTGCAGAATATGATTGTAAAAAATAAACATTGACGCTCTTTTTACTCCACTTTCCTGATTCCTTAATAGGTTAAAACTCAAGGGCAAAAGGGAGGCAGTTCAGGAAAAGCATGAAGATAAATGGAATATACTTCTGTTTGGTTTTGGTTTTGTTTTTTTAGTGTACATTTTTTTTAACTTATGTTTATTTGTTTTAGTTCCACCTCAAGAGGAATTAGTCACTGGATATTTTTGTCAAGGTAGAAGTCATCTTCTACAGTTAGAAATGCCTCCCAAAAGAACAGCTGGTATGTGTAGTTATAAAATAAGAATATGTTAAGTACAGAAAATGCTTGGAGTTGTAATTTAGATTGAATTCCATTACAAATTTTATTATTGGCTACTTTTTTCCCGTTGTTATTCTGTGAAATCTAGTGCCACATCACAGAAACTACAATTATAATGCTTATAAAAATGACATTTGTCTTAACAGAGCTTTCTCTTTTCTAGTAAATAGGTAATGTGACTCATTGGAATATGTAAAGTATGTTAAAATATGCTGTAATTGTAAAAAATATTTAAATTTCCAATACTTCGCAGAACTGTGTTCTGTAGTCGTAAGTGGCTGTTTAAGTACCTTTTTATTTCAACAACAAAAAAAAGTCTGAAGTACCTTTCTACTTTTCAGAAAACTAGATTAAGTGCTTTAGAAATCTTTACCTTGTATCTAAATGAAAACCAGTGTTAAGCTTTTATTTTTTTTGTCAGTAAAATGATATGAAATATTTCACTGATAAATACAGACCAATGTTATTTTGGCAAGTTTTTGCCTGTACCTATGTCCTAGTAACAGTTCACAGGAGGGTGTCATATTTAACGTACACTACAGTGCTAAGAACTATATTTTAAAATATGACTTTGGAGTTACTGTATGTAAATTACCAGATTACTTTTTTTTAGCAGTGTATCAGCTGTCTTTAGAATTGCACAATAATTATTACGAACTTTAACTTAAAAATAGCTTTAAAGTTATGTTAGTTAAAAAGTTATTGTGTCATAATTTTGTAACAACTATAATTTCTACTGCTGTAAAGAGTGAAAGCATGAGGTCAGTTTTCCATTTTTAGAGATTGTGCAAATAAATATTCTTTAGTAGCAAAACAAAATTAGAATTTGACGTAAAGCAAGATGTGAGGGATTGAGTACTCATCCACTAATGCTGTGTTTTCTATTTGATAACACTTTCTTTAATAAACGTGTTTCATTATGATTTGAGATGCCTTTTTTTTTGTATTGCTGAAAACTCTTATTAGAAGCACTTGAGTTTGTGTGAGCTTGTACAGTATCTTTTTTAAAAGGTATTTCTATTTCAGATAGTATATAGTTCATAAGTTTTTGACTTTGCCTTGGAAATGTACAGTGCAATACTTGTATGAAATATCCTCTTTCTTCTTTGCAGTGAAGTGTTTGAAATTTTCCACATTTCCTTGGCTAACTCTGACTTCAACAGATAGACATGTTCTTTCATCAAATGAAAGGTATAGTAATAGAAACATTACCGTTTGCTTGTAGTTTTTATTTTTCTTGGGTAAGAGTGGTTCTGAGTTTCTGTCGCCCTGCATCATTAGACTGTTTCTGTAAATAACCTAATGAGTTAACTTTTGATAAATGATTGTAAAAGCTGCACTGAAGTTGGGCAAAGCAGATAAATCATGAGTTGTAATGTAACAGGTTTTCTGTTAATGTTGCTCTCTGTTCTTTAATTCAGAGAAAATATTTTTCTTTGTTTTGTTCATGACACTTCAGTCTTCTAAATTTCTCAAGTGGATCAAAGATTCTATTCAGTTTAGAACAAGCTGGAATAAAATCATCATTTATTATACCTTCAGAGCCACTTGGCAGAGAAATCCATACTTTCAGTAGCAGCTTAACTAGCTTTAGGCCAATAAGTTTAGGTACAATGCCTTATCCAGGCATTGAGTCATTCAGATCATCTTTCTGCAGTGACTTGTTTTTCTAAATGAGAGTTAAAAACAAAACAGTGTTTGAAGTGGCCCAAGGAAAAGTTCTGTAGTTGGTATTCCTTATGAGTTGACTCAGAGCTGTGATAGATTTCTAGCATAGCCAGCAGTGCAGTATCATGGACTGGACTATTTAACAATTCTACTCTAACTGTAAGCTTTTTTGTAATAGTTTGGTTTTTTTTTCCTTTTTGAAAGATCTCTGAAGCTGGAAAACATCTTTAACATTTAATTTCCTTTATGCCTGAGTCTAGAAAAAGAACACAGATCCTTAAAACTGGACAAGTTTGATTTTTTTACAGTGACTTCAGAAACAGTTGTTTCTGAAACAAATAAAAATAGAAAAAAAATTAAGTAAAATACCCAAAAGGTTCTTATTATTTACTAATATACATGTTAGAGGGTAGCTAATAAATTTCTTCCTTTATGTAACTCCCCACATATGTAATTCAAGTGCTTTTAAGTTATACATGAACCTTGGTAATGAAAAAAAACTTTCTTGTTGGTAAGAGTTAGATTACTTGCTGTATACCACTGAGATAATCACTAGCTTCACAGGGAATTTCCAGTCTTTCTTATGTTAATTTCAAATTCAGAATCAATAAAGTTATTTCTCTTCTGGGAATTTAATTTTACATGGGTTTTGACAACAGCTGGAATTGAGTTTGTGCTTTATTGTATACGGAATTAGCATAGCTAAAGAATAATTCGCATTTAAAAATGGTATGGCAATAGAATTGCAGCGTTTCTTTTCTTTAGATTCTTCAGTGTTGTGATTATAACTTTCTTATAAGAGACTTGTTCAAGCTAATGATTACTAGTTGGGTTGTCTTGTTTTTTTTCTGGTTGTAATACATATTTAAATATGAACTGCACTTTTAGCTCTTTAAGAAGTAACAACCAAAGTTTAATTTGGAGTACCTGTGAGCTTCTACAGGATGTGATTATGCAAGATTTTCCTGCTGAGATCTTCCTTCAAAGGCCCAAGATTGTACAGGCAAGAATTCACATAAAGTTTAAGGGTTTTATCGTGTTATAGTATAAGTTGTGCCAAGTAAGAACTGATGTAAATGAAACAATTTGTTTCTAAATGAAATAGCCAAATGGAAGTTCCTTTATATAAACTCCAGGTGCATAGAAAAGGGGATGTTAGCTATATATTGCATTTAGAAAGCTATTTAGTTGTAATAAGGGACACTGCTGATGAGTAATGAAGTGTGTTGTGAAGTAATGCTTTGTTTCTTCTGGATAAGATAAAATTGTGTCACACCCTCTGATGGGCTCCGGTAATGAAAGTAGTGACTTTAGTGGAAATATAATGTGGAACTCAGCTTTTTCCTTAGGACTTGATAGTCTTGCATTCGGTAAGAAAACAGTAGTTAAGCCTATTTATTCTGTCCTGTGATTTCTAAACACTTAGAAACATTTCTGAACTATATTTAGTGAAAGACTCTTGCTGGCATGGTTGTTCATGAAGGTGCATTAATGTTCAGCTACCAGTGTTGATGGTTTTATATTTGCAGAGCCTTTTGTCTCTGCTAAACCTGGCTTTTGGAGGAGATGGAAGACATCGGTTGGCTTTGCAGGCTGTCTCGTGCCTGCAACAGTTGTGCATCTCCTTGAGAATCAGACTTAACTTTCACAGAGATCCAAGTTTTTCTTCCACAGAGCAAGGTAAGTATTTTTAAATATTTGAAATGCTCTTGTGTTTCTACTACAGGTAAGATTCTCTAAAATTATTTAAAAAAAAAAAAAAGGCCAACCCACAGCTTTATAGCAAATGTAACCTTCTGAAACTGTTTTGCTAAATTGTGTTCAGTACTATTCACGTTAGTAAATATTTTTGGAGTACTTGCATTATTTTAAAATATTTATTAATTTTTACAGTTTCGTGTGGCTCTCCATTCATCAAATTTTCCTAGTATCCAACTGCTTGTATGTCAGCAGGAGAGGGATTTTTAACTAAAATTAAATGAAAACTGTAAAGTAAAAGTAGGCAGAGTTTCAGAAAAGTTTTCAAGCTATTAGTGCCTAACAACTTAGTTATTAATTTCATGAGCTATGTTAATTTTCTTTTTTTATTCTGCTGTCTGAAAATAAGTTTAATCATTGTTTTGGATTTTACAGTCACTAGGGCTATTTCACAATGTTCTTAATGTTTAAATTTTGTAGATTAGTTATAATGATCTTCCTTTTTCCACTTTGTCAGCTGAATTTAATCAATTTTGTTTCTGTAAATTGGTAGTCTGGTTCTCTTCATAAGATTGCCACTATATTTGGTGTCTTAATAAATTCTATTGGCTGTTTCTTTGCTAATTCAGTTATAACTTCAACAAATCCAATAGCCTTAGTCAAACACAATGTTTGAATTTTAAAACTTAATATTTATGATTCAATTGTAATTTTCAGTGGTTTTGCCTTGGAATTGAGTTTCCAAACTCTGCTACTTGCCAGTGACAGGTGTCCTAGTTGTCCAATATTTACTTGGTGTTTTCCATATCCTACCTTAGTTACTTTTACTTCACTATGTAGTATTTCAGAATATTTCAGAATAATTGATTCCACTAATGGAAAATATATGGTTTGTGTTCCATAAAGGCACAGCTTCCCAGAATTCATCTATGTCTTACTGTCAAGAAGCAAGAGGTCCTCCTCGTTCTCAAAATCCATCACCTGGAAGTAGTAGCCCTCGGCCATCTGTGATTGGACGGACAGTTCAGCGTCCTAGAGGAGATGGTCAAGATTGGGATGCAGCATCTTCCAGGTGAACAAGTTATTAAGAAATAACTTATACTTCAATTAAAAAACTAATTTAAAAAAATAATTAAATAATAAAATTAAAAATAAAAAAAAAAAATATCATCGACGCCATGTCAGTGTGTAGGATGACGTGAGAGTTTTCTTAACCTGTGAAAATTCACAACCATGTTGAAGAATTGAAGTTTAAGTCTTTAAATGGTGTTCAGAATGCATAAGATCAGTTTTACCTGCCACATTTTGTACCCAACCAATATTTTTAATGAAATCTCTTAGTACCAATTGTTATTGCTCGTGTATATATTTGTAAGATGCAGAAAAGCATTTATTCAGACTATTGCTGTAAAATGAGAGATTTTTCTTTTTCTTCAGCAGGTGACCCGATGTTCTTATAAGTTGAATGGTTACAGTGTACAGTATTGTCAAAAATGCAATGCTGTATAAAGATTTCCATTAAAGTCTTTAAACTTTGTTCTTAAATCTGACAACAAATTTCAGTTGTATATCACCTAAAAATTGAACTCCAATATGAAATTATGAATTGTCGATATACCCTCAAAATTTTGAGTTTGTGTGTGTTTTTGTTACTCATCTTGACAGAGCAGACTTAAAGCTACTGTTCAAGAACCACGTAGCATGTAGCAATTTAAGAGTTCTTGTGAATCCTTACTGTGTCCTTGTTGGTAGTTCTTCTGCATCTGTATGGTATATTGGCTTAGTGATTGAGTAACTCCTAGGTATTCAAATAGACTGTGATATTACAGGTGAGAATAGCTCACGTAGTTAATTGTAAATGCATCTTGAGAGTCATTATATTAAGAGGTTCTTTTTACTCATCTTAAGTCTAATATATTCATTTTTTTATTTTGCAACTAATTGGCAATGTAAATGAACTCAAAGCTTTATGTGTCCTGGGACCTGACCATTTTCCCCAGTTGAACGGTTAACAGTTTAATAGTAGCTGGTGTACACTGTGTAAGAGATAGGAGTGACCCAGCTATCTGTGTAGTAAGGAAATCTGCATAAGAATAAGCACCAATTAAGGCCATGATGAGACATCTACAAACCAGGGAGTGGTAACTTTTATCTTCTTGCATCCTGTGTGCTGCAGTAGAGCTGCTCACTGCCCATGAATCCCATTTCTTACAAAGATATAATTTAGCCCAGAGACAGCATAAAGAAAAACATGATGTTGAATAGGAAATATGATAGAGGGAAATGACTATAGTGTTGCTCTAACATTGCTGATTTTGATATGGAAGAGCTCCTTTTAGTGAATCTTGTAATTTTCAACATAATTGTAATATATTTTGTTTGTTTATTGCCATTTTGTAAGTAACTCTTCTTTTTCCTTGTTCTTAAATCTTGAGACTCTTCAATCTGTCTGTTTGTCTGTTTCAAATTCTGCCTGAAAACTTAACTTTTCCTCCTCTGAATTGTTTTTATGATTGATACCTCTCCTTCCTCACCCTCTGGTAAGTGCAATCAACCACTACATAGTGGTGGACTGTTCTATTTTGCTTATAGTCTTCTGTTGACCTCTCAAAGTCAGTTTGCTTTTAAATTCTTAATTGCTGTTCTTTAGACATCTTTTACATTTAGTTAAACAATATAATGTAGCACAGTCATGCCACAATTCAGTTTCTTCAGCTTGTTTAATAATGAAAAAAAGCAATCAAACAAAAAAAACAACTATAAAAGTCATACAGGTTTTTAAAGCAAATCAAGATTACTAAATGTTGCTTAGGGTAAGAGAAAATGTTAAAAAAACATTCATTCTGAGTTGTATTAATTATAACGCTGCCAATAGAATTAGAGTCTCTTTGAAAGCAGTTGGAATATAATAAAATTATGAACTATATCTAGAGCATATAATTTTTAAACATTATAATATAATAACTATATATATATATCTTGTAATATATTCTTGGCTGCACTTAAGGCTTTCTTGGACAGGTGATATTTTCTGTTTTACAGTGGACAAAGAAGTCTTACAGGCTTAAACATAGGGCACACTTATTTAGTTTTCCTTCTAAGCATTCTTGTGGCTAGCCACATAGAACGGTTTTAATGTAGTAGGTATAGTTCAGGCTGAAATTTGATTTAGTAAGTGGCCTTACCTCAAGCAACTGATAGACTTTGTTCATCAAAAATAACATTTCAAATCAACTGATTTTTCTCTTGTAATATCGTATTCATTGCATGTGTATTTCTTGCAGTGCACATTTCTAAGTGCATTTGAAGATGACTGCCAAAACAGTAGGCATTCACTCCTGATGCTACCAGTTCTGACGTTTAAAAAAATGACCGAACAAAATACCCCTCTTTCTGCAACACTGGTGGATAGCAGAGAAAGACTGGGATAGAAGGAAGGATATGCATCAAGGAGGGAGACATTAAAATAGTTGATGCTATTTTTAATGTCCATACATATAAGGGTTTTCTCTTTGCAAGAGTAAACTATGTCCCCATTTTTATTTATTTTGTTTTGTTTGTTTGTTGTTTTAAGTGGAAACAGTACTCAGGCAAATGCAAACTCCAGAATCCCTCTGCATTCCCCACTTGACGTAGGACATCTTGACCTACCAGATATTGAAAATGAGGACACTTTGGAATTACAGATGAAGCAGCTTAGCCTTCCTCAGTTTTGTGTTTCCATCTTGGAAAATGCAGTGCCTCTTCTAAGAACAGGTGAGAAAGTTTTGAATGAAGTATTTAACTTATATATCCTTCCCATCTTTAGTACAAACTTTTTAAGAAGTTGGTATTATGAGGTGAGTACCTCCAATAAATACGGTATAGATGATAACTGATATACTGTAGGTAGTTATGACAGTTCTTTTCTAGGGACTTTGACTTTTTTCGGGTCATGAAGTTCAGATCTTCTGATTGACTTCTGGAATTGCTGCAGAGGTTTCAAGTGCTTTTTACTGATGGTGGGAAGTAGTGGTAGGAAGAAGTGGGTGTGTGGTGGAAAAATGGTATGGCTGAATAAAATGTCGTTCAAGAAGATGAAAAAATAACCACACTTAAAACGTGTTCTGATCTCTTTGAGCATAGGGTTTTCCTACTGTTCAAGAAATAATAACGAAAAATTATGGGAAGAGGTTTGGTTTTATTCTTTTGCATTCAGTAACAAATTCTAATTATGTTTTAAGAAACATAAGTAATCATGTTTTCATTGCAACCAATACTTTTTATTTTAACTTACAAAGGTTCTAAATTACGAAGCCTTTTTGAAGGACAGTCTCTTTGCTTGTAGGTTGTCTAAAATAGCTTTTAGTTGTAAAACAATGTCATTCAAAACAGGTATTGGTAAGTTGTTCTTTTAATATACCTATCAACATTTCCTGACCTGGGTAGAGGCTTTAACTTATAATAATTGTATGAAATAAGTATGAAACTTCCACTTACTGTTGTTTTCATGGTTGTTTATAACTTTTTATGACTTTCTGTTCTGTCACAAATTACTAATTCAGTTGTGTATTTCATAGTAACATCAGCATGAACCTGTGTCCACAAGAAAAGTATTCAATCTTTTGGGTAATAAACCAAACTAAAATGAATAGAAGTTTTGTTTTTCCCTTTCAGAATAGGTATATTTAAATATTAATTCTTCACAAGCACATTCATGACTTCTGGCATCTTCCCTTTCATTTATAAAGTAAAACTGCAGAAAATGTATTTTCTATCTTTTCCATTTCTGGCACATGTCACTTCAAATCTGCAGAATTAAAATATAGTGAATTTTTCCATCTTTCATGATTCTTTCTTTGCACCTTATCATAGAATTAAAACAGTTTCATTTTCAGATGAAGTTGATCTGTCTCTGTTTCTCTTGCCCTCAGTATTTTTACACTTTTTATACTGTACTAGATCATATTTCTTCTTTCTTCCACTCTGCTGTAATGAGACATAGATTGTAAGCAAACAAATATTTTTATCCCGTTCCCATTGATCTGAAATCCTGCGATCTGAATGCACGCTGTGATGGTGTGAGGCAGTGACACACAGTAACACAATGTGTCTTGTGTGGTTACGTTTTCTGAATTATTGCTTCAGTAAAATCAACAGGCCCTTTTACTAACATTATTATCACCTCATAGGGTATAGTGTAGATTTTCTGCTTACTGTTTAAATTACTGGGTAAAGAAAAAAAAACCACCAAACAAACAGCTTGCTTTAAAATTTGCTTACTTGTATTTTATAACGTAACATATATTTCAGTTAAGCTCAAATTCTGTTCTTTGTGGAGATGTTAATAGGAATTTTTCTTCCTTTGTGCTGACCTGTCTTGTGAGTGAAGTAATTTCAGACATCAGTAACGGTGTGGGTTGCAGGTTCTTTGATTTTGGTTTTTTTTTTTTGTTTGTTTCTTTTTTTTTTTGATCAGTTTTAAGCTGCCATAATAGTCTTAAGTTCAGTGTTAATACTGCACGTCTTAAAGACAATTATTTAAATCCAAACAGCAAAAGATTTGGTTTACAGTCATTGATTCTATGTCTTACTGTGCGTTTAGTAATAATGAACTCTTAGCACATACTAATTGCCACAGGTGTTGGGAAATGAGTATTTTCCTGATACATTCCTGTAAGAATATAGTGGAATGAACTTGCATGTCTGTAGATCATGACAGCTACATCAAAGCATTGTTGTAGGTGTTGTGCTTAGTTATTACCTTAAAAATATTTCTGAAACTATAATTAAAATCAAAACCTCAATATTTTAATATTTGCATTATAATGGAGAAATTTATTAAGTCACCTTTCAAATGTTTTAAACACAGAAATTTGATTAAGAATTTGCAAAATAATTGTGAAGAAAAAGTGCTTTTTGGAGTTTCAGGCATATACTCTTCAAATTGGCAACATTTTGCCTAAAATAAATGGAAAACAGCACCTCTGTGAGACAGGAAAAAGCAAGATTTCAAAAGGCCCTGTACCGTTCTCTGCCACATGCTCACTCAGAGCAGATCACTTGGGCTGCAAATTGCATGAGCTGTGGTCATTGTCACTACATCTATAGTCTCACACACTCATATATATATATATTTTTTTTTTTTTTTCCCCTCAAGTATATCAACAAGGCTTCTACAGTGTATAGCAATGTACTACTTACTGCAGGGGGGTTGGACTAGATGACCTTTAAAGGTCCCTTCCAACCCAACACATTCTATGAAAATCTACAAAAGTGACAAAAATAGAAAAAGTGACAAAGAAAATAATGTTCAGTCATAACAAGCAGTAGAGCTTGCTTTTTTTTCTTTTAAAAAAATTAACAAACAGATTTTGAAGGATGAAAAAGGGAGTTAAAAAATAAATTTGAAATTCAGTGGTGTTGTATGAAATGCGTACATGGTTTTAAATAGAAAAATACCATCAACAAGTAACTAAGCCAACAGTTGCACTAAATTGAGTATTTGGGGGAAGCTGTCAGTGTATGGTTCCCTTGGATGCCAGACAATTTTTGACATCCTCTGTTGTATGAGGTTGAAAATATTTGGTGTGGCTCCAGATATTCTGCCTTGTTCTTCACAAAACCTCCTGACCTTTGGTTGCTTCTCTATTGTTTCATTATCTGGGGTTACTAGGGGAAGGTTTATATTTGTAGTAAATATAGGTTGCAAACATTTAAGCTTGGGCCAGGTTTCTTTGAGGCCCTGTGTTCAAGCATAAAACTGTACAAAGTATAAAAGTCACAAATAGACAGACCAGATTAGCCTTGTTATTAACAGATACTGAGTTAGAAGGAGCAACGAAAATGAATAAATGTTAGCCTAAAAACAAGGGGGGAAAATTGTTATGGAGGAAAGTACAAGAGGATAAAGTGGATATTCACCTCCTTACTTCTCTAAAGAAGATCTCAAACAAAATAATCCAGGAAGAAAGCCGCTTCTGCTACACCAAAAATGCAGATTAACAGGAATAGGTAATATATAAGGAAGATCTGTAACCTAGCTGACTGAGTGGTGGAAATAAGTAACTTTATTTTGAACTTTAAAGCAGTCCAATAATCGGATTTACAACTGTAACAAAGTTTATGTAGTACTGTAGGATTTCAGGAAATGCAGTCTTTTTTCAAGTATAAAATTGCTTTAATCTCTTCTATTGTGATTTTGGTTAGGTGCTGTCTTCTGTGATTCAGAGCTGTTGGTAGTTGAGGGCAGTTAGCATTAGTTTAGTAGAAGTGCATAGGAAAATAAAAATACCACAATTTCAGATTTGGAATAATCCCTTGTTCAAAAAAATGTTTCCTAAATATCATAATATAATATTTTTGTCTGTATTTGAATTTAGCTTCTCATTTGTATTCCTAGGCAGTAGGAGAGTGACGATGGAAGTTCTTGAGTTGCTTGTTGAAGACATGTTCCTTATTGGTGATGCTATTTCTGAAAATGTTTGGGAAGATGATAGCCTTTTTGCGTTGGAATTGGTAAGATTCTTTAGGCTTTGATCAGCCATATTTAAGAGTCTGCTTTTATAATAACTTTCTGCAGTGATTCATATACATATCTAATCTTCTGCTAAGCTACCCTTTTGAAAATGTTAAATAGTTTATTACTAGTTCTATCACCGGCACATTCTTTTTATTTTAAATGTAAGTTCTTTTACCAACTGATACTTGAAGTTTCACCTCAATAAAATAAGTAATGAATTTAGTCTTGTAGTGAAAGGCTGTTAAGCAGCCATTCAGAGAAATGTGTGTAAGGAAGGGGATATGAGGGAAAAATACTGACTACAAATGTTGGAAGCCAATTTGACGTAAATGACAACTTTCACTTTCTTTACTCCTTATAAACTGTTTAAAATTAGGGAGATAATTGTTTAGATCCAAGACTAGAATTGTAAGATATGTGGTATCCGTTTCCTACACAGAACCTATTGATCCCTGCACAGATTTCAGCTCTCCTTAACTCTGCTGCTTGGCTGGGAAAGAAAGGAAAAGGCTTTTGGGCCCAGGAGAGATTCAAAGCAGTAGGGTGCCATTGACCAAATGGCTTAAATTGCTGAAATACGTAACTGAGCATGGTTGAGAGTTGTTATATACATGAAATTTCAAATTAGTGAATTGCAAATGAAATAACAGTGAGTGACTTGCTTTTTTGAAGACAACTGAAAGCTGAAACATTAGCCAGCATGGCTTATGCAGGTAACAAATATACCAAAGCTGCAGACTGACATTTGTCTAAAAACTTGAGTTAAATGTAATGTTAAATGTACATTAAGTCTTAGGCTAGAATTCTTGACAATACTGAATATGAAACAATGGTATTGCAGTAATTATTAATGAAATTATTACTGTAGGCTTCCCTATTCTCTATTTTACAAATGATAATATTTAGTTTATTTATAGGACCTAGCAGTGAATGAGAACTTTATTTGAATTTAGTGTACCAATCTGTCAAAATCTATTATAATTAATCAACATCAAGTCAGTACTGAAGATTCTTTGCAGAACATTTAATCTATGAAAAGCAATATAATCTTTTGTCCAGTTATTGTGTGATCCGAATCAGTATATTCCATTGCATACAAATCTGTCAAACTACAGTAGAAACTGTGAGCATCATCACACATACATCATACTGATTGTTGTTAGTAGGATAATGTTTGTTTCTAGGCTACTAACAAGCAAAAGTCTGCAAATAAGCTGGGTAATTGTATGCAATTATATTGATTTAAAAAAAAAAAAAGGAAAAAAACCCACTTTGTTGATATAATTTCATTCCATTGTTAGAACTTTGAGATTTATTAGTAAAATACTTTTCAGATATAAAATACATCTCCCTTTGAAAGTTATCAGTCTGCATCAATTTGTGATGCAGAGCTGAACTGTGCAGTGCAATTCAGTAAAGCTAATTTTGATAAAGGAGTTGCAACGCAGGAGATAAAAAAACAACTCTTCATCTTTCTTAGTGTTTGAGTAAATAAAAATAACTAATGGACAATTTTAGGAAACAACCATTAAACTTACCTTTATATTATTTAGTATTGCATCAAATAAAATTTCTTTTATAGAAAGTAGACTGTTTTTAGAGTTGTTAGGCTTCAGTGCTTAGAAAACATGCCTCCTCTTTGTGTTTTGTATTAGCTCGAAGGGAAGGAAGTCATGTGTCTCCTTTCTAGGAAACTTGAAAGCATTTCTTGCGTAACTTTATAGCTTTACATTTATTTGTTTATCCAATTTTAAAACTCTCTGCTGGAATATCTTTGTGAAAAATAAGTATTTTGGAATTCCCATTCAAAAATACTTAAGTTTGTAACTGTTAGGTATTTTGCTGATGTGTTTATGCTCCCTTCCTCCCAAGTGAAGTTTTTGCTGTTTTCCAGTTTTGTCATGTGTACTTCAACGCAGTTTGATTCTGCCATGCCAAAAAATTAGATACTGCAGATTGCCATAACCCCTCAGCTTTTTTGCATCAGATGACTTTGAGACAGTCATCCCTGTCTGACGGAGGAATGAACGTTTTGAATCTACTTTTGATTTGAGACTCCATGGTCTTGAAGTAGAGGCTCTTTCTGCCTCCGCGAACTGCAGTAGGACAGAGAGAAACTTACTGTTTTGAACTCCTGAAGAGGAAAATGAATCCTTTTCATCTTACTGTGTAATAATACACGTGTGTTGATCCCTGCCCATGGCAGGGGGGGGTTGGAACGAGTTGATCTTTAAGGTCCCTTCCAACCCAAACCATTCTATGATTCTATTCTGTGATTCTATAATTTGAAAGACTGATTTGATTTAGTCAATTGCTTCTTGTAGTTTTCTTCAACTCTACTGAGTCAGATAAAGAGTGCTTAATTGCTTAACAGTCATTATCAATTTCTGGAATTAATAAGCTAAATCTCACATGTGCTATTGCTGCCTTAATCATTACTTGGCATTACAAAACTGACAACTGAAATTAATTCTACCATTGTTCTAGTGTCATTAAGTACAAACCTGGCTCTTTTAGGTGACCAAAATTCTAGAAACTAATTTTGTGTTCTCCAGTGCCAGTGAGCTGGCTTTATCCAAACAAAGTGATTCTTAAGTAGGATTTTACATAATCTGAGAAATGTGCTGCTGTTTCCTTTGAGAGTGAATAGGCATAAAAAACATTTGATGTTCTCAAAGTTTGGATTGTGTTTTTTTTTGTTTGTTTAGGGTTTTTTTGTGTTTAGTTTTAAGGTAAAGCTTTATTAGCAGGTTCAAACCAGCTCTTAATATTTCCATATTAAAAGTGAACTTCAAAATAGTTAAACTTCCAAAAGTTCAAAAGGAATTATGGGGGGAAAAAGAGGGGGGGAGGGAAAGTAACCAGTAATGGGTAATTACTGACTGAAGTATTCAGAACTGCAAGTGAAAGTAGTGTAAGCTCTAGAACTAATGTATATTTCTGTTGAGATGACAAATTAAATGCTGTGTATTTTGTACCATTTCTGCTTTTTAAAATGATTTTGTATAATTGGCATAATTAATGATGCTATGGGTGCTGTATAAACACTGTAAAGATATAGTAATGTTTCAATTATTTCTAATGCTTGTATTTCTGATTTTGTTTTCAGAAAGACAAATTGCTTCTGGTCTTGGGTTTGCTTGGAGAAACTATTTTATATCACAAAACCAATACAAGTACAGAGCAGCCTGAGATGATGTTGGTGCATCACAGAATGGCATTTATTAGCATTTCACTCTTCACTGTTAGATTGCTACAAATACTTCTCCCTGTAGAAAAGGTATGCCATCACTAATTTAAAGTGAGTGTCTTTTGATTTTGCATTTTAAGAGGGCAAAAAGTGATATTTCCTCAGTGTTTTAATACTGGGAGAATAGCTACTGGACAGAGAAATTAATCTGATTTACATTGGCTGATGTATGATCACAGAAGGCATCTTTGTCCGTTCTTTGGTTATTGGTGCATTCTGCAGAATCTTCTGCAGATTTCAAGTTTTCAAAAAACATTTTTAATACATTTTAAAATAATTTTTTTGAAATTCAGTGTTCTTTTTCCTCCTATAGTGTTTTTTTTTTGGTATGATGCATGGTTTGCAAAGCTATGCTGCCCCCTGCTCGTTTATAGTATGCGTGCAAGTAAGACTGGAACTACATAATGTTTAAATCGTAACTCTTCATCTGATGGAATATAGTAAGCAATTATGCTTCGTACATCGTAGTGATATTAAGTATTCTTTTCTTCCAATGCTCTTTAAAAGTTCTGTTATAGCTCTTCAGCTTTTTTTGGTGTTTGTTTTTTTTTTTTCTTCTTTTTCCCAACAGTTTTTCAGATAGGTGGACTGATGTTTGCAAGTTTTTGTGGGATGGAAGGTGTTAGAAGATGTTTAAACTTGTATCGGTTTACATTTTTTTAGGATTAGTTTTTATTACAGTGTAGCTTTTTTTTAGACATTCTTCAAGCTGAAGCAGGTTGATTTTGTTACAGGCTTTTTGTCACAAATATTAAGTCTTTTAGTATTAATATAAGTAGTCTCTTGTACCTGCAAATAAGTGCAGACATACTGGTCTAATGACTTTTTATAATTTTTGTCTTTATGATCTTATGTATGTAATACAAAATTCAATTCTGTATATGACAGGAGTTGGAAAAAAGTTACTGAATTTGAGGTCAAAATTTTAATTGAAGGAATACTGAACACTTGCAATAAAAAAACAAAAAAAAACAAAAAACCCCAAAACAACAACAACAGAAATCCCAGTTCTTAGTATGTGATATTACTATGTGGAATTGTAGACAGCTCTTTAGTAAATACAGAAATAATCGTGGTCTATGTATTCTCTGCCATCTAGTGGTTAGACAGTCAATTGACCCTGGCCAGTGGTGTGTGTGGTTAGTGCTGCGGCTGGATCATACACAGCTTTTGTGACTGGTTGTAGGTCTGATATCTAATGACCTCTCACTTTTTAATTTAAAAAAAAAAAAAACTTTCTTCATACAGATCTCACTTGATATGTATTTATTTCTCTAATTTTTATCTAGCAGCAATAGTGATTGTACTTGTTGAATGACTACAAGTGCTGTTGTTGGTTTTACTGTATTTCCAGGCTGTTATTCTGACAATTGTTTTCTTTTTCAAAGGCGAGTAAAGTTGTACAAAAGAGTTTGCTGAGCGCTTTATTTCTTCTCTCTCTGGACTTGTCCTTTTCCTTGGAACATCCAAGCATTCATGAATCCATTGCAGCCTATCTGGAGCAGATGAGTACTGAGAACTACAGTATTTATAAACAAGCTTCAGAAGCTGCATATTCGATCGAATGCACTTGTAGCTTTATGATTGAAGTTCATAAGAAGGTGTGGAAGTTTATTATATAGAATATTCCCTGTATGCAAATTTCTTTCTTCCCTTTCCCTGTGGTAAAAGCTATAGTCTAGCATAGTCAAAGAAAATCCTTAGGTATGAGTATTCCGTACCATGCAAGATGTAATTAATTTGTATTTGTTTTCACTAATACTGCTCATGATGTTTGTAAAAATCTTATCCTAAGTAAAAACAAAGAAATGTGGAGATTGGAAGACCTTTTATGGGCAAAGCAGTAAGAAAGAAGTGTATATGTGTGTGTGTATGTTGCCTAGTATTTAAATAGTTCAGAAAATTTTAATTCCCAACTACTTGGCAATTGTAGCTCTGATAAACAACTACTTCTAGACTGTGTGAGATTTGTCTGTTTCACTTTGTTATAATGATGACTAATATCTTTGCTTTTTTAGAGATTCTAGCACAGTACAGAAATATTTTTCTCCATTATCCAAATGGACAAGTAATTGTGCAAAATACTGGTTCCATTGATACTTAAAGAAATGAATAGAACACAGCAATATAAATGTAGTGCTATCTTAAATCTGAGTTAACCTATCCTTTATATAGGCAGGTTCTGAACTTGATAGGAACAATACTTTGCTCATAAAATACTGTTTACAATGAAGTGAACTGCATCAAATTTAAATGGCTCATGTTTAATGTATTTGGTAACCAAAAATATGAAGACATATGTCCTTAAATTAAAAAAACCCAAACAAACGCAAACCTGGTCTTTAATATTAATAGTGAATTGTTAAAAGTTTAATAGTTAAATCTTTCATTATGGTCTTCTCACATAAAATGCATAATAATTCAAAAAATAATAATTTGATTAAAAGCATAAAGTATTCAAGGATGAGTCTATTCTTGGGCCTTTTAGAAAGTGTTTTGAATATAGTTATAGTATTGTTGCTGCAAAATGTTAGACATACATTATTCCCATTGAGTTTAATAGAAGTTTTTTTGGATTCAGCAGCTGAAGGGTTTTCAGCTCCTAGGAGTAGGTTCTAAAATTTATTTGTTGGCAATCTATTGAATTTGTTGATCAGGTTAGTTATAAACTCTGTGAAAGGCTGAACCAAACCCTAGTTAACAGATGCATTAAATGATGATAAATTCTGAAAAGTTATGCAATAACATTGTATAATTTTAGTATTACTAATTCTCTTAGGTTCATTCTCTTCATTTTACTTCGCAGGGGGACAAGAATCTTTCTGAATTAGTAGAATTGGCAGATCAGGCCTTGAGTAGTCTACCCTACCATCAACACTTTCCCTTGCTTCAGGAATGCGTTCGCATATGCTCAAATATGTGAGTACATTACTATTTAAAACTTTTACTTGAGAAAATACAATCCTTTTTATGGATTAACTTTCTTACGTAGAAGCTCAACTTGTTTGTTTCCTGTATTTGAATAATTGTTTTCTTTTAGCCATTGAAAGGCCTCTTTAAATAATTTGTGTAATTCTGTAGTAGATTTATTGAAAATTGAATTTCAGGTGCTAAAAAACTAGTGTTTTATTCTTTTCTATGTATAAGTTTTTATGATTTTGTATATGAAGTTGTGACTTACAAAAAAGCAGTCTTAAAACACTTTAACCTGTCTTTCAAACTTTTTTTAATTCCTTTGTTCCAGGTGTATTTGTGTAACTTACTTTTATTCTCAGAAATCCTAAAGGACTTATTTTATTGTAGACGCTGTGTATCAGAATATGGCACCTCATTTATTAAACAGCATGTTGTTATTGCTTTTTAGATTTTCTGTGTCTCTAGTTAGAGAATTTAAGTTACCCTGTGGTGCCTGGAAAAGTTCTATATTGAACACTTAATTAGAAATACAAAAATCTTAATTTTATACTGATTCAGAATTTGACTTTAGGGATTTTTTTCAAAGGAAACTACATTTAAGAGCTCTCTAATATTGTTTTTAAATTATGAATTGTCAAAACACTTTTCAGTGTTGTAATGCTTTTAGAATTAATTATTGTTTGATTACTGTTTCAGGCAACAGGAAATTCACTTCAATTTTTTTAATTAACATAAATTCACTTTGTGATAGTGAGATGGACTTTTACCTCTAGAAGGAAAATATTCTGAAAGCATAGAAATTTTTTTATAATCATACACCATGATCTGAAGAGCCTATTGAAGCTCAATAGAATTTTATGTTTTCAGCGAACATAAATGTTTGTCAGGCTTCTAATTTTGTTGAGAGAATTTCAAAAAACTATGGTCTTAGATTACCTCCATGTATAAAAAATAAATATACAAACGTGAAGATTGATACTGTGGTTTTGGCAAATATATTGTGATCTCTGAACTTCTGTCTGTAAAGTCATTTTTCAGGATGTATACCTTTTCAGGAAGTATTTTTCAGAGATTAACCTGAAATTTAACAGGAAGGTTTTTGCAGACATCTTTGCAGACTACAAAATAAATAATAGTTAAATGAATTATTTTTAATTTTTAGTTGGAAGTCTGCCGATGCTGACTCATTGCTCCAGGCTGAGGGTCAGAAGGTGCTTCTCCGTCTGTTGTCTCACCCTTTGCTGAATATAAAAGCTGAAGCCTATCGCTGCTGTTTGGAAGTGGTTAAGGTTAGAATTAATGCTTAATGCTCTTGGTGATGCACTAAGTAATGCGGATTGTATGATTTCCTCATTAAAAGCATTTTTTAATGCAAGTACTGTTTACCATGTTATATGCTGTGAAATCTGTAAGTCTTTTTATGTACTTATTATTTTAAAATCTTATTTGTTTTTGTTGTTGTTTTGGGGGGGTTGTTTTGGTTTTGATTTAGTTTTATATGGATATTTTGTCACTGCCTTAGTTTTTTATAAAGATAGCCCAAGGGATAAAGAGCATGAACTTCCTAAAAGTATGACTGTACTCTATATTAAGAATGGCAACATCATATTCATCAGGTCATTTTAGGTATTCAGTAATATTGGCTCACAAATAATGGACAACAGCTAAACTGATTGTACTTACAATACAAGTTCGGTAATGTACAAAGATTCTGGAGCTAGTCTTTCGCAAAAAAAACCCAAATAACTACTGAATGACACTTGTAACTTTTTCTGAGATTTTTACTTGCCTGTTTTAGGTTTGCTTATTTTAATGTAATGCTAAACAGCATATAAAGTTTGTCAAATTTATTTCACTATTATTTAAAATAAAACCAAAATTATTTTGTATTTCTTAGTGCTGTCTAGCAGCAGAAATTTGCAATTAGTGATCTATAAAGTTCTTTGAGGGCTGTAATGTTTAACTTTCAGAACTGTAGTTTTCCAAACTGCATGGAGAAAACCTCTCACTGGATGACAACTTCAGTCTATAAAACAAGTAGTGGAGGTTATCTTGAATTTTAAAACTAACCAACTTCATTTCTACTGAAGGACTGTTTAGGTATTCATAATATTGCAAAGCCTGTGTCTGCAATCTGCCACGGAGTACATTTTCTTCTTCATCCGAAAGTTTTATATGAAATCTGTGCGTTTGGCCTTCAGGAAGATAAGAATGAGGTACTGTGTTTAGTAGCTATATTTATAAGTTGATGTGTATGCAAAGTAGGTGTTGATATTCTCCGTGGTGCTCTGAGGCTTACTTGAAGTTCTATATAGAAAAACTATGCAAACAGTGGAGTTTGTAGTAAACAGTAAGATTTTTTTTTTTTAATGATGAATTCCGAGACAAAATAATGTTCTATGCATAGGATGCTATTAATTGTAATAAAGACCAACGAAAAATAAAATAAGCTATGTTTTCTAACCTTTTCCTGAAATATATTCAGCCCTAATAAAATGTGCATATGATGAAATAGCGTGTATGATGGAAAACGTGAAGTGTCAAGCCTTTGTAAAGGTGGGATGACCTCTGAAATGTGTTCATTGGTTGAGGAGCAAAAAGACATTTTAAATCTGCAATGTCTTTGCTATAAAAACATATTTTATCACTACAAACACATCTTTGTTCAATTTTAATTACTTGCATAAAATAAGAGTGTTTTGTAGTATTATAGAATAGGACCAAATTTCCACTGGGTTCATTTATATACATGAATGCTTAACATATATCTGCTATTTCCTAGCTTACGTTTAAAGCTAAGTAGTGAGTTCTGAGAGGGGGAAAAATTACTAGGGCAATTTGTAACTACTTTATAGCTGATCAGAGGGGAAAGAACATTGACTAAAAAATTTATTTTTTTTAGCTTGTCTTCTGAAAGGAGATATTTTTTTTTAAAAATAGTACCATGCACAATTTCATTTAGAAGTGTTTTTTTTAGATGTTAGCATTTTCAAAGGATAAGTAAAATATCTTTGATAATATGTTATGTATTTGTATTTCACATGTAATTTATGTTTTCCAAGGAAAGCATTTATTTTGCTTGACTACTCCCTTGGATCTCTTATTAAAAAGACTGCTGGTTACTCTCATAGCGATTGGTCAAGCATAACAAACAGACTTCAATTGATATTGAATTTCAAAAGATCATTGAGACAGAGAATGCACGTTTACAAAATTATCTCATTTTGTTCTCTTTACGTTATAATGCGTTCTTATTATTCTAACGAAGTATGTAATGAAGATCATATCCAAGCATATTTTTTTATTTATTGGATGTATATCTGCTACTTCAGTTTTCATAAAGCATCAGTTTAATCTTTCAGGCATGTGGCAATTCCAAGGTTGGGCTTAAGATTTGCCGTGTGATTTTGCAAATACAGTCCCTTAAAGATAGGCTAGAGTGATATTATTAAAGGCTTTTATTGTTGCCCGGGGGGAGAGGATTTTTATCTCTGGCATAAAATGCAGGGGTTTAGCTGCTAAAGGTAACACTATGTAAGGAAGAGTGAATTCTGAGAAGCTGTGGTTTTTTTTCCCCTGTTCCCACTGTAGTAATAAATTAGCAAGTAAATATAGTTTACATTATATACGATATACAGGATGCATTAATACAGTGTAAGTGCTGTATCATATGCCTTTTTTCCTTTTTGGTAAAGAGGTTCAGATGAATTCATGTACAATTTGAAATATTTGGTAACTTTCTTAGTTTGACTGTTTGCCTCAAAGTGAAATGGCTGTGGAACAGGCTTTAAGTCTCTTTTCTTCCTGTATCTTCAGAAGCATATCATAAAGACTGAGAATGAAGCACCCCAGAAATGGAGGGTCAGGAAAGAAAAGAAACAGAATTTGTTTTATCTGCAGGATAGAGGGACCAATAGGTATATAAGTTGAAGTAATGATTTATTTTTATTTCAGAACAGGCAAGCTAGAGTTCTAAGGGGAAAATGATTGGGTGCTATTTAGGCAGAACTACTTTTGTTTTTTCTCTGAGAGGCTTTTCTAACAACTTAATGTTTAGTGTGACTGACAATTTAAAAGTAGCATTCAGCAGTGACAATATCTTGTCTGTAGATCCTTTCTCTCTGAGATGTTTTTCTATAACATTTCCAACTACAGCATTGACAAACTGACCTACACACATCTGTGGTTGCATTAGTTTCTTTTTTGTTATTGAGCAGGTGAACTCCACAGCCAAGGGCATTCTGATGCATCTGTTGCAGGGACGATTAGTAATGGCAGTATTGACTTGGCACAAGTTTATTGAGGCCCTCTATCCCGTCATTCCTGTTTTACAGGTACTTCTAAGTGCTTTAATCTGAATTTGATGTATGAAATCATGTAAACAGCAACACTGTCATGTTAAACAACAAACAGAATATTCAGCTAAGTAGCAGGTAATTAGCAGATTAACAGTAATAACACATTGATATTACTCTCTGGTATAGTTGATTATATCACATAATGACTGTTGTTTTAGTCAGTCAAACTGAAATTTTCTCTTCTGGAGTACTGTGTCCAGTTCTGTGCTCCCTGATTCAAGAAGGACAGGGAACTGCTGGAGAGGGTTCAGAGAACTAAATATAAGCTGTATTTTCTGTATATTTTGATGTTTGTTTTTTGNAATTAGCAGACTAACAGTAATATACCTACAGACTTGTTTTGTCAGATGTCAAATGGAGAAATGTTTTATAGGGGTCTTAATACTAGTCAAAGTTAGTACTTTGATTTTGTAGACAAATTTTAGCCTGGTATTACTAGAACGTGAGACTTTGAAATGTTGTAGTGAAATCAGCAAGTATTGACTGGGACTTAAATGATTTGAAGATATGAGTGGATAATCCAAGTATAGATTAAAACATTGCATGCTTTGCAAAATTAGTTAATAATTGTTAGAATGTCCCTCATATCTTAAACTTGAAAATTGTAACTCCTCTGTGATGGTTATATAGTTTCCCGATGAAGTATGCACTCAATAAATAGCAATAGGTATAAGCTGTATTTTCTGTATATTTTGATGTTTGTTTTTTGGTTGGTTTGTTTCCAATGTTATAGAAGTATCAACAGTCAGTAGTATCCTTAAACCTTAGTCTTCATGTCTGTGATAATGTGCAAATTTGCTTTTCATTGTCTTTACTCTTGGCTTGATCGAATGGGAACTTTTCCCTTTATGATTTTCAGCCTAATTGCTCCATCCGAATTCTTTATTGTTTTTACTTTAGTGCTAGAAATTTCCCTTCTATGATTTACCTATAGTCTTCCAGATTAGACATTTTACTGCACCTATCTGATGTCTGTTTTTTTTTTTGCTTGATTTCTGTCTTTTATTTAGCTAGGCTAATACATCCAAGTATACTTTTTGTCTTTTTTTTTTCCTCCAAAGCTATAACTCTTGATAATTATACCTGCTTATTTGTATCACTGCTGTATATTCATTCGCTGCCTGCACCTCAGTATTACTGTAAGTTGGAAAAACCACTGATGTAACTTAAACCCTTACATAAACTGCACAAAAAATAGGGCAAAAATGGGGAGAAACTGCAAATACGATGGTAAAGCTTCAGGTCAAAGTACCTCTAGGCCATGTAAAAATATTTATTTTGATTTTTATACAGGAACATTTATTAATTTATAAAATAGTTTTTACTGAGGAATGTTAACCTGCAGAAATTGAATGTTTGCCTTTTTTTTTTTCTTTGTTTTAGGGTTATGCTGACACAAAAGATGCACTAGGTAACTGTATCCTCAATTTGAGTGAAACAACCTCTGACACAGGAGAGGGTATTCTCCCTAGAACTACTAGAGTACGGGCCAGTCTACGTCTTCTCTTCTCAAAAAAGCAGTTGTAAGTAACATCCTGTAGCTTTTCAGCATGTTTTCTGATGTTGATGACAAAAAAAGTCTACTCAAAAAAAAAAACAAAACCAAAAAAACCCAAAAAAACCCCAATTGTTATGCAATGAGTTAATTTGAAAGGTAGATTAAGCAATGTTGAGTTCAGTAAGTACTTCCCCCCGTCTTAATTTTATAAGTGAATTAATTTTGAACTATACACCTAAAATTTTCTACTATGAGAACTTTATATATTTATTTTAATTGTTTGCTCCTTTAGGGTTCGTTCTATAGCACTTAAACATTTAACATTCCACCTTTTGAACGAAGAAGGGGCAAACCTGAAGCGTCCACATCTGCATGGTAGTGTGCTTTCCAGCATTTCAAACTTATTTATTATAGAAAGAGCTATTGAGCTAAAATTGGATGATAAAAAGGAGTCGATATTTAAGGTGAGTAAGCTGTCTAAATGGTGTGTCACTGATCAGCTCTTCTACCTGCCCAGTCACTGAAGTGATCCATTTTTGAAGGTTGCCATATTTCATACAAATTGGCTTGCTTCATAAAAAGAAATCTGTTGATATATCCTTTCCATGTGAATTTAAAGAGTAGTTTTAATGCTACCATATGCAACAATAAGAAAAGAATTAAGAATTTTTTCCTCTTTTTTTTTCTTTTTTTTTTTTGCCTCTCTGCAGGTAAGTTAACGGCAAGACTTAACTTGAGTAGAAAGAGCACAGGCCCGCTCTGTTTACAACAATTTCATTGTGCATGGGTATTTCATTGTGCATTTTTCTCACATAGAGCTTTTTTTTCCCCCGACAAAATCAATTTTATTGAAACAGGCACAATTAATTTTTAGTATGAAATATTCTAAAACAGATTACAAATTTATGTCTGTGTTTTCTTAAAATTGCTGCTTTTGCAAAGTGAAAAACAAATCACAAGTATTTGACCTATGGGAAAACTTGTATCTCTTATTTTTCTTTTTTTACCATCTCTCCTCCATTCTCCTTCCTTCTTTACCTTCAGTGCTTTCAGATTAACAACAGTTATGTTAAACAAATGCTGAGATGCTTGCCCTCTGAAAAAATTATTCTGACCACTCATTGTACTCTTAATTTATACTCTTCCCCTACGTACTTCAAACAGTTAGGACCTGAAACTTGTGCAGATATGTAGGATTAATTAAATTTCTCTAACCCTATGGCCATTAAAAAGTCAGTCCCCTTCTCAGACTTAGAAGCATATTCTAACATTTCTGTGTAGTGTTGAGCTTTCTGTAGTCCTGCATAAATTAAGCATTTTTTGTTAGAAATCCGTTTGTTGCGCACTAGAAATTATTGTCTTGTTCTACTTTCTGTTAGGAAATTTGTTTGGTTACCTTGTTTCATAATAGAGTACTGAATGTAAGTCTAATATAGTTTTCCTTTTAGGCAGAAACTGTTGAAAAGCTGTATGACATCTTGACTTCTGATGCTGTTGACCTAGTTTTACGAAAGTCTGCAGCTGAGCAGCTAGTTATCATTTTAGAAGGTAAATTCTTCAGAAAATTTGTGTTCACATGCTGATCATTGCGTGAGCTTGCAGTTTTGCTAGGTTTTGTGTATTTTTCTACTAAGGGCACTCTTTGTAATTTTTATCTATATTGTTGGACCAGAATTTTAACACTAGTGTGGATAATCAATAATCAATTTATTTAAAAAAAAATAGTTATTTGTTGTTGCCCTCAAGAATACGAAATAGTAGTCTTACTATTTAAAAAAAAACAGCTTCCTTGGGTAATAGAGGAGTAAGCTGAAGTCTGTAATCTCTGTAAGAGCTTTTTTTTCTGCTTTTCCTTTTGAGTATTTGTCAATTTGTTGTTCTGTCACAGAACTAATGGTGCTTCTAATGTTTTGCTATTGTTAACTCAGATATTCAGTGTTGAGTGAGGGAGGCAATGGTCAGTATCAAATATATATATATATAAATATATATATATATTTTTGGTGATGTNAACTAATGGTGCTTCTAATGTTTTGCTATTGTTAACTCAGATATTCAGTGTTGAGTGAGGGAGGCAATGGTCAGTATCAAATATATATATATATAAATATATATATATTTTTGGTGATGTTGTATTTTAATGAGGAAAGTTAATTCTTAGATTACTCAGGCTAGCTAAAAGGATTTTATACTTAGTGAAGTATTTCTTCTATCGATTTCTTCCTCCATTTTGAGTTAGTCTAAGTAGTAACTGCAGTTAAAAAGGTTTGAAATGTCATTTGTGTGAATGAAGGGTCAGTAAACTCAAGCTGAGCTTCCATGATTACACCCTCTTTCAATATCAAGAGGCAATCTCCTTGTGGCATTTCATCTGATATGTTTGCAGGGAAAATATTCCTTCTTTTACTCTTTATGATCAGTTGCTTACATCACAACTTTGCATCACAGGTGCAATCAATCCTTGTTTGACTGAGATTGAGTTGCACTGGGGATCACTGTAATTGTGGAACATAAGGTTCTTGTGGGAAGATATTTAACATATTTAAGAGTCTACTGTTCAAGAGGCCAGTATAGTCAGATAACAAGACTTGTGGAGGCTTGCCTTGGTAGAGCTAGAGCTGTACTTGTTCTGTTGTTTGGCAATTTTTGAAACTTGTTCTTAACAGCAAGTGTTTGTGATCTTGCAGAAAGAAGTTTAATATTAAATTGGTGCAGAACCAGTAATTCTTACTATCTTTTGGTTTTCCTACAGATATCAAAATGCATGGCACTGTGAAAAAGTTGGGTGTAATAGAAAAGATTTTGACTTACCTTAATGAATGTATACATGTGGATGGCAAGGTAAAACTGTTGTTACAAATTCTTTTGCAAGCATTGCACAGCATGATGGTAGCAGAATTTGCCTTTTTCTGCACTTACGACACTAATATTTGTGCATTAATTCTCCACAGAATACAGATGTTTAGTAACAATTGTAATTGCAATATGTATTTTGTTTATTATATTTTTGATAATGCTAAGATTCTCTTAATGAAAGAAGACTGATTTGCCTACCTATGAGAATAGTCAGCCAGAGAGCTAACTATGCTTAGTGTTCAGAAATATACCAGAACTTCCCTGAAGCTTTCTCAGTAGAGACCAAAAAAAAATTTTGAATGACCTTAAAAAAACCAAACAGTTGTATCTTGTATATCATAGTTTGTAAACTTAAATCCTGAAGCAAATTATAATTAAAAATGAGATGTTATTGTAAATAGTGCCAGATTGAGTTTCAGGTATAAGTAGTTTTATATGCAGCTGTATGTGAAATTCTACTTCAAGTGCATTCAGAAATTTTTTTGTCTTTGTGTTGGTAGAAGTTTTGGATCCCAAATGCTCTGCTCTGTGTAACTGTAAAATGTTTCCTCTGCAAAATAAATAAACAGTCTTACTCCTTTTTCTTGAACACAACCAGTAGAGGTCCTATCCTAAGCTCCTTTGAGCTCTGGTAATTCAAACTACTTTCTAAGAAAATGAGCTATTCACCAGAATAGAAAACAAATGAAATAGGAGCACTGCTTACCCCTTGTTTGATATAGCTTAGTCTAAACACGAAGTAGTGCTAATTTCATTAGGTCAAAGAAAGATTTCGTAGGTTTGATTAAATAAGTCATTAGGATGCTAGCAGAGGCAATATAGCCCAGATTCTGGTTCTCCCGTCAAATGATTTTTGATTTCATACTAAAAACATCAGAAAAGAAAAACAAACAAAAAAGAAACAAAAGACCTTGCATGCTCTTAGAAAAGTGAGTACCAAGAAAGGGATAAAGGATGCAGCCTCACCTCCATCCCTGGAAAGATGATGGAACGGCTCGTTCTGGGCGTCATCTCAAGGCATGTGGAGGAAAAGAAAGCTATCAGAAGTACTCAACATGGATTCACCAAGGGGAAATCACGTCTGACTAGTCTGATAGCCTTCTATGATGGCATGACTGGATGGATAGATGAGGGGAGGGTGGTAGGTGTGGTCTACCTTGACTTAAGTAAGGCGTTCGACACGGTCTCCCACAGCATACTCATAGGGAAGCTTAGGAAGAGTAGGTTAGATGAATGGACAGTAAGGTGGATAGATAACTGGTTGAAAGACAGAGCTCAGAGGGTCATGATTAGGGGCACAGAGTCTAGTTGGAGGTCAGAGTGACAAGTGGTGTTCCCCAGGGGTCAGTACTGGGTCCAGTCCTGTTCCATATATTCATCGATGACCTGGATGAAGGGATAGAGTGNGAGGTCATCGTCCCCCTCTACTCTACCCTGGTGAGGCCGCATCTGGAGTACTGTGTACAGTTCTGGGCTCCCTGGTTCAAGAAGGACAGGGAACTGCTGGAGAAGGTACAGCAAAGGGCTACAAAGATGATTAGGGGACTGGAACACCTCTCTTATGAAGAAAGGCTGAGGGATTTGTGTCTCTTCGGTCTGGAAAAAAGACAACTGAGTGGGGATCTTAGCAATGCTTATAAATACTTAAAGGGTGGGTGTCAGGAGGATGGGGCCAGGCTCTTTTCAGTGGTGCCCGGCAACAGGGCAAGAGGTAGTGGGCACAAACTTAAGCATAGGAAGTTCCACCTAAACGTGAGGAGGAACTTCTTTACTTTGAGGTGGCAGAGCATTGGAACAGGCTGCCCGGAGAGGTGGTGGAGTCTCTGTCTCTGGAGACATTCAAAACCTGCCTGGACGCGTTCCTGTCCAGCCTGCTCTAAGGTGACCCTGCTCTGGCAGGGGGGGGTTGGACTAGGTGATCTCCAGAGGTCCCTTCCAACCCTATGATTCTATGTAGTAGACAGAAAAAGCTCCATTTAAATAAGGCTTTATACATAGCTGTGCAAAAGACACTTTCCATACTAAATAAGCAGGGCTTTTGTTTATTCAGTATTGAAGTAAACTATGTTTGCGGATGTAGCTTACAAAATAACATTTAAAGGCAGAACAAGCAAAGTAATGGTACTGTCAAAGATATACTGTCTTCTCATTCTTAGGAGCAGTGACTTTGGTCATATTTTTAGCCATTCAGTGATACATTTAACTTTTAGCAGACTGCTTTCCCTTCTTAGGTTTCCTGATCTGAAAGACTGGGACCCAGAAAATGAATGTAATACAATAAGCTATTTGCATTTTTTAAAAGATGAGTAAGCTTATATGGTTGCAAATATTTGGAGGTTTTTGGAAGTCCTTCAGCTCACATATATGCCTCTTATAAATACGTATTTTGGAAGCAAACATTATAATTGTGTTGTGACACCAGAGACCAATAAAATGAGCATCAATTACTAATAAAATAAAACCAGAAGTGAATAAATATTTTCTAATGGATATGCAGTTTTTGTGTGGATGAAATGTGCTTATCTAAGAACGTTCTAGGTTCCACTATCATAAATAATGGAATGTATCGCTTCTAAGCATCTCATAATAGATTATTCTAATTGTTATCTGTATTTAATTTTTTTTCTCTCTTCCTGTAGCTTATGGAATCCATAGTGTTACCATGTCTAACACTGTTACGCAAACTTGTATATGCTGATCCGGTTGTTCGTCTGTCCCTAGCGCAGCAATCGTCTTCACTGCTTTTGCTATTTAGAGGTAAAGATTCTACTTTTACTTTAATCCATGTCTGGAAAGAAAATGTGTGAAACATGGTTAGATGTTTAACCAACAGCCTTCTTCAGAACCTTGGATCGCTTCAGAGTCTCTAATAATTAAAAGATATAGCATTGTGTGCTAGTGTTGCCTGTGTTGGTATCTGTTGAAGATGTTGGCAAAATGACTGTGGAAATCAGTTGTTTTTAACTGGTGTCTTTCTATGTATTATTAAATGCCAGTGTTTTTCTAACACATTTTTCAATATCTTTATTTTATTTAGTTTCCCTGATATTCCAAAATGATCGTGCTGTTGTAACTGAAACTACAGTATTGCTTTGTCTTCTGTTGTTTGATGAAGTAGCAAGAACAGAAATGTGGTATGGAAAAACAGTTATTTAATTCTCTAGTCAAAATTTTAAGGTTTTAATGAAAATAAGTTTTTATAAATATCCAAAGAAGTTATCCTCCAAACTTTTATATATCCAAAATTGTGTATTTGTAGGCCAAACAAATTATTTCAATATTTGGGTTGCATGCTGTATGGGTCTACATGGCATAGTTTGCGGTTTAAATACTTTGTACATCAGTGTTAATTTTAAGTTTACTTTAATTTTCAAAAAACCCTGATTGGTCTGTAATCCGTCTTTTCTATAAATGGAAACTGCATTTACGTAATAAAATACGTACCTGTAGGCATGGTTTTTTAAACTTAATTAGAATTTTCTTATTTACGTTGGCTTTTTAGCAGTAGTCCTTAAAACAACAAACCTCAGCTTATGAAATTTTATTACTTGAAATTTGCATATGTTTCAGAAAACAGATGTTTCTAGAATTTTTTTTTTTGAAATATAATGAAAAGAATTATAATGCATATTTTTTCTTTAATAGAGAAAAGGAATCAAGTATGTGCTTTGGTATGTTAACTTTATTTGTACGTGCAGTAGATCTGCAACAGGTATTCTGTATGCTTGGGGTCTAAGAACTACGTTAATATTGCATAATCATGAAGAATCATGGCAGAATCACGTTTATTAATACAAATTATTCATCAATGGGTTATAAAGAGCTAGCTGGAGGAGAAAATACAGCTAAACTGAATAATAAAGAAATAATAAGTATAGCATTAGTGGAAAATGGAAGCTTAAAATAGGGAATAACAGATACAACTTAATCTTTTGCAGGGCTGATGGTATAACCATTAATGGTACTGGCCTACCTGCATTCAGTTTACCTGTTGCTGTTGTTAGAAGGTATGTGTCGGTGGTTTATTTTTGGTAGTTGGGGGGGG
>VWZL01005066.1:71179-319521 GCA_013396915.1 Stercorarius parasiticus
GGTTGTGGTGGTGGTTGTTGTTTTGGTTTGGTGTGGGGGTTTTTTTTGCCTTTTTTTGTTTGTTTGTTTGTTTGTTTTTTGGGGTTTTTTTGGTTTTTTTTTTAGAGTTAACTTTGTTTCTTTCCATTTGCTGTCCTTCCTGAAGTATGGAGGTAAGAGAAATAAAGGAAACATCTGGTGTTAAATCCAAAGTTGTCTGCATTTTTAAACATGGATTTTTTTCTCCAAGACTTTGTTCTCTGAAAAGGAGTTTCAAAAACTTTAGTTGCAAATTTAAAAGCTTGCTCTGATAAAGCATTAATTTAAAAAAAAAAAAATATTTTTTTTTTTTAGATATCATCTCCCAGTCAAGATCACTGCTCATCATGTAGTTAGCCCAAATACTGTTGTGGTGCCATTGTCTTCTGAGTACTTGACTATGAAACCTGTGTCAGATATGCTTAAGATGGCTTGGAATATGTCGTGGTATCATGGGATTGAAAACCTATTGCAACTGATAAATTATGAGAAGGAAGCAGAAACGTGAGCCATTTTATCTTGATTTTAAATCCCAATGTATTTCAAATAAATTAGCATTCCATCAAGTTTAGATAGGTTTTCAACTTCAAACAGCAGTTCAAGTTTTTACTGATTTGAGAATGCTGTCTTTTTAAATCTAAGGGACCACATCCCAAGAGGCTGTAGATATGTTGTCACAGCTAATGTTTTACCTAAATTACATTTATAAATGAAGTCTAGAGCTTGATCCAACCTCTATTGATGGTCAGACTCATTTCAGACAACTTTAAATGTGCTCTGTGGCTGTTTTTCTTGTAGTCGTGGCTTTTTTTTTTTAGGGGGCTGTCTTTTTTTCCCCTTTATGGTTACATGACTTTTTCTCTTCTCTTTCTTTCCTTGGGGCTTTAAATTTCAAATAATCATTCTTTTTAATGGCAATACTCATCATTACAGTAGATAATGAAGAAAATGCCCTTAATATCCTTTGGTTAGCTCTTTATTAAGCATCATTTCTCTCTTTGAGACTATTTTGTGTACAGAACTCAATGTCTTAGAAGATTCTTGTTTTAATAGGACTGAAATGCTTGTATCTATATCTCTGTCCATCTTGACAATTTTTCAGTTTTTGCTTGTGTCCTTTAAGGGGTCATACAAGTTTTATTAGTAAACAGTGTGGTTCTGAGCCATTGCAAACTTTGCAGTTGTTGATTTGATAAATCATTTTCATTTTAAGTTCCCTCATGCAAAACTAAAGCAATGCCTTATAAAGAAAACAGGAAAATATTATAGTCCAAGTGGCCAACATTTAGAATAGGGTGGAGGAAAAGTTTATTACAAGCAATAGGACCTTTCAAGTAACTTTTTGAGAGGTGCCATTTTTCCAAAGAACCCAAGCAGCTCAGGATTTAAATGGGGTGGTGGTGTTTGTTTTTGTTGTTGGGTTTTGGTTTTTTGGAGGAGGGGCAGGAGGGGGAAAGGAGGAGAAAAGGACCGGTTAACAAAAATAAATTTTTAAGACAATAAATTGTCTTCTTATTTGAACTGTGAAGCAAAGGAGTCAACACTCTGAAATAGTTTGTAAAGATACTGTCTGTTAATCATTTTTCTCTTATACATTTTCAGATTTTTAGACTCGCTAAGACTATCCTCAGAAGACATCCTTATACTCAAAATAACTCACACAAACTATGGACTGCAGGATTGTCTTAATTCAATCATTCAGGCAGTATCTCACAGGGATGTTAGGGCTGCTCTCACTAGGCTTAGTTTTTATGTTCTGAATGACAGACTTGCATTAAAATGCAGCTCTGGGTCCTGTGGAACCACATTGAAGCGCTTTGTTTGGCAGAAAGCAATAAACAGGTAAGCATACTGACTACAGAAATCCATTAAAGATTATGATGCTTAAATTGTAAATTTCCTAGTTTTCATATTTTCAAATTTATGGAATTGATTGTACATGCACCTCTGATTCTGATATATATAAGTTGTTCCCTCTGCTGGAGGGACAACACAGCAGGGCATAAGCAATCCAGGAAGTTCCTGGAGAGCATCAGTGACAACTTGACATAACAATTTTATATTGTAATAATACACAATAAATGTATAATAGTATATAAGTGTAATAATTTAATATAGTCAATATTTTATGTAAAAGCATTTAAATATATGTAATTTAAATATACGATCTATAACATAATTAATATAATTCCATATTTGCTATATGTAAATATATGTAATATACATATTTACTCTATAATTCCGCATTTGCAGATGACTTCAGTCCTATTAGGCTGAGATCTTAAACTGTCTTTTAATGTGCTACAAGTACGAAAGTAAATATTTTTGTTTTCATTGCAGGTTTCTGCAAGTGCTTCCAGCTTCTGTGGAGGATGAGAAGCTTTTAGTAGATGTTTTAAGATTTTTAAACAAATTGCTTAGAGAGCAGAGATCAAGTTTGGAGTCAGACCATCTAAAGTGGATCCTGAAATCATTGCTTAAAAATGTAAGAATATACCTAAGAAGTCAGCTGTAGACTGTAAGAAATGATGTAACTCTGAACTGGTTGGCTGGTTTGTTTCTGAGTTCCTCAAGGAAAATGACTTCTCTAAACAAAAGCAAGAAATAGCAGACCTTGTGGTATTAATGTCTGCTACTTTGGGGTCAGTGCTATGGATTTAGTGTTTGGGGAAGGTAACTTTGAACAAGAGTAAACTTCCTTCTCTCCTTTACTTGTTATACAAATTGTTTCTCTAAACTCAAATACTATATTTGCCAAAAGCAAACCTCTATCTGTGCGTGCCTTGCTCTGGTGTAGTTAACTATGGTAGTATGGTTGTATAGAGCCATATAACTATAGTTAGCTATGCATTGCTCTGTATCTACATATAACTATAAATACTTAAATGATATAGTTAACTACGTAACTATACGTACAGATGTGTGTGCATACATATACGGCTGTATATATATGCTTAGCTACATTACTACATATGTATTTTCTATGTAACTTAAAGGATGAGGTTCCATACAGGTGCGTTGGAACCTTCTGTTTGGCAAAGAGATAAAAATGAACATAATCTGTCTTGCATTAAGAACAAGAATTGAAAGTTAGGACAGAAATTTTTGCTTTCAGTGTGTCTGTCACTTCAGTTTTGATTTTAAATGGTTATGAAATGTCCAGATAGAATATTTTTATAAGTATGAAGAAGGTATTATATGAGCATACAGTTCAGTTGCTGTAGTTAAAATGCATGTACAATATTGAAAGAATGTAATTTTTTTCTTTTCAGTTTTTCTAGACTCTTGTGCTTTCTATTTGAGAGATTCGTTCTATCCAGTAAGATGTGTAAAACTGGAAAGTATAAAAACAAATAGGAGATGAACATCATAAAGCAGTAGAAAACAACTTTCATTATATTTGTCAAAATATAATAATCCAATCTTGCTACATAAAAACAATAAATGACAAAGATAAAAGTGATGGCTGCAGTTTTAGAAGTTTGCAAAGTACTGTTCTTCACAAAGCAAGAACATACTGCCCACATGCAAGATCATTTATATTCTTACAAGGAATATCATATGTTAAGTTCATATGTAAAGTCTGCATGCGCTTGTGTTTTTCCCATTTTAAAATACAATCTAAACATTTATGGAAGAAAATGCTAGTAGACTTCATTTCAATTACTTACAGAATTCAGGTACTTTAATTTATATGGCTAACTGGGAATTGCATAAAATTTTGTAAGTATGGCCCATTCACTATATTAATATAAAGTCTTTTTATCAAATGATTTTAAGTCTTTCAAGGAACTGAGACATACAAGGTACATCTTGAACTAATATTTCTACTATGTGTTTTCTGGTTTTGTGATCTATTTTTTTTATTGCAAGTTATTGCTGTATATAACTTTGACTTTTCTTTCATGTTTCTAAATACAGTGTATTATGGCTTAATGCCAGGAGATTTTTAAAAGCCTTAACAGTAGATTTTTTTTTATGATGTTTAGTGGATTCAAGTAAATGGTAATTACAGGAATTTTTTGCTGGTCTTTTTACAGAAATACTTCTTAGTAAAGTGATCATGAAATTTGTGATTTATAATATGTGTGATTTGCAAGCTCTCAACAGAAAAATGGCTTTAGTGTGCATTGTTTAAATCCTATTTTAATACTCACTATGTGACTGTATTTTTATTCTTTTCTTTTAGAAGCCAAAATCTCTTTTGGACCTCCTGGTGCGATCAGAATCCCAAGTGCGGGACGAAATAGATGAAATACAGACTGCTGTCAGGCAGCGACTGGATAAAGAACTCATCCGTCTTTTTAACATGTTGTTGTTTTGTTCTGTGTCAGTGGCTGACAGGTACAGTGTAAATGGACCTGCCTGTATAATTCTGACAGGGATCATAATACCTACTGCTGCTGTATCTCGGTCAGAATTTGAATAGAATTACATCATGACTCAATCATTTTAAGCTGTAAAAATGGAATATAGTCCTCTTGAAGTGAAGATCAACATCAGATACACCTTTTCACAGTAAAATTAGGAAATTAACTGGGAAACTTGGAAGAGTATGTACTAGCGGTCGCTTTTTCAGCAAATGGTAATTAAACTGATTGCAAGGAAAAGATGGGCTATTTCTTTTTCACTGCTGGAAATTTGCACAAGCAAATGATAACTTGGTTGACTTTGTGGCATTTATTTATAACAAAGTAAAACATTGAAATATTTGAAATATCAACAAATGTTTATTTTCATTGAACCCCTTCTTGGCCTAATACAGTATATCGGTCCACGTTAGTGATTATTTATGACAGCTACTTCCAGGATGAAGCCCCAAACTTTTTCTGATAATCAGGCAAACACAGAAATGAATTTCTATCATTTTTTTTTTCCTTTGAGTTTCTAATATAACATCTTCCTACACTAAATCTCTCTGTCCAAGTGTATTCTAAGAGATACTAAAATTGCAGTTTAAGCTAACATTTGTTTATTTAGGTGCCACAACGTAACTATTTGTAAAGATGCTTTCAAAATATTTTCTTCATTCTTCCCACACAGTTATTAATTTCCTAAAAATTTTGACAGCTGGAAAGGAGAGGATTATAGAAATCCCTGTGAGTTATATCTCACACTCCTGTATTTTCTGTCTACCTTAATTCTGGATTGATGATATTTTGCAGGCAATATTTTTAAACTTGTCTCCTGAACCAGACAAAGCATAATTGTAGCTACTAGCTTTTGCAAATCTTCTTATGTTATCCATCGTCTTCAATCTCTCTTTATTCAACATGCTTCTTAGTAATTAGTTATCTTTAATTTGTCCTATTTTGGTTAAGCAGCCCTGTTATAATCAGATGCAATGTTATGCTTTCAGAAACTGGGTGAGGCTAGAAATGACAAATTCTGTATTATTCTGTGTAAGGCAATAGTAACTAACGGAGATGCTGAGACTCATAGACTAACAGTAAGAAGAATGAGGCATTGGCCTCTTGTAAAATGATTCATTGTAATAGCTTCATGTTGACAGTTAACTTTTTTTTTGTTTGGTTTTTTTTTTTTTTTGCGACTAAACCAGAGAGGGCTTGGAACTTGCTGGCTCCTTCAGAACCGAGCTGGCTCTGAAGCTGCTGCAATGCTTAAGGCTAACAGATGCACCGCATTTTTATGGACTTCCTTCGCTGGAGAGAACATTACGAGGAATGGTTCATGTTACTGCCCTTCCAGACTGGAGTATCTACTCTGCTGCAGTTGAACCCGTCACAATTTGTAAGAAATATTTAACAGGTCTTCTTGAGGTAAGTTGCTTGTGTTATAACTTAGCTTTTGGTTTGAATGCTGTGTAACTAATGACACTATAATTTTTAGGATGTACTTTTAGTGAATATCATCACTAGGAATAGGTGTGGGAAAGATGCTTTTTTTCTGCTAAGTAAATAGCAAAAATATGGAGACTAGATTGAGTGATGTGTATCTGTAGTTATGATGATAGGTTGTATTGTGTATGCCTTCATCCCCTATTTAAGAGGCAATATAAAGTGGCTATAGTTTAAGCAAGATGAAAAATAGGTGTGTGGAGTTTTGGTGTGCTTTATTTTTCTTTTTTTTTTTTTTAAAAAAAAAAGAAATTCTAAGGAAAAATCCAAGATCTTCTCCCACAGGCAAAATCCATTTGTGAAAGGGGGTCTGGGGGAACAGGAACTTATTAGACACGTTACTAATACTGAGAAAGCAGAAAAGAGGTAATTCAAGATGCTGCAGTTGTTGGGAAGCCAAAATTTCATTCTAGTTTTGAGTGTTCTTATTTGTGTGCTAAGTCCATGGGCATGATAGGCAATTAGATTTTGCACCTAAAATCACATCTTTTGAAAACTTCAGTCATTTTAAAATTTGTTTCACGAGTATTCAGTAAGGTAGGTACATTTAGAAGCTTTCTTTTTAATTTCAAATACTGAAATCTATTTGTTACATTGGAAGAGGCTTGAAAAAGTCTTACAGTAGTTTTAATTAATTTGTGATTCTTAATGATATGAGTGGCAACCAGATAAGTGTTAGGAAAGTTTGTATATAGATGATAACCATATTTGTGATGGAAAAAAAGATAGTCTTTTAGGGGGAAGTCTTCTTAACTTGACAAGATTTCTTAAGTAGAAATAAATATTTTAGAGCAATTTTATTAGATTCTACAGTTTGAAATCTAGACTAAAAATGGCACCAATGTTATAAATGTTGTCATGTGAAAGAAAAATTATTACTGGACATAATCATAATAAATGTTACGGAATGAAATCAACTTGGTGATACATAAGCTCTATGTGCAGAAGAATTATGCAGTTTTACTCGGCCTAAATATGAAAGTAAATGTAGGGGGCTTTTGGGGGGAAGGGGAGAAAGGAGGTTTGAAAGGAATTCCTGTAGAGTGGGACACTACAAGAAGGAACGGCAGCAAAAATCACGAGGTTTAAATCGCCATGCTTTGGGGAGAAAAATATATCTAGAAGTGTAAGTTTAAGATTATAATTTAAAAAAAAATTTTTTTGGGGCATGTTCTGTTGAAAGCAGCATCCTTTTTATTTTAACATGTATCAGTAGATATTTGATCAGAGAGTTTATTTTACTTTATGATCCAGTGACCTTTATTTCTGTTCATTAGAATTTGTTATGGAAGGCTGATATAGTTAGTCCAGTTCAAATCACAATAAAAGATATAAATGACCCTTTTTCTTGAACACAGAATCCTGGAAAGAAATTATATTTTAATTCCAAACATAGCATAAAAAAATTGGGTACAACAAATGGACTGTTTCTATCAAAAAAAAACCCTTTCAGGTTTCTGTTCAATATTGTGCATTCTTCATTTGAAGTGAATAAAAAATGTTGAACTTCAGAGGTTTAGCCATACAAGAAACTATCACATGACCGAATGACTCATAAATAAATAAATTCTTAAAATTCATCTAAAAATATGCCATCTTTTCATGAATTTAAATTATGATTTAGTAGCATGTAGCACAGCTTGTACTCTACCACTAAACTGCTTACAGTAAAGCTACCATGAACTTCTGTTCCCATCCCTAGGTCATCTCATCATTTTATGTCGAATGGGGAGGAAACGCTATGTCCTTCATGGGAAAAGGTGTTACGAAAAGCACAGTTCTCTGCTTGCTTCACTTATCTCATGAAATGATGGCCCAAGCCAAGGATACAGTGAGTGCATTACAGTTGTCCTTATCTTGTAATTTTTTGAGGGGTATGCACGGATATATTTTAACTGCTAAAGTTTAATGATGGATTTTCACATGTGGTGGAGGAAGATGTCTTATATTGCTGCACGTAGTAAAAATCAAAAAAATAATCAGGTAATCCCATTTGGTATAATGTTAGATAAATGAATAGGATCGAGTATAGTATACAAGAAAGCTGAAGATTCAGTTCTAACCTTACTGAAATCATTCTGCACCTAATTCTGTGGATTTAGAAAGACCGTCTATCAGAATAACGTATAATTTTCTTTTTATAAAATATGCGAAATCAGGATTTTATGTAGGATGAACAAATTTAAGGATCTATAACAGCATTATTTCGTATTATATGTTAAAAAGCCTGTTATCTATACAATGTTACATACACGCATACATGTGTGTATTCTTTCATATGTGTGTGTATATATGTATACATGAAAAAATTGTCTCGCTTATAAAAGGAGCTATCGTTACTTATTAGCAAAATTTACATCTGTGCTTTGTGTCCATGTGTGTGTTTTGAGAGCTAAATTTTTGAGAGTTTAGAAAAAATGGCCTTCATCCGGAAGCAGTTAAAGCAAGTTCAACAACTTAGTGTAATCATTTTGGAGAAAAAATATCCACTCTTGTTAATATGTGCGATACCCACAAGTGAGTACCTTTCAATATGATCAAGTACATATGTAACTAGAAATAGCAGTATACCTGCTTCTCCAAATTCAAGATGTCTGTTTCTTCAGTTCTATACCCCTGCTTCAAGGTATGAAGTGCTGACAAAGTTTATTAAAATTGCAGGGGAACTGCAGCCTCCAAAGAATTAGATCATAAATGCATAGATGAAGGAGTGGACTTTTTTTTTTGTATCAGTCTCATAGAATAATATGTATAGTAGCATAATGATCGGTGGCATTTTTTTTGTGGCTATAAATCATAATCTGTGTGTACAACAGTGTTACTGTCTAGAATGTACTAACAATTTATAATCTCAAAGAAATTTTAAATCTTGGCCATTGTTTGCTATCATGTGATTTAGTGTTAAATCTTACAGAAAGAGAAATACAAAATTAGTCTTATTCCTCTGTGCAAGTAGTGTTATACAAGAGTTAGACTGGATAACTATTACTTTTAAATAAATTAATATAATTAATGCTAACTTAAAGTGCACAGTCAAATGACTTGAAATTAAAACTAGTTAAAGCAAGTTATTTTTTGCTCATTAGCAGTACTATGAACCAGTATGGTTCTACATTATGAGAAGCAGCACCTTGTTAAGTCAGATATAAGATCCTTTGACTCAGGATCCTGATGGACAGAAGGTACTTACAGATGTTTGTAGGAGTACGTGAGAAATAGAGCATATACTTAGGGTGTACTAGAATTGCTGCAATGTTTTGTTTGTTTGCTATGGTATCATTTCATTGGTCTTGCTTTGCTGACCTATGTTTTGTATTTCATTTTGTATGTTAATGCCCTCCCTCCCCAAATTCAAAGATTGTAAAATAATGTGCTTTTTGTAATTAATATTGTGTATATTGAGAAGATCCACGCAAAATATACTGCTCCAAACGAAACATCAGTCATCTATTGTGTGAAAATACACAGGACTGAGATGGTCAGAAGACACATACTAAAATTTTAGGTATCATGATTCATTGTGAACTTAATGCATTGTTCTTGCAGTGCCATGGTTAAACAGAGCACTTTGCAGGTATGTTTGGTTTTGTGTTTTTTTTTTTTCTTTAAACCTGAACTAAAGAAACTAATTTCCAAAGTCAAGTATGATTTCATGGAATTTGCAGCTTAGTAGTATGTGGTAGTCTCCGTGACTTTATTTAATGGCAGGTGCATGAAGAAAAGGAATGAATTATGATCAAAGAAATAATTGCATGTTCTTATTTGATAGTTTTCTGCACATTTATAATATAAGAGAGAAAGACAGATAATGTTAATAATAAGCAAAATTAAAAAATGCAAGGAGTAAATTTTGAATTAAACTAATTATCCCAGTATTTAAAATATTTAATTTCTCTTTAGCACTGCTGTCCTAATTCTATGAAGAAGACGACACAAACTTACTTTTGTTCAGTAGGTGAAGTCAGCAGATTAAATATGTGTTTATAGAGACAGAAGCAAAATCTTTTTCTTGGAATATATCAGTATTGTGTGCATTTAAAGTGCTGTAGCATGTAACCGGTAGCTCAGACTGTTGGTAGAATGGCATGATATTGAAAGAGTTGTAAAATAATTTATTAATTTATTTTCTGTTTTCTAATCAGGACTGGATATCTCTTTGGTCTTTGCCTTATGATAACAATGAAGAGCAAGTTGCTTCTCAGCTTGGTCTGGCATGGCTGGTTCCTTTATGGGTAGATAGAGACCCTGAGGTTAGTTAATGCAATATTCAGTTGGTATCTTATTTTAACCCTGAGGTATTTGCAAAATTTTCGTTTCATTACTTCATTTAATATTGAAACTACTGTTTTGCATTATTTAAAATGTTACTGATTATATCCTAAATAACAGTAAAGTTAGGGAGAGTGTTCCCATATAAACGTTTTCTGAGAAATCCTTACATACATCTTCTGTCTTATGTGCTTTCATTAGTCACTCATGATCATGATTCATAGTCAGTTTTCATTGATGTTGCTGTTACTTAGCTGCAAAGCAGAAACATTTACATGAATTTAAAGCAAATGTATTTGATGCAAATCTGTTAAATTATATGAGTTTGCAAAACGGAACTACTTTTAAATGGTAAAATGTGAAGAATATTGAAGGTTATCTTAGTATTTTTAAGTATTAAAAAATCTATTTTATTAATTCTGTCACTTGTATGTACAAATAGTTGTGAACGTGAGCATAGGGCCAGAGAAATATAGGAAAAAAGGTTGTTACTTTTTAAATTAATTCCCTTAAGCTCCAGATTCGGTTGATACAACTTAATAACTTAAAACATATGTTGCTAATTACCGCACAAATATCGCTTTGTGTTGTGCTTGTATGTACTAGGTCAGATTTACAGCGCTTGGAATAGGATCAGCCCTTACATCTCTTGAAATAGGATGTATTGCTTTAGCAGAAAGTTGCCAGAACATTTCAGGAGGGCTGTGGGGAACAGTGATAAACATCCTTCTGGACCAATCAGAATGTAGCATGGTACGCAGGGAGGTATGTTTCTTGTGTCCTTCTGCTGTTTTATGTTGTCAATTTTTTTTCATTAAGGAGAAAAGATTTTTTTTTTTAATTTTTATTCTATATATCTATTCTCTGATGCTGTACATCTACTGCTTTGTACGTTAAATTAATATGAATGTTCTGCTTCTTAGAATTACTCAAGAAGCAAGAAATACAGATGACTAGTGTAAAAGCAGAAATCATCTAAGCAATATAAGTGAACTAATAAAAACTCCTAAGGCTTACTCAGGCAGCCAAATAGGTTGCTAATGAGTAACAACTTATCCCAGATTTTAGTGGCTGTTTTGTTCACTTTATGAACACTTTAGTGTTCATAAACCCATCACCTGATCTGTAGTAAGTATCTCTTCGTTGCAGACACGAAGTAATCTAGTTTGCCTAGGCACTAAACTGAAAGTTTGTGCTCTGGTAGAACAGCACATAGAACTATATAATATTATATTTAAACTGTGTACATGTTTGTTGCACCTTTTGTAAGGTTTTCTTCTTTTCCAATGACTAAGAACAACAGTGACAAATAGCGGGTTAGTTTCTTCTCAGCTCTGTTGCTCAACTAACTACATATTCCAATGTAATATTTTGAATTTATTTGTGCAAAATACTTTTGAGAATGCGTGCTTCATTGTTTTATTTAACTTCCAAATAATTTTAGTAGTCTCTTAAGAGTCAAATTATTAACAAAAGATTGACAAAATATAAAAAAAGCAGTTTCAATCCATCCACATATACATGTGAAAAGTGTGTAATATAAATTAGAAAACACATATGCCATGTATTTAGAAAGGAAAATATTTGGAATGCATGTGTCTGTGTATCCCAATGTGTCCCCCACATTGCCCCAATTATTTTGTAATAAGTAAAAAAAGAAATAATGAGGACAATCGAGTGAAAGATCATAAGCAGTTCCTTGGTTTTCCTGCTAAGGGATTTTTTCAAATACTGCTTGTTATGGAGTGCTTATATTCAACAGAATTGACTGTACTGGAACAGTGATGAAAGTATTTTATATTAAAAATAATTCTTTCCTAGTGATTTCTATTCCATCTCTTCCTTGTCTTTTTTTTCTTACCAGCCTTCTTTTGTGCCATGCCCTAATGACATCTGTCATAAGTGAAGTTTGAGGGGGTTCTAGGTTATGTCCTTCTAATTTTTTTCTTTTTTTCAATGTATATCTGAAGCAATAGAATAATATGTAGATCGTGCTGTTCGATCTGATGTGGTTTTTTTGAACTGTGATGGCTGGATGGCAATACTGATGCTTTCATTTCTTTCAGGCTGCTTTTATTCTACAAAATCTCCTTGTGATTCCAATTCCTTCAGAAGACGTGAAAGATTGTATTTGGCAAGTGAGTGACTATTACACTTCATGAGAAAGGTCATAGTGTCATAGAGATGTTATTTGATATAAAAGATTATGTTAGTATACTTATAAAACATAAACTTAAAAAATTATCCATCTAAAGTGACATTTTGGAAAGAGAAGTATATGAATAAACAAACTTCTTTCAAAATTCCAGCAAGCTGAAGAAAAAAACTAAGGTTAATTTGTATATATATCTTGCATTTCATGAATGTATCTTTGGGCTCCTAGGAAACTTGCTTACTTACGTAGTATCATTAATATTTTAGGATAGAAATTGTTCATTTATTTTACCTACACTTGGAATGTAACATGATTTGAGGGGCATGAGGAAGAAGAAATTCTGAGAATGTTATGTTTATAAAGTTTTGAAAGAAATATGTAAGTGATAAGAAACAACCATTTCCAAAGAAAGACGAAGTAGCTTGTTGCTTTGATCAATTTAAATGCTTCTTAAAAACATAACCCTTCCGGGGTTCCGACTACGCAACCTCTCTGGGCAACTTGTTCTAATGTTTGACTGCCCTCACAGGGAAAAGGGGTTTTTTTTCTTAAGTTTAAATAGAATTGCCTGTATTTCACTTTTTTGCTCACTGCCTTTTGTCCTGTCACTGGATAGCAGTGAAAAGAGTCTCTCTCCCTTTACTTTCTCTCATCAGATATTTATGCAAACTGGTAAGATCCCTTGGAGATTTTCCAGTTCTGATCTTGAGTCAGTCATCTCATGTTACTTTCAGCAAGTCTGGTTCTTTGTACATAAAGATCTTTGTTCCCCATTTTTCAAATTTTTGTGGCCTTGATACCTCTTCTTTCTGTCTATCTTGCTCCTTCAACTACGTGAGATCGTACCTATATGAAAACAGTGGATGTTCTTTTTTGAAGAAAAGTGCAGATGCAACCATATCCTGTTTTGTCTATTCCTTTCTGCAAAAGATCAAATTCGTGCTGAAAGATATTCCTCCTATTTTACTAGGATAAGTTATCTATGATTCAGCTGCACCCAAAATCAATTATGCTATTTCTTGTAGAGCTGTATTTTACAGTAAGTCTTACCTTTCCTTTACATCTAATCATAAAGGAAGATGTTCAAGTAATCTTAACAGTCTGGCCCTTGTTTCACTCTTATTGCTTATTTCTTATATTTCATCAGTCTGAATCTAAAGAATTGCTATTTATAACAGCAGAGGATTTACAAGGGACAGCCATTGTAACTTGTCAACACAAACTCTATTTAAAGTTGATTTTTAGTCTTTTTCTAAACATTTCAACAACTATGGTGAGGTGACAAAAATTGAATCCAGTTGCAGAATTCTGGATGAATTCCAGTGCAATTAATAGAAGCTTTGAGTCAATGTGATTCCTATTAAGAAGTGCAATTTAATGGAAATTGCTCATCACTTATAAGTGGTCGTGCTGAAAGATATTATCAAACAACAGTTTATAGTAACTGGTAAATTAAAACTGTCGAAAATACAAACAACAATTAAAATTGTAAGATATGACCAAGATCAAATTCTGTATTTCAGAGTTACTTTTTTTCCCTTGTCCTGAATAAGAAGTTTGTATGTTGACCTTAATGCAAGGAAGTTCAAAGGAGAGCTATTAAGTGGATCTGGGTGAATAGTAGGAATAGTGTACTGTAGCCAAAGTAGAATATTATCATTTTATCCCTTAGGCAAATAGGGCTGGAAAAGGAAAGGCTGTTTAGAGTTTGTAGGCCAGTGTTTTCATGAGAATGGCTATAGTGTTGGTGTTATCTAGTTGATCTGTGTAAAGACTGCAACATACTGTGTTGTATGAAGATTGCTGAAGTCAGAACACTTTCTGAATGTAATTGATGAGTAACTCTTTCAGGACCCCTCTTGTACAATAAAGTGTCTGGCATAGCTTTTTTAACTGTCAAAGACCGTTCTGAATAGTAAAATTTTGACTAAATTTAACAAAATTTTCAAAGTATGTATTTGTCATAGCTGATACTGTCTAAGTATATTGCTGACACTGTATGAGTACAGTTTTATAATTCATCATAAACAGTTTACACTGTAATACTACATTCTTCTTCAAACTGTCATATCTGATTCTCCATTAATTGGCATAAACGACAAATAGTGAAAATAGTCTGTTTATATATTACAGAGACCAAAGAGAATGAGCAGTAGCCACTCAAAACTCTGGTTATAACTTACCCTTTTACTGCTTCTAATTGATCTGTTTTTTGTTTTGTTTTGTTTTCTTGGAACATAAGCTTGTATTCAGTGTAAATGGAGGGGTTGGATGAGGTCTAGAGCCTCTTGGGGACAAATAGTGTTTTTGAAATTACTTGCAATTGATCTACCGCTGCTCTTTCCTGACTGCCAAAGAAAGTTTCCAATTAGCACTAGCAAATCTTCTTTCCATGATTTTAACTAGTTTCTTTTTGAAGTACTGCAAGATGCCTGCTAAAACTGCCTTGCAGAATGTAATTGATTTGAATTTTTCTCAGTCTGGGTTCTTTTGCCAATTAACACTTCTAATTTTTATGGTCACTCTAAAACAGGTTATGTTGTAGTTCAATAAAACTTCTTGTTTTCTCCTGTTACCATAGAAAACACTGGAGAAATACTGTAACAAAGGCAGTCAAATCAAACTGTTTATTTGAAAAAAGACTGTGAAGTATTTCTTTTCAGGTCTAAATCCACTTCTTTAGAAAGTTTTCCCTGAAGTCACTATTTAAAAAGAAATGACTGAAAACCATTCTTCAAAGAGAATTTCTTTCTTTTTATGTCTTGTTTTCTAAATAAATCTTTTATCATAGTAGATTGACTTGGATAGATGTAATATAATGGCAGTATACTTTAGAACAGGATGACCTTTTCAGGATATTTGCTCTTATCTTAGTATGAGTGTGCTCTTTTTCTAAAGAAAACTTTTGCATTAGTTGATATCTGTAAGTAGAATTAAATGAGAAATGAAAATTGTAAAGTTTTCTGATGCATACACTGGATTAAAACCCTCTAGTTGCAGCTTTCTGTGACTTCCTACTTAGCTGTTAACAAATTTCTCAGGAGCTAAACAGCTACTTCTGTTTTACTAAATCATCGCAGTTTTTGTAAAATATTATGATTTAACCCAGCCTTAATAAAATCTACATTTGTTTTTTAGAATCTGTTTGTTACAGTCTGTAAACCAGCTATGTGTATACACGCATACACAGTATTAGGCTTAATTTGGGGGGTTTTGACAGTTTATTTTATGTAAAAGATTCCTTTAAACAAGTAATCTTTATTAATTTCATGTCTTCAGGGTCCCTGTGTACATGATGAAGAATCTGGCCTCTCTCAGACAGGAAAACCTGCACTTAAGGCCCTTTTGTATCACTGCCAATTCTATGAACATGTGAATCAGATGGTGAAACACTGTTACCTAGGATGTTACATGTTTGATTTGAATTCTTCCAAGGAAGACAACCTCATCACAGAAAAAGGTGATATAACTGGTAGGTTAATGTAATCTTGCAGTATTTTAAACCTGCTTTAATAACTTCTAGTTTTGAGTAACTTATGTCAAGTAATTGTTACTAAAAATGGAACGGAACTTGAACATATAAGCCATGAATTTAAATATGCTGTTAAGTCAAAATATTGCTCTAAGGATCTAAGAATAGATAAGTCACTGGTTTAACATATATCAGAAAAAGCTCTGAGCTGTTATTTACATCTTCAAAAAGTTACAAATGGAAAAGATGTAATTGGTTCTGCAATACATTTTCTTGCAAAATATTGGGGGTAAAATACTTTTTACAGTTACAATCGTAGAATCATAGAATGGTTAGTGTTGGAAGGGACCTTAAAGATCATCTAGTTCCAACACTCCTCCCATAGGCAGGGACACCTTCCACTAGACCAGGTTGCTCAAAGCCCCATCCAACCTGGCCTTGAACACTTCCAGGGTATAGGGCATCCACAGCTTCTCTGGATGTGTCTGGGTGTTCCAGTGTCTCACCACCCTCAGAGCTGTGACTTTATGACAGACCACTACAATGACAGTTTAGGAAAAAGAAATATGTGGACTGTTTCTGGGACTCCTATTTCTTGATGTGTTCACCTACAAAGATGCATGAGTAGGAGTGGACTGTATAATATGGTGAAGTTAGCTGCATTCTAAGACAGATACAGTTTAATTCACAGATTTATCAAATTTAATACTCAGATTGGATTGATGTATTTTTTTTAACCTCTGTATATATACCCTTGGAGTATCTCAGATCTAACTCTTATGTTGACTAATTGTTTTTCGAACAGTATTTCTAAGTCTTAGTATGATGCATTGTGGGAACCCCTATTCTTGTGCAAATATGTATTATGAACTTAAGTTTGGAAAGGTAGGAAGTTCTTCAGAGAGCTCAATTAATAAAAACTGCTCAAGAGAGGGAAAATCAATAAGTTAATAGTTCTTGGTTTCTTTCTTTTTTTTGTGTGCCTACATTTCTGTATTTCTATCTTGTAAGGCTATGGATTTAAACAGTTCTCGTAGGTCTGCTTCTGTTAAACTTATGTTGAAGAATGCTATTTCCCCTACTAAGTTATGACTTTGACAAAACCAAGGAAAATAAATATTCTTGGTTAACTCACTGAATTATCAGAGAAATTCCTCAGCAGTATACAAAACTCCAGCCATAAAAATCCTCAGTTTCTTCTGTGGCTCCTTTATTTGTCTAGAAGTGTATTTTTTTCAGTCCAACACATTTCATTCCTCCCGTGGTCCTCTTTTTTGTGCCTTTTGGTAGTTCTGTTAGCTGATGCAATATCATATCTAAGAGTAGCTCAAACTCCAGGACTGTAGAACTCTTCAGTGAAACAGCTTATATACGTTTTATCAGGTCATTGAAAAGTGAATCCAAAAAAATGTTTTTACAACATTTTTGAAATATGGGGAAGAATCACCTTACAATATTTCAGGAACAAGAAACAAAATTTTTGTTTATTTAAAAATGGAGGACAGGACAATGTTTGCTCCATCTCTAAAACTATATTGCTTGAAAGGCTTGTAAGCCCCTCATTCATAGGTTCAGAATTGTGTTGTTTATCTATAATGACCTGTTTCTGCTTTTTGATAAGTCCTTTGTCATCTCTTAATAGAATATCTTGCTTGCGTTTATCTTCCTGAAAATATTTTTGTCACTTTTTTCCTCACATTTTTCAGGAATATAAAAAGAACTCGTCTGCAAAGTTATGTTAAAAATAAAATTAGTTATCTCAGTTTAGTAATTAGCTAAGATATGTATAGGACTTCTACTTTTGTGGGTTTTGCACTCAGAATCTGTATAATCTTTTTTGTTTTCTTCTCCATATATATGAAATCCTCAAAACCAGGATTTGCACTATAAAATTTTTGGCGCTTTTTACTGTGAAACAGATTTACAAAGTAATTCTGTCTTCACTATATTTATGAATATGGGTTCTCTTGAAACTACTCCTCTTAAGATGTGAACTTGAAGTTTTTTGAAGATGAGCACATCTGTTCATTATGTTTGTGCTGTGAGACCCCAGTATCTTCAATACTTTTGTCCTATTACATTTTAAATAAAAATAAATCTGAACTATTTCAAATGACTAAAAGCTATGCTACTGCAGTTTGAGCAAAGCATAGCTTTTTGCAGACTATTTTACGTTGCAGCTGAAAATCGTATTTTATTTATTTTCTGTTTATTCAAGGGATTTGCTGGATTAGAATTAATAGGTACAATGTGTGAAAACTTGCATTCTGAGCTCTTTGGAAGTTTAACTGTGGCTGGCTACTCTTCTGTTTCACTGAAACAATACTTTGAAAAGCTTGTTATGCTCTCTGCTGGTCTTGTGGTAATGAAAAAGAAAACTTTTTTTGTTCAATTTTGATTTTTATTCTTTTTTTTTTTTCACTTTTCCTACAGATTTTGATGATTCTCTTAATCTTTGGAAGGCTCCATCCAGTCAAAGCCGAACTTCACATTCTCAGTCAACATCTGAAACTATGGTAACTTGGCAGAGTAATCTATTTATTTTAAATATGAAGTTGTTCATTAAATGCTTTGAAGAAAATTACCACTCTTACAAATGCTTAAAAAAAAAAAAGCCAAAACTGAAATTAAACTGAAAATTAAAAAGCTGAAACTAAATTGAAATTTAGTCTTAAGTAGCTTTAATATGCTAAATAAATCTTTTATGGCTATTCACCTAAGCAAAAATAAATAAAATAGCTTATCTTGACTAGTTAAATGCATAAGGCAGTACTGAATTCTGTAGCTTCTCACAGAAAGACATATTCCCTAAAGATTACTTTGTAATTGGCTTTATTGACAAAATGCAGTCATCTCCGTCTCTAGTTGTCACTTCTGCTGTTTTTATCCAAACTGTCCTTTCAGAGTGAACCTATATTTACACTACACAGCTACAGAACTGGATCAATTAAAACCACAGAAGTTCATTGAGTTAAAATTATATTCTGTGTCATAATAAACTCTGGATTCTGAAAATNAAGACCCAAAATAGACACAAAAAATATGAGAAAGCAGGTGGCTGCTTGAAAAATTTGTTTCTGGCTAGAATGATTACTGCAATGAAAGGCTGTAAACATATGCTGTCTTTTAAGATGGCAAATGCAAAGGAAGAGAAATTGAAATACATTCTTCTAGTTCCAGAGTAGACTTGCAATATCAGATCAAGCTGTGGAGGAAGCTTTTATAACATTCATTAGTTACCTGATAAAAATCATATATTTTCAAAGACTGCAGCATAACTCCAAGAAAACTCTTGACGTGTTGCACTGAAATCCATTTTTATAATTTTATATTTTCTTCAAAATTTTTTGATTTATGAATAATTATCTAATGTAATATGAAAGTCATAATACCATAGCTCAGAAGTTCCTTTTCTGTTAAACAGGTGTGCTGATATGACAAAGCCTGATAAAGCACAACAAGATACTATCTTATTTTATTGACTAAAATTTGTACACCCAGTTTTGGTGTGGATCATGATAAAAATAAAAACGTAGAAAAGCCAGTACTGAAATCTCATCTCAAAATAATTCACAATTATTTTTCCTTACTGTTTTTACTCTCTATTATAAACGTATTGCTATCTAGTACTGTTACTGTTATTTGGCATGTTTTTAATAATTGAGGAAAAAGTATACTCCAGTTTTAAACTAAAATTTCTCTTTTCTGAAATTTTATTAAAGAATTTGATTTTCATTTATCTAAAATAAAACTCCTCAAGAACCCCTAGGGTTATTTTAAACACAAATATTGAAATTTGAATATTTGAAACTAAAATAATTTAAAGTGCGTGTACCTCAGGAAATAAAGCTAACATGAATTTTGCTTAATAAACCATATACATAAGAATCTCACATTAATGAAAAGCAGTTGTTTCCAAGTAGCTTTTTACTGAATAAATTGAGTGCCAATTTCTTATAGGAATAAAAGTTGAGCAAATTTCATCTCTTTTTGTTCATGTTACTTGAGGGAAATGTTAAATTTCAGCAATTCTTATCAGGGTTGAGTGTCTAATCTATTTAAAGCCGTGCTTGAGTTGTCATGAAGAGTTGAAGAGTTCATTACACGAAATGTCTTCAGCTTCAGATCAAGTTAATGTATTTTTATTTATACATGTGAAGTAGCATCATAGTTTAACATAAAGGAATAGCTTTACAATTCTATTTAACAAATGGACAACTAATTATTTGAAGTGGAAAGCACAGTCTAATACTAAGACTAACAAAGTCTTCCAGACTTTGTAGACTTCATATTTGCTAAGATATATGCTCTTACAGCCAATGTAAGACAGTTTTATTCAAGTGTGGTTATTGGGTTTTTTTGTTTTCCTTCTTCCCCTGATACATATGAAGATTTCACAGAAAAAATTTGATTGTCATTTATGGAAGTTAATTTAATTTCCATTCATCATTCATGGATCTTTTTAGTAGCTGTAAACCCTTGTTTTTATTAACCAAGTTTCTTATCTTTAAAAAAAAATACCAGTGATATTACAGATAGTGAGTTTCCAATCTGGAAGGAAAGATACAGAGGTCTGATCTTCCAATGCCAGTATTAATTAGGAGAAGAAAGATAGAGGAAGGGAACCAAGGCTAAATACAAACTGTATTTCAGGAAGCAATTAGTGACTATTAAGTGCCTATCTAGTTTGGAAATACTTTTTAAAACTCAAACTTGTTCTGAAATCAGGCACTTACAACTTTTTCCTATATAACTTCACGTTTTATGTTCCTACAGTTTGTCCTGAAGCTTTCCATTTTGGTGTGTGAGAAAAAGAAATACATTTATGAAGTCATTACCAAAAGTTTGTAGGAGTTTGCCTCTAGTCTATGTTGATGGTACCAGGAAGATGTACTTACTCCAAGCCCACTAGATGGCATGCTTGCCCCATCACAGATGAAGGGGAGCCTGCAGCTCTCTGTGAATGGAAAAATTTTTTGTGTGTGGTATGGTGCAGATTTGATGACAAAAGCCACAAAGAATTGAGAATTACCAGCTATCAGACCAAGTAGAATTGTTTCTATCGGAAGCTCTTCTCTGATATTTTAATAACACTGTGAAAAAAAACCAACCAAAAACGTCCTTCTAAATATGTCCATATCCATTCATTTGATGAATGTCTAGGAAGCTGAAACTGCTTTTTGCTTCAGTAAACCACATCTTGAAGATCTTTGCAGAAGCAAAAGCAATGTATTTTTACTGGATTATGTGAATTTCTTTTCTGTGAAGAGAAAAGGTCTGCTGGCTTTTTTTTTTTTCTGATACTTGAAAACAGTTTTGAAAAGAAGAAAAAGATACTATTAGTTTTCTCTGTTTTTAGACTTAATGTAATCAGTACTTTAATTGAGCTATCTGCTATCAAAGGCTGGTTTCACACAGGGTTCATATAACCTTAAGAGAAAATAGTATCTAAATTACCTTTTGGCTTCATCTTTTTTTTCTGTATCCACAAATTTTCTCCTAATTTGCAAAAAGTAAAATTGAGAAAATTAAAAAGCAAGTACATTAGTAACAGAAATTATTCTTTTTTTACTTCAGTATGTAAAACAGTCTCTCAGAGGTCTTGCAGAGGCCACAAGTACAATTTTGCCCATTTTATAGAGTAAAGAATGGCGATGTGGGAATGAAATCAATGATTCAAGGTCATGTAAAAGACAGCAGCAGGGCTGGATTGTCCGTGCTGTGTTAACTCATATGCACTACTTGTATGTAGTTAGTGTCTTTAAGATCTCAGTGGCTACAGATTCTTGTCAAGTTTATCTTTATTTTTCTGTAAACTCGAATGTGGATACTGCAAAAAGTCCAATTCTGAGAAGATTAAAAATCTGTGTCTTGTATAGAATTCATAGTTTAAACATTAGCTCAGGTTATCATTACAGAGAACACATCCTTATTCTTATTTTAACCAGCATGTTTGTTTTGTGTTTAGTATGTATGATTGAGAACACCAAACAGTATGGAAATACCAACTTGCTTCACAGTGCGTAAATATACTAGGGCTGTTCTTTGCCCAGGAGAGCTTAGCAAAATGAACAGTTGTTTAAAAACTTGAGCTAAAAATGGTGCAGGTTAAAGATCTACAGACATTTCACAGATAGCTTTAAGTCATGGCCATTCTTTTCTATGAAATCTTCTTGCTATTTTATAAAAATGTGTGCTTTATTTTCTGGAGCCATGGTTAACAGAGTGCTATACAGTTAAGTGATTTAAACCTTTGAAAAAAGAACTGAATAGAATTAATCACTGCACGCCTATTAAGGCAATGCCAGAGGGATTTTTATACTAGAGGTTAAGAAAAGACCTTTTATTCATATTTAGTAGATAAATAGCAAAACCCTCACATTTCTCCTGTACCTTCCACTCAGACGATTTTTGTATTCTTTTGTATTAGTTCGAATCTGCAGTCATCATCTCCCCCAACACACAACCCTTTCTTTTCCTCAATTAACCCCCCTTCCAAAGTCCGTTATTTCAATGTTAAGCAACAGAATGCTTCATTGCTCCCCGAAAGAATAAGGTGGCAGAAGGAAATATCCTTTACTAGATACTATGTCTCAGGTGCCCAGTTCATCCTTATCAAAGGTGATTTGTAAAAGCAGTAATACCTTTTCTTTCCTGGAAAGCAGAGCATTGTGGAAACAACTCCATTGTATTACTGTATGTTTCCAGTTAAGATAGCAGAAAATTTCTGGTTTTAACCCATGTCCCACTGTGAAGCAACTACCAATAAATGTTCCATCAGTGCAGGAAGCTGATATTTTTCTATCCAGATAGAGCTTTTATTGATTTTTTTTTAACATATCTAAGACCTTATTTTTAGTTCTTTGCCCAAAGTGTTTAGACAGTTTTAGAAGATGGAGAAAGAATTGTTGTGCGATGTAGAAGATATTATTTACTAATATGCGAAAGCTTGTATAAAATCATAATATCTTTAAGATGACTCTATGACTCTCAAGCATAGTAAGAATTACTTTTAGGGCTTTACTTATTGCAGAAGAGCCGTATGGACTGTTAGGAGTTAAATTTTGGGTTTGTAATTTTTAAGAAAATAAGTGATTTTTTTTTTCTCATTTATTAGAATGCTTGGAATTGAAGTATAGTGCAGAATAAATGCAGAATTTACCATGTGTCGAGATGGATTGATTTCCTCTAATATAAATAATGGATTTTAATAATTATTTAAATCAGCAAGCATGAAACTTTAAATAATTTATTTCAGTTGGCAAATATGGGTTTTATTTGTATAATCTAAACAGAATTTGAATTTCAATTGGTTGGTACAATTTGGTACTGCATTTTGCTAACAGGAAAATGATTTAGCCAAGCATGTCTTAGTGCTTGTGACTCAAGCTATATGTGAATCCTGAGTTTCAGACATGCACCCCAAATCTTGTCTTCTGTGTTGCAGTAACTCTCTGGCTTGAGGAGAAAGATTCAAGACTGTAGGATGAACAGTAGTGGGAGATCAGATGAAAATAGGGGAGAGAAGGGAGTTAGAGCATGGAGGTGGCAACCTTTTGCTCATGCAGGGGCTCTGGTCTCAAATGAAAATGTACTGATAGAAACCTAAGTGATGAGTGGTGGGGGGTGGGGCTAAACCTTCTAGGGGATGAGAAAAGACTAAGTAGAGAGTTTCTGTAGCTCAAAATGCTGCTGAGTAAATCAAAGCCAAACCTGGAAAGCAGTGACCTAACTGCAAGAATAAAATAGCTAGGAAGGGAGTAATCTGTGATTTCCTTTCTCCACCCTTTTTGACTTTTCCTCAGTCAATATTCCAGCTGATACTCTAATAAAACTTTAAAAAGCAAAGCTTTGAAGTATTTCAGTCTTCCTTAGAAAGCTCACTGTGAGGAAAAGTCTGAAAACATCCTCCTTCAATGAAATCCTGAAACAGTCACAACTTGGATTCCCCCAACGTTCTGTATTTTTTACACTGTATAGTGACTCTCTCAAAGAAAATGTATCTGATGTGAATTGTCCAGCTAGAAAACAAAAAACAGAAGTGGAAAAGTGACCTGACATGGGAGATGCTTATCCCATACTCTGAAACAGGTTGCAGGTCTTGTCACATCATGAAAGCATGTTATGAAGCTGGAGACTCTAGGTCTTCTGATCTCAAGCTTGTGGTTTTAAACACAGTAGCAAGAGCATTAAGAACTTTTGAAAGCATGCAAAATTAATAATATGATACATAATGTAGAATTGGTAGATGGAGCATGGTAGTATGACAGTAAAATTAACTACTGTCATGTAAATATCTCATATGTTCACCATGAAATGAATACATGTAAGGATCACAGGACTAAGGTTAAATAAGTACACAGAGTTCGAAAGACTCTGGAACTCCAACTTTGGCTGATGACTAATGTGCTTGTGATATTTTTATCTGAGTGTGTCCTGGTAAAAATGGACAAGTGCTGATGTTCTCAGTAGAGCAAATAGTCCATGAAAAATTTGAGCTTAAATGCTTCAGTAATGCCTTTCTGTCTTAGTCCAAATGTAGATTGAGTCAATTATATGAATGAAAAAGAAGGATGAAGAGGAGGAATTTCCAGTAAGATGGGCATTGATCAGTTTTTAACTGAAATGTTTCAGGCTGTTCATATTGCACATCTTTCAATAGTTTCAATTACTGGATGTTTATAATTTTTATATATACATATAGTGATCAAAATCTAATTAAATGAGTTTTGAACAGTAATTTTTACATTGTTTTTGGTTTTGTGGGTTTGTTGGTTTTGGTGAGTTGGTGGTTTTTTTCCCTCTTCCCCACCCCATTCTTCAAGCAAAATATAAGTAGAAGCCTGCGCTATAAAAGCTGTAATCAACTAGATTCCTTTATGTCTTTCTAGATTCGGTCTGTATCACCATCACTGGGGAGTGCTACTGAACTTCAGGCAATAGTCCCAACAAATTCAACCAGTTTTATTCCTGAACCTGTAGTTGATCGGCTTATCGCACAAGGTAAGTCAAACTTTGAGCTTATGTGTGTAATGATGAACACGATGTGTTAGCCTGCCCATATTCCAGTATTTATAAATGTATATAAAGCTTGCGTATTGCTGGAACAATCACCATTGAGGTTTCTAGTGATGGTTTTGGAAGACAAACATGAAACACTTCCTTCAAAATAAAATAGGGTGAAATACATTTGACAGAAATAATTGAAAATAGTTGATACAACTTGAAATGTAACTCAAGACTAAGGTTCTATTCCTGTCATCTAGTCACCCTTTCAAAACGTTCAATTTTGGTAAAGCTGTCATATATGTACATGCACGTGCTCAAACACACAGAGATGTATATCTACTTCTCTTTATATGTAGAAAGATAAAAATATATATAATGTAAAAAAAAATAGAAAATGATGTATGTAGAGAGAGGTATCTACAAATATAAAATATTTTTCTGCTAAGGAGAGAAGTGAAGATTTATATCTTCCCAAATTTACCTTTTATCTTTAATGATTATTAGTGTCTTGTAGAAAGAACAATTTATTTCAGAACTATTTTAAATAACACTTTTCCTTATCTGATTTCTTCGTTGTTTTTTCTTGTTTCAGAATATACTGTTTTAAATGTGGAGGCAACTTGGATATTTTATGAAAAAGGAAAAACAATCTGTTTTATGCAACTGCTCTAATTAATCTTTTGTGGTTTTTTTCCTTTTTTTTTATTAAACACATTCTAGGTCAAAGTGATACAACCACAACAGAATCTCCAAGTCAACATGATTCTCCCATGTCTGTTACTCTGTCTAAACAGCGTGCTGTAGTCACACCTGCCCTTTTGTCAGCTGTTTGCAGCCTTCTGCACAATCTGCTTGTTGTCACACCAAAAGATACTGGAATTGCTCTTCAACAAGCGAATTTGCTAACAGCTCTCAGCAGGTATGAGATCAATAACTGCTGAACTACAAACAAGGTGTAGCAACAGAGGTGAAAAGTTTGAAATGAGATCTACCAGTGTTTCTTACCAAAACTGTTAAATATATTGATCACTTCTTGCTTCTGAAGTGTTCAAAAATGCCTTTTTTTTTAATAATGCAATCAACAAAGAAAAGAACTTGGATTTTTTTTTTTCCCCCCCCTCCCCCACGGAAAAGGTAGTCATATTGGTGATTCCATTTGTGGTGTCTGTCTTCTACAGGACCACTGTGTTCCTCTGGTAATGTTTTAGGGTTTTGTCTAGATGGCCATTTAGTCATCTTTTTTGGAGGGGTAATATTTTTTTTTTCTTTAGTAGAAGAGTAAATTATATAGTCAGGAATTCAGAGTTGCAGATCATTTCAGTTCATTTTATGATTTTCTTCTCTTTGAATGGTATGCAATATTTTGAGGATGAGCCAAGGGCTGTCACACTAAAAGAGAGTAAATAATGCTTGTGAGATTTGGGAAAGTATTGCATGATAAACCCTAGTGTTTTGTTTCTTTATTAAAGAAGGAGCCTCTTCCAAATAGTCTTCAGATTGCATTTCATGTTTCCATTTGCATCGTAACAAATTCTTTCATCTGTAGAAAGTGTTTGGAAGTCCTGAAGTTAAGCATGAAAATTAGTTCAGTTCTTTTTAAGGTTTTCAAGAGCTTTTGTAGTTGCTCTTCATGCTGCAATTAATGAAAAAAAAATCCAAAAAACCACCACCTTGTTTGAATACAGTTTATACTATTACAGAGCTGTTTATTCTTCTACAGGAAAGAAAATAAGCAATCAAATAAAAACAAAGAATTTTTACCAGTGCAATAACAGCCATTGGAATTTATGTTAGTCTAACTATTTTGAAACAACCTACTGCTACTATAGTTGCTACTGCACTAGACTTACTGCTAAACCCCACTATTTTAAGAAAGTGCTTCATAATTTATTTTTACTCTGTTTATTTAAAATGTTCTCTTCTATTGAATGTTAAGTTAGTAGAATGTTTAATTGTTCAAGCGTATTTCTAACCAACTTTATTTTATTTTAGTCTTGTAAGTGCTAATCTGGTTGAGAGATGTATCTTGGAACTGAAAGCTCCATTGGGTCATCCATGTCATATAGAACATGTAAAAGTTCAGGTTAGAGAAGCATTTGTTACTTTGTAATTTTTTAAAATTATTAAATTAATTATGTTTTCATAATCTAGATTCATTAACCATAGTCCAGACATACTGCTATACAGTACATTCATATGCTTTTGACAAGGTTTAAGAGAAACTAAAATGTGTTATATCCAACACAGAGCAACTAGTTTCCATGTTAGAAATATACCTAGAACCATCAACCTGAAACTGAGAACAGCTGTGGGTTAAAAATACAAATTGAGTTTAGCAGTTAAGGAAATAATGTCATAGAATTCCTGTGTAATGTATTGAAGTACAAGCCAGATAAAGTTACTGACACATTTCATATTTATTTTCCTCAACAAACCTGGCTGCTTTGCTTTGTCTCCAATCCTGCAGAGATTTACATAGGTCTCAACTAATTTTGATTTATGCAAAGCGTATAGGGTTACTGCCAATGGAAATACTTTTGTATCAAATTTAACTCCGTAAATATAACATATAGAACATACTATGGTTATGGCACAGCACCATTTTAAAGCTTCTGCTGCTCTGTGTTCAGATTTACTTTGAAGATACCCAGGTTATTAAGAAAATGTTTCTGCAGAAACCTTGTGAGAATAAATGAATAAATATGTCAGGAATAATTTTTTTTCCTAAAGCTTCAAATTGAGCTTCTGTTTTCAGGAAATACAGATATTTGTCAATATTGATGACCATTTTTATGTTTTTCTTTGTGAGCTTACAGAGAATATGGTGCTGTACATATAATGAGAGTAATGACTTTCTCACAATGAACTTTATTCTTTGCCACTAAAAAACTGATTTCACACGTGTTTCCACACTAGGAATTCTATTTCATCTTCTACAGTAAAAATAAGGAGAACAATTTTTAATTTATATCCTATTATTTCTTTTAAGTGGTGTATATTAATTCAAAATGTTATGAATCAGTTGAGGTAATGTGAGTATTTAAATTTAAAAAAAAATATGAAAAGTGCAAATATGTGGATTTATTTAATATCTTTTTAAAAATATTTAACAGGTGTTATTACTACTTCAATACTTGTCATCTGTGTCCAGGCTTCTGAAATCATGTTTATTGGTGGACTCTCATCTTGTAATCCAGGATGAACTGTTGAAAACTCTCTTGGGAAATACCTTCTCGATTCTTGCCATTCGCTCCAAAGATGGGTTAGGTAATGAAGTACTTTGTTTCTAGTATAGCAAGGCAGAGGCAGCACCTTCATTTAAATTTACAGTTGTTGTCAGGCTTAGCTATCCAGGTTTGTGCACATGTGTAAATGGTTTGAAATTTTTTCTGTATTATCTTTGCAGATACCGAGTTAACATCTGTACTTCATGAAACATGGGTAGACTTTTTCAACCTTCTAGCTACATTATTGTGGAAGAGTGGCCAAATATCTTTTCCAGCTGTGACAGTAGCCCTTGCAAATCATTGTACAGCAATCATTGGTAATAACTATTCCTGGATGGGTTTTAACCTAGCAACTAGTAAAACAAATAAATAAATAGAAAAGAGGGGCATTCCGGTATAGATGATATTAAGTAATTGCCAATGGCATATCCAGAATGAAAATCAAATGTATCCAGAGCTTGACTGACTTTTTCCCTTAATTGGATTTTTACAACTCTTTCTTATATCATCAGACTAAGTTTTGAACTGCCAGATAATTTCAGTTTTGTTTGCATATATGCGTTACTGATTCCAGTTGTAAACTTTAACCAATTATGGCACCTGCGAGTAGAGCCTGAAATGATCCATCAGCCCTGCATTTTTTTCCGTATATGTGTTTTGTTTTTTTTTTTTTTAAATGTCTTACATAAAAGGAAAGCAAGGTTTTGAGGGGAGATAAGAGCTACAGGAATTCAAGATTATTATACAGGGTTTTGTTTGCTTTTTAATTATTCCTTCCTTAGTTACTTGCCTAGTCAGGTCACCAAGATTCTCTGACATGTTTCAATACTGAAGTATGAGCATAGTCCATTCAAGCTTGTGATTTCAACCAGATGCATGTTAAGTGATCTGGTGAATCCAAATCTGATGGTACATAAAGTAGCTCATGGATACTGTTGGTGCTATAATGTAAGTTTATTTATTTAGGGAGGAGAGTTCAGAAAATTGTTGAACACGAGTGATTTAGTAAATGGAAATTGTGGTTTTTGTTTTATAGTCAAATTAATGCAGAGCAATTAATTCATTCAAACCTGTAAAACTCGAATTTTTCTTTCTTAGATTTTTAAAGACTTATCAAATGCATAGAATTTGTAGAATGCCTTGAGCAGTGAGTGTGAGCATATAACTGCTTCTTGGCTCACACACTTTCTTTGATAGGTCTTTCTGGATTCCAAAGCACTTAAGCTTTATTCAGAATGAAATATAAAAAAATTTATTTTTTCTGTTTAACCTTTCAGATACCATTTGTGATTGTATTCATCTGTCAGACACACATCCTGCTTTATACATGGCTAGTTTACAGTTCCTCTCTGTCCTTTTGAATGAGGAAGGAAGAAGACAACTCCAAGATAAACAGAGTATATGTGAGAATCCACCTATTATCTTTCTTGTGGATTGCATTGAAGGATGTCAAGTGTCAGTAACTCAACTTACTGCATTACTTATTCAGGTATTTAAAATTTGACAATGTGATTAGAGGAGATATTTCTGCATTTTTGTGTTTTGTTAAAAAGGAATGTAGTTACCTAATGAAAAATCAGTTGTTTCCAATTATGATCCAAGAAGTCTTTAATTTGAGACATCTATTACACTAATTTTTGAAATTCATGTAATAAGCTGGAACAATTGCAAAGAAGCAACTTCTAAGAAGGCAATTATGGTGAAAGAGCATGGTATGAAATCTTCTGTAGAGATGATGATACATAGAATGTGTTTGGCCAAATACTGATATGCTTTTTTTACTTTCTCCTTTTCCAAACATGTAGTGAGGTTTTTAAGGTTTGAGACCTAGTTATCCCCATTGTAAATGACAGCATTGTTCTTCTTAACAGCTGCCTTTGTAAAAATTGTTAACCAAAATGAATCGTTAAGCCTTCTAGTTCATTCCCTGATAGTTTAAGATCAGTGTAGTTGCACTTAAGGAGCTTATGTTAATGTATTTTCCAAACTAGTTTTAAATTGGCCAGGTAGTGTATTTTCACTAATTCTTTTAGGAACTTGTTGCCCAACATAAAATATATTGGTGGCAAGATGTTTTCTTCTAAATACATATTCTGAATGTTATGTCTGTCTTAATGTAATCTCACTATTCTTATTTATACTTTTATATACTGTCCTAAATGATTCTTTTACCTCCTTTATATTTACATCCTTCACTTATTTACAAACTGTTAAAATATCTTCCATTACTTAATAATAAGAAAATTTATATGTGAAATTTGTGTCTAATTTATTTTCCCTCACGAATTGGTTCTTTTATCTATATATTCATTGTCCTTCTTTAAATTGTGTGTTGTTTGTCACTGTAACAATAATAGTGATCCATGATTAGAAGTGTAGTGTTTGTCTGAAAGATGTGCATTTCATTTGCATTCAGTGTAGTTTATGATTTCTGATGTTCTGTAGTCGGTGTCTTGCAATATAAGAATCATATTTAGTACTAGTTTGCTATTTGTTTATTTATTTAATACATATTATTGATTTATTTATTTCGGTACTGGAAGGATGCTATAATATATAAATGAAGTGGGCCTACAGGAAAAATGGGGAGGGACTCTTTATCAGGGAGTGTAGTGATAGGACAAGGGGTAATGGTTTTAAACTGAAAGAGGGGAGATTTAGATGAGATATTAGAAAGACATTCTTTACTGCAAGGGTGGTGAGACACCGGAACAGGTTGCCCAGAGAAGTTGTGGATGCCCCATCCGGGCAGTGTTCAAGGCCAGGTTGGATGGGGCTTTGAGCAACCTGATCTAGTGGGAGGTGTCCCTGCCCAGGGCAGGGGGGTTGGAACTTGATGGTCTTGATGGTCCCTTCCAACTCTAACCATTCTATGATTTTTTTCAACATATTGGATGGTATGACCAAACTAATGCTGTCTTAGTATCACTTCATCTCCTGTCTTCCTATGGTTGCTAAATTCTTGCAAAATAACCTCACTCCTACCAAGACTTGTCCTGATCTAGCTAACATCTATCTGTGTTAGCTAACACAACCTGTGTTCCTTTCCTGCTGTGTTAGATCAATGTGTCTCTATTGCGTTGGGGCATAGTAGTCTGTTCACTGAGAATCTGGTGTCTTTTAGGGAAGAGAAACTTCCTAAGAGGATCTTTCTTGGCGTCACTGTCTAGACCACTAAAAATAGAATTCCCTTGCTCTTTGGCAACTGATTTCACATAATTTCAGTTCATAAAGATGTCCTGTGAGGACATGATTTTCAGACTCTGACAGCAAAAAAAAGGGCACTTTATTGAAATACCATCATTTCCTCCGTGTCCTCTTAGGTTTTTGAATTTAACACTTATGTATGTGTCTAAAACTGAACTCCTTGGCTCTGGCACAAAAAAATGCAATTGCATGAAAGCGTGTCAGACAAAGACATGTTGTGTTGTAAGTCACATTCCTCTATTTTCATACGAATATACATAGCTGATTACCAGTCTTTGCCAGCAAAAAGTGATGATTCTTACAGTGATAGCAGAAAAAGTCTATACAATGAAGAATTAACTGTAGCCAGGTCAATGAAAGTACATCAGACACTAAGACATTGAGTATCGTAAGAGATACCAGCTTTCAAGTTGCTTTTTAACTGTTCAGAGCTGTAGATGGACATTACTCCATGGATGGAGCTCGAAAGATAACCTGTCTGGGGCTTTCTAATATATGAAAGGGATATAGCTGCTATGATCCCAAAAAAGGATAACAGAACTAGGAAAGAAACAGTTTCAATTTTTTAAAGCAAAGTACACATATTTATTTACATCCCTTACCCCCTCACTCCCCCACCCCCCAAAAAAAAATTTAAATATGATCTTTCTTCAAGAGAAGCACTCAAGCAAATAATTGACTAACATAGAAAAGGCTGTAAGAGAGAATTTTCAAACAATCCATCATCTCCATTAACCATCCTAATTACATAAAATCTACAGAATGGGCAATATGCAATGGCAAAAGCTAACTTGGGACCCAGTCTGCAGGTGTGAATATTAGCAGACCAGGTCCTAAATTAGTATGCATTATTGCATCCAACTGATCTGGTAAACATACATGCTGATTTTGAAATGTTTTGGTGCTTTTTTGTATGTAAACTTTAACCCTTGTAGATAAGTTTTCAAGATCACAAGTAAAAGTAATAAGGAAACCACAATCCATACATAAAGTCTCAAATTTAGCCCCTACCTTTTTCTTTCTAGATATAAAATTAAAATTTACAATGTTTTAGAAAAGCTGTGATCTTGCCTTCAACTAACTCACAGTAGGTCCAGGCTAACATAACTAGATCTGTTGTAGATTTATGGGACATCTTAAATTTATTGTACATCATAATTTCAAAGCGAATTAAAAGTGCCCATTCTCATTTTAATACTTTAATACTAGTAGTTTAAAGCTATAGAATCTGCTGGCAGAAGGCATTATAAATTTACATTATTTTTTTCCATTCAACTAGTAGTTAATCATCAATTAATTATTTAAATGTTCCCTATGATTGACATAAATTTCTTTTTTATTATAAACTTCAATTCTTACTGCAGAGTAAGGGAAATGTATAAAGGAGCATGCTTCAAGAAAGAATGGAATTTTGCTAGTTTTTAAGATGAAATTTAGAAAACATGACATTAAAACTTTTTCAAAAGATACAAATATAAGACAACTCACCTTAATTATTTAATCAGCCCTAATCAGTCACATAATACTTAATTAAAGGAAAATACCCAAGAGATTGACAGGGAAATATATTTTTTAATTACTAAAATATTCCTGAGTATGAAGAAAAAATAAAAAGAGCTAGGAGCTTTTAACAGGGCAAAAGCCTTTGAGTCGATAAATGAGAAAATCTACTTTTTAGGTTATGCAGGATTGAAGGAACTCAACATTTTGCTTTTTTCCTGGCTTGTTTAAGTTACCATCAAGTTTAAGCTTTTTATATTTTTAACTACTGAAACATCTCAATTATTTAATTTGAAAAGAAATCGCCACCTATTAGTACAGAAAAATAGTTAATTTACTTAGAACGTTCTTGTGTTGCTGATAGCTTTGAGATTTCACTTGGGATCTAATGAAACCAGTTATAGTCTAAATATTTTTTTTTTTGTTAACTATAAATGCAGAACCCAGTCCATGCTTTAGTGCTTTAACTTGGTGTTGATTGTCCTTATCAATGAGGTTTGGATTTTGTTTTGTCTCTTTTTTTTCAAGTTATTAACTTATTAGTCTTCATCCCTTGACCTTTTCAGTCCTGGTTACACTGAACACTTCAATAAATGATAATCCTAGAGCATACATTGATATTTTATTGCATATTAAAATTTGAAAAATTTCTTAGGCAATTACTAGCTGGAGGACTAAAGCCAATGAAAGTTGATATATGTGATGTACATAGAGGTCCTATGGCTAGGTACTCATTAGATTTCTGTCTGAAGTATTCATTTTTTCTTAAAATGCTGTATTCTTGGCTAACCTTAAAGTATGTTTGTCTTTCTACTATAATCCAGCAACAGTTCTCATTTTACTATATTCTGCTTACAGTGCATACCACTTTCTGTTATATTGGATGTCAGTATTTGAATGATATTTTATGGAAAATTGCTAGATGGACAAAATTCTCTAGTGGATAATATATAAAGCACAGACAGCTCCTCATCTTTCAACTATCTTCTTATATGACTTCAAAGAAATATTCCTTTGAAAGCACAGAGATTATATTTATGTTATTAGAAATACGGTGATGCTCACAAAGGCCTCACAAAAATAAGACAAACTACCGTTTTTCTCTAGTTGGAAGAATATAAAATAAAAAAAAACCCAAACACTGTCTGTGTGTCGATTATATTTTTACTCTAAAGAATTTCACTGATACTTAATACCTCTTCTTCATCATTGTGTTGAAGGAAAGAGACTGTGCTAAAGTCATGTCAGTGAATAGCCTGCGATAGCAAGCCTGAATATTAGGAAAGGTCTGGAATGCCAGGGCTGGGAATATAGGCTTTAGGGAGGTAGAATGTTAAGAAAAGAGTAAGAGGAGTGGGCTTAAGAACTCTTTAAATTTTAATTAGAAAAAAATAATGAAACACTTCAATGCAGGCAGACTATAAACAGAAATATAGAGAGGGAGAATTCTGGATAGGAATACAGTGATGAATCATCCAAAAGAAAATATAGACTATTACAACATATTTATAGATATTAATACTATTTTTAATATGGTCACTTTTTTGTTTTGGTAATGAAATTGCATTATTTGTAGGTCTGTGAAAGAAAATCTTCAAAGGATGTCCTGAAAGAAGTTGCTACAAATGCATTACTCTCTCTTTTAGCTGTCAGTAAAAATGCCCAGAAATGTGCTTTGGAAGGTGAGCATTTCAAAATGTATGTTAAATGATTTATGAATCAAATTCTTGCAGGTGTTTTATGTATTTTTTAAATCATAATGTTTTTTTGTCAAAACAGAAGAGCTAGTTTTCAGTGGCAGTTTTTTGCAGATTTTTGCGGAGAAAGCTTATTAATAATTAAAGTTTTTATCCACAGATAAAATATAATGTTGTAGCCAGACTAAAAATTTGTGGTTAAATCACAGGTCTGTGTTAGAGTGAGAAGAGACCTGTGAGCTTTTACTGCTAGTGGCATATTCATCCATTCAAAACTGTAAATTTTGCACTGGCAGTATCTTCCAATTCTTGTTTCATGCTTTCAGGTCTATAGGTGAACGTATGCCTTGTGTTCTCAGTTCTGGCTGTGCTTCCCTGCCTTTTTGTTTCTTTCTTCCCATTTTGCAGTTTAAGTAGGACCTTCTCCCCTTGGAATGCAACATCTTTCATGCCTAAGGTTTTTATTTTGCAGTAGTAAAACAAAAGTAGAAGTGGGCTTTTTGTGCTTACTAGAACATAGGGGAGACTGGTTAATTTGCATTTCTTAGGTATCATGCATTTAATACCTGCTGATCAGCCCAAGCGCACTTTGTCTTGAGTGCTTTCTTGTTACTTACATCGCTGTTGGTTTGTTCCGTCCTTTAAACCTACACTGCACTGAAATAGATAGCCTAGACATATCTGCTCTGTGTCTGATCCCAACGATGGCAGAAAACTCTGAACTTCAAATCCTATGCTATGTACTTACCTTCTGCTCTTTCCCAGTGTATTGGTGGTCTACTCAGCCCTTGCTTCAATCAGGGTTCTTCTGTTGATGACCCACTAGGTCATCTAAGACCTGACTTCCTGTGAAGGCACTACCAGTACATGAAGTGCATTGCATTCTGTGCTGGAGTAGCCTTCAAGTCATCCTTGCTGTGATGCAACACAGATCTTAGAAAAGAGGAAGAGGAGTTCTGGGGTTCAAATCAATGTCCTGAAGATATCTGTAGCTCTAATATCACTGGTTCAGCTCTTAAGGACTACTTTTTATGATATAAATGCAAAGTCCTGCACCTGGAAAGGAACAACCTCTTATAGCAGTACAGGCTGACTGGGGAGCTGAAAAGGACCTTGAGGTCTTGGCAGGCAGCAAGCTGAATGTGAGAAGACTAACAGCACCCTGTATTAAAAGGAACGCAGCCAGTAGATCGAGGGGAAAGGATTATCTTTCCTCTACTTAGCACTTGTTAGACTAAATCTGGAATAATACACCCAGTTTTGGCCAAGTAAGAAAGACATCAACAAACTGGAGCAAGTTCAGCAGAGGGCCATCAGGGTGGTTGTGTCCACCTGTCCTTAGAGGAGAGGCTGGGGGAACTGCCTGTATTCAACCTGGTGAAAAGAAGGTTTCAGAAGGACCTAATAGCAGCCTTCTCGTACCTATGAGATTTTGAAGAAGACAGAGCCAGATCTTTTACAGCAGTACATGGTGTAGGAAGATGAGAGAGAACGGGCAGAAATTGAAATGTGAGAGTCAGACTGGCTGTAAAGAAACATTTCCTCCTTAAAGGCAGTCAAGCAGTGGCTAGACATACTGATGCTGTGCAGTCTCTGTCTTTGGACATTTTCAAGACCCAACTGGATAAGGCTTCAGGTAAACCTTGACTGATTTTATAGCTGATTCTGGTTTGAGCAGGAGGTTGGAGTATATGACCTCTGTAGGCCATCTTTTCTGACTTGAATTATTCTATGTAGAGTTATGAGTTGTTGTCCTCTTCTTCCCAAATAACCTTCCCCTCTTCATCTTACCAGTCCTTCCTTTGGGCATTCCACTCACTGGACTCTATTGCAAGAGGACTGAAATGTGTTCTTGCCTCTCAAGATCATTCAACTAGAGACAGTCCATCTTGGAAACTGTTAATTACTTCCTGATACCAAGAAGATGACAATATATTATGAACTCACAAAATTTGGACAACTGAATCCTTAAATCTTAGCTTGGGAGGGTAACAGTAATCAAGGTCATTGCAAGAAACATACTGTTTCATAAAATATTTTTGATTGTGAATGAACTTCTAAATGTTAATATTTTTTGTCTTCCAGTTGATCTGATAGACAACTGTATAGAAAACCTGAAACATACTCATGCACAGCTGAATTTGGATGCCCTAAAGCCTGTGAAAGCACAGAAAAAAAAGGTAACTATAGAAACAAAAGACTGATATAAGGCACTTACCAGTTCTTTTTTATTTTGTCTTTTTTCTGGGGGTGGATACTGTTGGTATCTGTCACAGGTGAGACAGGGTAAATGACAACCTCTAGTAGATCTAGATACTGGGGCTTCCTTATGATTTATTGATTTTAGAGCTTTTGCCAGCTTGATTATCTCGCACTCACTCACCCACCCAGAGTTATATTTACTAGGTCTCAACTTCCTTTTCCAGGATGGAAATGGCGGCTAGTTCAGGAAAGTCAGGCAGAAAATCCCGTCAGTTTCGTGCTTTGCAGCTGCTCAGTTACCAGTCTTGGGTGTTACTGTCCAAAGTCCCTGGGTGTGCGCTGATGTTTGTCTCCGTGAATCTCTCTGGTCTCGAGGTTCTTCTCCCACTTGCAGGATGGTTCCTTCAGCCAGGATCTTCACATTCTTCTTTTTGGGCCCATTTCTTTCTTTCAGAGACCTTTTTTTTTTTTTCATGAATCCTTCTTTTCGCCACCAGCTTTTCTTTCCAGAGTTCTATGCTCGTGTTTATCTAGTCTAAATAATCTATATGCAAAGTACAACACGTGATCAGCCTCTGAGTTAGTGGTTCTGTCTCATGTCTTTTCATTAATTGGAGGATTCAGGACTTCCCACTATTAGTCCAGGTTATCAGAATTAGAGACTAGTCTGTTCTGGATGAAGCCAGCAACTAGCAGGTTTCTGATTGAGAGTTCAAAAGTTCAGTTTCAGGCATTCACACACATACATATTCATGCATTTATCACCTGTCAGTTCTCACAATTTATGTTATTTATTTAGCTTACAACAATATCTAGGAGTTTCATAGTTTGACTTTCAGCCTTGACTTCGTGGTCCTATCCAATCCAGCTAACTTTTCTCATCTTGTTTCCACAATAATAGTTTTTCTGTTTCTTAAGTTTTATTTCTTGGTGTCTTTCAACCCGTGCTAGCTGTTTGGGTTTTTTCTGTTCTTGTACCAGTTGATCTCCCTCCCACCCCAAAGCTAGTTCCAGTCTGCTTGTGCATGTAAGCCATAGGTTTTTTTTATTCTCTACCTTTTCATATTATCTGGCTTTCGATTCTAATTCTTTTTCTATCCTCCTGCATGCTTGGTCTGGACATCTCGGTCTCTTGTCATCAGACACAATTGTCCCTGGCTTTAACTTCTCGTCAGAGTTTTGTGTTTGTTTGTGTTTGGTTTTGGGTTTGGTTTTTTTTTACCTCATACTTGTGCTTCTTCCACCACCTGTAATCCCGGTTTCTTCTCTTCATTCACAATTTTTTTGTTTAGCCTTTTTCTTTTTAACCTCCCTTCTACTTGTTCCAGACTCTCACATCACCCAGCTCTTCCTTACCACATCTAGACATAGATTATTTCTTACCGTCATACAACAGTTTCGTAAGATTTTTGTTGCAATCTGCTTGTTTTCTATCACTTTCATCTAAGAGAATTATTAAAATACAGACAATAACTTCTGCTGTCAAGTTTGATATCTTGTCCAGTCCCACATAGAACAGAAATGGAAGAAAACGTCTTCCAGCAGGGTATTTCTGCATTGTTTGGGCTCAATAGTATTTTTCTCTGAGGCATTAGCACAAATAGACATTAACCTTGATTTGTGGAGAGTGCGGAACCGTGTTTTATAACAGTGAGCTCTTAAAAGAATTTGAGTTTGACCCTGATATTTGAAGGCTACAATATTTTTTTTCTTGAGATCCCCTAAACACATTTATTATCCATTCTTCAAGGGGTGGAGGCTGAAAGGTGTCCTGTCCTGGATATGTCCGATAAGGTTGAAGACAGCTGGTTCTTTATAGTTTTATACATTTGCTGGGGACATTTGCTCCTCTGCTAAATGTAGAAGGAATTTAAAACTTGGAAGAAATTGAAGGAAAGGAGCCTCTGAGATAGGTCAGAAAGACTGTTTATGTTTGATTAAGAATTCTTTGAAAGAGATTTGCAGAAGACTTTGTGGCAGATTTCACTGCTGAGCTGGGACTGTAGGTTGCTACATCATATGTAAGCATGGTGTTCATCGTATGTGGTGTATAACGACAAGCAATCTAGTTTCACATGAGGGAAGCTGAGACATTGCTTTCATAGTCAGATTTAGCGGATCATTCACAAAACTGCCCCTCAGCCCACTTTGAGGCACAGCTGTCAAAGTGAAGTTATCAGAGCTATTTTCTTTTTCTCTTTCTTTTCTTTTAGCTGTTGTGAAAAACGTGTTTGACCTAGCTTCATTCTCAGGGCAACTGAAGTATTTTACCTGATATTCCTTTTCTTTCACAATAAGTACTGTGATGCTAACCAAGGGCATGAAAAATATTTACAAATAGCCAAGCTTTCAAAAAAACCCTCAAAATAAGATCTTAGTAAAAACAAGATATCCTAAAATAAATAAATAAAAACAGTGTCATCAACACAATCTATAACTTTTTCAACCTCCTAGAAGTTTGCACATTAAGTATAACTTGTAGCTTGTGGCATTTTATAGGATTTATACATATAGATAGATAGTGCTGTTTATATTTATTAAATAAATTAATACATACTTAAGTTCTTGAAGGAACATCTTATAGTTAGCACTTTATTTAGCTAAAAATGAGATAAACAAGTCATAAAATGCATTTGTAACGATGACTTTTTCATCTACTGCACCTGACTTTCATTAACTTTTTAAAGACAGACTTTTACTTCATCTCCATATACTGTACGTGATATGATTTATAAGCAAGCATTGTTGCTTCACCTTGTCTGAGATTAAGCATGAATCCCTATTTTACAGTTTTGTTCCTTTATGCTCAACAAAACAGAAGTAGTCACCTGTGGTGAACAAGCTTATTGGAATTTGATCATCTTTCAGAAGTGGTTTAGCATGTCAACCTTATAGAAGCTAGGTCAGCTATCATTAGCCTTTTAGTGTCACAGCACTATCATGAAGATAGATTTGTTTGTTTGTTTGTTTACTTGTATATGTGAATCTCAGTATAGTACCTCACTGTCCAAAGGTCTGTATTTATCTTTGTAATATTCTTATCAGGTTGGAAACTATTTCCGTTATTAAGGATAGGGAACTAAGACACTGGGAATATAAGGATCGATTGGCCTGACCAAATATAGACATCTGTAAGACAGAGCTACTTTATCCTTGTTTTTATCCAAGGAAGAAAAATAGGTACTTCTAGGGAGTGATTCATATGACTTGTTTTAGATGTCTGCTTTAGGATGGAACAAATACCCAGAAAATGTTCCCACCCGTTCTTCATTAGTTGTAAGAGAAATGGAGCTTTATGTTACAAGTCTCTGCATTTGGCCAGATCAGTGTCCCTGGAAATAGTATCTGTGCGTTATAAAGAGGGATGAGGATGACTCCAAGTAACTTGTTGTTGTGTGAAAAGGGGCAAAGCGGTTTTGGCAGAAGATAAACCCCCTTGCATTCTAACACTCCTCACTGAGGTGGGAGGCTAGGTGCGTCTAGGTTTAAATTCTGAGTGATGCCCAACTCAGCACTATCAGTCCAATCGCGTTTAATATGTATTAAACTATTACAATTTGGATACACTAATAGTGGACTGCACCTTCAGTCTAGTCATGCTCATGAACTAGCACGGCCACTCTCGAGTCTTTGGTCACATTCAGTGAGAAACCAAAACGACTAGCTACTTAAACAGTGCAGTTTATTTAAACAACAGATATATAGGTTCTTAGGATTGCGGTGATAAATACACTGTCTGCAAAGCACGTGCAAATAAAGATATTGTTAAGTATACAAAACGCGCGACAAAGTTATAAACAATATAGCCTGGCTATAAATGTAAGATAGAGGTTCTCTGGAGAAATTTCTAAGTTCCGTGAGGAAACACTCGGTATAATCTAAATCTTACTCGAAGGCATCCCTGTGTGGGGGAAGAAAGGCTCAGCCCGTTGACTGGTCCCGGAAGTCAGTGATGACGTTCTCGACTTATTCGCGATGGTGTCTTCCCCAATATTCCCCCCTCTCTTGGGCTATTTTTATACTATTTTTTTATCTTCAAAGTGGAGTTTGAGTGACTTCAGTCATAAATACTTTTATTATGATTGGTGTACTCAAGGAGGGGTGGTTGCACCTTGAGGGCGGGTAGTCTCCGGGATGGAAGTGTGTTTTGGTACATTGTAGTGAGCAAAGTTCGCACAAAGGACAGCATTTCATCAACATTTGACAAAATGTTGGCTCGGGTAGTGAGTAGGGCTGCTTATCTGTTTCGTAGTAAACAAGTAGACAGCTTATCTGTTCTGTAGTACCATCTCATTCCCATATCTGCTATTTGTCACAAGGGAGGGCTGCGGAGCAATTGTGTTCCATTCCATCCCTCGTGTAGTTTTGCAAACAACCTTGTACAGGGAATTGCAGATGTTGCATTCTTCGTGTGCCAGCTGCGGCTGTATTCTACCTCAGAAGCCCCTTGATTTTATGACTTTCCTTAATGTGTGAACAATGCTGTACTTTTCTGTTCTTGGCCAATTTAGTAATTATTCCACACTTGTTATAAGTGTCTTTAGTATACGTGTTTAAAGCTAGCTGAGATGAATCCTACCTGAGATCAGAAAGAAACTCTGCTGAGGAGATGTGACGCAAATGTTGATGCCTTAGATTTGCACCTCTCCTTTGAAATCTCTTGCCTCTCTGTATAAAATTCATTCTGGTCTTATGTTGATGATCTTCCAATATTTTTCTCTGGATAGGAGGATAACCTTATCAAGCAGTTAAAGTGTTCTATGCAGCTCCTCAGAAACTGCCTCTTTCAAAATGAAGAATGCAAAGTAAGTATTCTTATACTGGAATAATGTGAGCACATTCAGTTAGTGAATGAAGATGTGTATTTTTTTTCTACTTTGAAAGTATTTCAAGCTGGCTAAATTTAAGCTTGATATTAATGGCAAGAAATACTTCAAATTTCATTATTATTCCCACCTCCTAAGAATATTTCATACATGCATTAGGAACTCAATGTTCATATTGAAACATCATCTCTCAAAGGTTTTAGATGGCTATATCATCCTTTATACCCACTTCTGCTTTGCTTAAATCAGTAATTCCAATTTTCAAAGTGTCTAATGTGAAAAATAGATGTGGAGAAAAGTGTGAGGCCACAAGAAAAGCACAAAAGAGATAGACTTTGCATCTTGGAAAATAGTTTCCTCTCCTTATTCCTATCTCCTTTTTTCCTTTCCCTTTCTGAAAGACAAAAAAACCCAAACAAAAAAAAAAAACAAACCCAAAATGAACCTTAAATAATAATTTTCCAATTACTTTTCTTGGAGTCAAATTACCCTAATCCTGCAAGGCACAATTTTATTTTCGTTTTGATTTTTTTTTCATCATTTTCTTGCCCAGAATCTTGTTTTGAATGTCTTCTTTTCACATTCTTTGGTTTTTTGTCTGTACTTTTTCTTTTCTCCTTCAGTCCTTTTTCCATGAAAATATTATATTACTTTTCTTTTTTTCCGATCACTACTCTTCTTCTTTCTTATTGCTGATACCTTTCACGCATTTATTTCCATTTTCTCTTTTACAGTTTAATTTAACTCGGCATGTGATACAATTTATGCTACTTTTAGTAGATGCATTGGTGGAACCACAAGATTTCCAGACCTTCCTATTTGAGGGCATGTGTTAGCATCCTTTTTGTATACAGAACACCATGTAAAATATGGGCCTGAATACGCCATCTGGTTATCCCTAAGGTGCCCGTAACTTGGTTGTGCCATAATCTCAGATAAGATTTTTGTGAAATATTTTTCTTGTTTTGATCGGAGGTCTGCAGAGACAATTGCTTGGAGGAGAGAAGGAGGTTGCTGTTGATACCTTAAGTTTTCTGTCATTTGCTTTGTAGAACTGCACTCTTCTATTTCCATGCTTTTTGAGTTCCAATAATTAGTTTAGTTGGAGCAGCATAAAACTTCAGAATAGGAAGTTCTCTGAACAATCACAGTTGGAATGAATAAACCTTTATTTTTGTTTCCATGCATCTCAGTAATTAAAACATGTGCTGTTTTTGACTGGGTTAAGAGTTAATTTCTTTAGTGTTGAAATGAGGATGTCAGTTGTTTCTCTACAATCTTTTAAAACAAACTAGTGGGACACAATATGATAAAAATATGATTTCTCTATTTGTACTCCATTTTCAAAGTATTTAGTAATATAGTAGTTTAAATTCTTCCTCTTGTTCTTGTAGATGGCAGCACTCCAGGCTCATCTTGTTCCTGTTCTGCATTCACTATGGCCATGGTTTTTAATAGATGACTCCTCAATGCAAGTAGCTCTGCATTTGCTTTGTGTCTATACTGCAGACTATCCTGCAGGTATGAGAATCACTCTATGGTGTAATTCATCAAAATATTTAACCAGAATAGTTAAGACAGAAAAGCATAATAAAGGGCAAAGAGTGCTTATTACTGCCATAAGAGGAAAGTATAAAAGCACTGGTCCATCAAAATCTATCAAGAGTTTTGATTTTAATACATTCGAGACTTTTTTGTTCAGATCCTGTTTCAGTCTGTTGGATTTAGCAAGAATACAATTGTATTAAAGGATTAAGTAGCATTTAATTCAAACCGTTCTGTTCGAAGGTTACACTGGAAGTCCTGCTGACACTGAGTAGTATACTGTAGAAATACTACTCTAGGAATTCTCTCATAGAGAACAGTGTATCAGGACTTTATACAGTTTGTGTTTTAGCTCTTATTGGGAACATTCTGGTTTCGAAATATTCAATAATTAATTTAATTCTGTATTAAATTTCTTCCATTTATTTCTGCATTGGGCTCAGTGGCTTGTATTTGACTAAAGTTTATTTTTTATAAGGATTCTCTTCTTCGTTTGAGGAAACACTTTATTTCCATTGATGAGTAATTATGCCCAGTACTAGATGCCTGTTCCTTTTTCTAGCATGAATTTGTCTCATTCCGCATCTTGGTTATTGACTCAGATAATGATTTGCTAGTGGCTTGAAGAGACAGGTAATTATCTGTTGATTGCTTCCTGTCAAGATACCATAAAAAAGTTAGCATGGTTAAAATATATTAACTAAACAGTCTCTGAGCTTTTTTACCCTCTTCTTAAGTTAGTGTCTCTAGACCTTAAATGAGCTTGCAATGCTTTTTTTCATAAAGACCTTTTTTTTTAATGTGGACTAATGAAAGGTCAAATATGTATTAGTCAGCCACAGGATATAAAATTAAAATGTCCTGTGCTGTACTGGAAGTCAAGGTGAAGTTCTGATGGTCTGTCTTGTTTTTTAACTCTGAGTGACTCTAGGCTGCATTTTTATTTTCTTTGCTAATAAGGGTAAGCGGTTTTAGATGAACTGTGTTTTTTCTTTCTGTCCAGAATGGTTGGCTTATGAGGTGACCCAAACTTACCTACTCTGAACTGGTTAACCACTTCCCCTTAGCGTAGTGAGACAAAGAAATGCATGTAGATGTTTGTAACAGTTAAAAACTATCTCATTTTCATTTACTTTTGCCATGTAAGAACCATTGTTGCAGATGGCCAGTGCCACTAAATAAGAAGGTATATGTGCGTGTTTGTGCACAAACATCATGTTGGTAACTCAGTTGTTCCCTGCTACTGTATTAATTTGAGCTTTTAGCTCTGTAGCATAGGATTTTGCATGCTACTGTGGTACAAGATAATGACAGATACAGACAGCGCTTTTATTTCTCAGAAAAATATTTTAAGAAACGTATTAAACCTTTTAGATGTAGAGACCTCTTTTCATGAAGCAGTTTCAGAGGGTCCCTTCAGATTCTGATGCCAAATAATTGTATAATGCCTTAGATACAATGTTCCGGTTTTTAAGGAGACTTTCTGAGACAGAGCAATGACTTCTCTTTATAGCAGAATCGCCTCTTAGATTCTAGAACAATGGAACAGTAGACGCCTATTCCAGTAAACTGCCACATTCAGCACGTTTCTATTCAAAGCATGTCCTGTTGACTTCACTGAGGTTCAAAGAAAAAAAAACCAATCCTTTCAAAAGTCCCATCTCAATCTTTTAGCTGTTAGACTGCTCTTGCTATAGATTTTTTTTTTGAATGTACATGTGCATTTCTCATATAATAAACATTTCATTTCTTTAAGGTTGTGCTTCACTTTGTTGGGCCGGTGGTGGACAATCATCACTTCCGTCTGCACGAAGTGCAGCTGGCAATTCATTAATGCATAACATCTTGAAATTGGCTTCCCAAGTGTCAAATGATAATAGCCCAATTCAGCAGGTGGTCTTTTGTCTTCTTTCTAACCTTGCTCTGTCTCATGACTGTAAAGGCGTTATTCAGAAGGTAAGTAAATAATATCCTTGATTTTAGCAAAGTGATGGATGTATTTTCCTTTTTAATAAACCCTTATATTTCAATATGGAGTACCCTGTGGTCATATAGAGATGCTTCTGCAGGAATCAAAACCATTGTGTCTTCTAAGTTAGTTGTGTTACTGTTCCCTAAGTGCAGCGTGTAATTTGGTCATGTTCATAGTCTGGACAGAAACAGCATATGGAACTACACAGTTTTTACTAGAGCTTTGTATAACCTCTCAGTTTCAGTGGGGTGTAATTTTTTTTTAATACCCATATATATTGATAGAAATCACTAGTGAAAGTGAGCATATAATAGAAAAAAAACTGCATGTGAATAAACAAGAAATTTAACATTGTATAAATCATTAGGTATACTGTGTGAACATAATCTTCATAAAAATTATAGTTTTAGAGAAGATGTCCCACGTGTCAGTAACTGGCTGTTAGGTAGAAACCTATTCTTACTATATGAATGTAAGTACTGTCCTTTCCTTTTTAATTTGTATATTGAATGATCCTTACTCTATTTTATCAAATGTTCTTGAAAAAATCTGTTTCTTTCAAATTGAACTTTGATCATTTAATTAAATTCACAACCTTGAGACAAGTCAAACTACGTAGAACATCAACTAACGCAACAGAAATTATAAAAAGTGTGTTTGTTTTTAGCATCTTTTATAGTAGTTTAATAATTACAACAATTTCTTTCAATTTACACTAACAATGTTCTGTGTTTGGACCTAATTACCTGTTAGAAAAGGCAGGGGTAAATAGGATCTTTTTGTGTTGCTAATTATGTAAAATATGGTCATACAAGTTGCAAAATTGCTGATACTCAAACTTTTTGATAGAAAGGAAGAGTGAGATCTTTTCTATGGTAGCTGTTCTGTTCTGTGAATTGTTTTGGCTTTTGCTGTCTTCAGAGTTTCACTCTAGTGTTATAGTCTTCATTCTCTCTCCTGAGCTTTGCTTTCATAAGTGTAAGCCGTGCTGAATTACTGACTCCATCTGTTAAAATTAAATTCCCAATATTATATTCACGTGAAGAAAACCACAATGAGTTTGTATCCTGGATTATTTGGTTTTGACCAGATGCCTGTATGTTTTGTCAAGGGTCAGTGAGGTTGGGAATATTTAGTCAAGGACTTTTTTCATCATAGGAATCTTATGTTAGAACATCTCCCTCTTGCCACAGGGGAATAGGTTTTTACCTGCTCAGAATCTCCTTAAAGAAGAGGCAAACCCTGAGGTTGGGAAGTGGTAGAATATGCCATGTCAACACACAGATCTTCTTCTTCAAAGCTTACAAAAATAGAGAACATTACTATGGCTGTCAGTGAAGGAGGGGGTACTATAGATCCTTATGGGTCCCTTCCAGCTGGTGATATTCTATGATTCCTTTAACATTTGCTAACGCAAGCAATAATAAATAGGGAATCAAGAATACATTACGTTAAGTAGTGCATCGATTCGGTTAAATTGCTTCTAGCTTATTTTTGGGCAGAAATGCTAAGTGCAAAGCAAAAAGCATATGTAGTGGTGGGAATTAGCCTTTAAAGAAAGTTATTATGTTGGGTCAACTTTTTAATCAAGACGTGGATCCTTTTTCGTATGTAATTCTTTCAAAAATCCTAGATTTTGGTCAAGTATGCAGATTGGAAGGTCAAACAGGAACAAACCATGCAATACTATAAATTCTAACATCCTTTTTCTTCCTTCTGACAGAGTAACTTCCTGCAGAACTTTTCGTCTCTTTCATTACCAAAAGGAAGTCATAAAAATCCTGGTAATGTGTCTACTCTTTGGCTAAAGCTCCTACTGAACATATCTTTTGGAGAAGATGGACAACAGATGATCATGAAGATAAATGGGTTTTTAGACCAGATCGTGGAAATGTGTAACTACAAACACAAGAGCAGCCAACATCTAGCACTTCTCATTCTACATAACATATGTTTTAGTACAACTAATAAACCAAAGATATTAGCTAATGGTAAGTATCTAAAGGGTATACAAGCTATTGTACCCTGAGAATACTGTGTGTTCCAGAATACCATATTTTCATTGCAATGTGGGTTACTGACCGAGAACTCAATATTGCTATTTAGGAAAGTATATGCATAAAAATTATTTTTGAGAAGTAATTACAGAACATATATTTTGGCAGAAAAGCAATTAAAATAAGCATATATAGCAAAAGGAAAAGTAAATAAACAGTTTTTTAAAAAAATCAAGATTTATCGTGAGACTGATAATTTGAATGTAGTGACACATGATTGAAAGGATTTTTGCAGTTTTCTTAAACACCTCGTTTTTCAGGGAGAGGGGGTTGAAGGATTCCTTCTGTCAGTTAGTTTGAAATAACTTACTTCAGAAATATTTTTTTAAAAATATTTCTGCCATTGAAGTTCCTAGCTTTCAGTTGGAGAAAACCTTATTAGCTCCTGCAAGTCATGGATGTTGAGACAAACTATTTTGTGTTCTGTCATGTGCAGAAAACATTTATAATGGCATATATATTTAATGTAACAACGTGCACAGAACTATTTTCTTGCTTGTTTGTAAAAGGCGTCTTTCTTTCCGCCATTTAGTTGCGCAGAGAATGTTCCTCGTTTTGTTATAAGTTCTCAGCAGGTTTTCTGTAGTGTCCATAATCTTCTTTTTTTTTACCCCCAAGGTGCTGATTTGCTGCCTTAATTAAGCATACATTATTCAGTTACATAATCTGTGAATTTTTATTATGAAGTAAACAAGCAAACTTGAAGAGTCTCACTTCAGAGCAAGGCTAGGAAATTAAGGCACCTACAGTGGGGTGTCAAATATTTCTCATTGGTTACAAATCATCTCCATAATAAGTACTAAGGAAAACAGAAGCTGCTTAATTTCTATCCTTATGTGGCTCTAATTGTGGCTACTGGGAGTTATCAAACAGTTTCATGGTTTACTCAGTCCCATGTTTTATACTGATGGCTTAATTTTTTAGCATTGATTGGTTTTGTTTTGCTATATTCTTTTTAAAACTTCTTTCAATGTAGTGTGCCAATTTCATGATCATACTTAAATGTAATTAATCTGATAATAAAGTTTCTGTAATTCCTGTGCCATGCCGATAATTTTCATAGAAATAAGTGTACTCCAAGGATCAAAATACTGAGACTTGTAAACATATTTGTGTGCTTTTGATGATATTTTCTAGATGAGGTTTTTTCATTTTTCTCATTAGATAAAGCGATTACAGTACTGTCTGGCTGTTTGGAAAGTGACAGTTGCGCTGTTCGGAGAATAGGAGCGGCTGCGCTTTGGGCTTTGCTTCACAACTATCAGAAGGTTAGTATTTGAGAAATACTTGAACAAATTGTAATGTTAATCTTATTATGCTGTAAACAATGCAGTAACCTTTAAATAAATAAAAATAAAGTTTACAGCAGTAGTTCCATTTTATTATTTTAATCACATAGCTGCTCGGGCTAGGAGTTTAAACAACATGGTAAGGAAGCAGCTTGCCCTCTGTGATTTGTGACTGCTTATATAAATGCAATCTGTATGATGATACAGTCATATGCTAATTCTAAAATTCCTGCATCTCCTGTTCTGCTGAATTATTGTCATTGTCTAAACTTTGCTGTTAAACATGCAGGGAAGAAAGTCAGGTCATTGTACTTTGTGTGTTTGTGTGTGCTACAGGCAAAAGTGACTTTGAAGAATCCATCAATAAGGAGAAGAATAGATGAGGCTTATTCTTTAGTGAAGAAAAGTAAGTCTCAGCTCCAACTAATGCCAATTCTGTATTTTTCCATCAGTTAAATCATTAATACATTTAAATTTATATCATCACAATAAGTTTTTGTTGTGCTATAAGTTTTTGAAAGGATACTCTTGTCTCTAAAATCATGACTAGTAATATGTTTTATGGTTAGGAATCTTATAAATACAGAAAAATGCCTCTTAGTTAACAAATTATAAATAAGACCTCAGGTAACTGCTAAGGTTAGTTTGTAAGAATAGGTCTGATGGTGCTTGCAGCAAAATGCTTTCTTTGCACAGTATACTTCTGTGTTAATTCTTAAATTTAGTGATAAAAAAAATTGGTCATTTAGCATTGACTTTGCTTAACAGTGCTCAACCTCACTGTGTTAAGCCATACAGAGAAGGCATCAGAACAGATCATACCGTACCATGAGTTAGCTGGCTTTCTGAAAGCTTGAGTTTTTTTGCTCAAGTAACTGAACATAACTATCATTTGAGTAGCTTTTATACAATAGGTTGCTATCTTCAGCTCAAGAACATTAGTTTTGAAAGATGTTCAAACACTGGTCTGTAGCTGGAGTTCCGGTAGCTAATAATGGGTTTATTAGTTGTTAGTCATATCTAGACTCCGGTCTTGCAAAAACATGCCAATGTTTCATTTTAAGCCAGTGAGTTTTCCTACTGATTTTAATTGCTATAATAGGTGTACTCAAATATGTTTATCAATTGGGGGGCTTATAACACCGAGTTCCAATAGTATTTTGCACAACAGAATTGCCACAAAATTTCTGCCTACATTGAACATTGTTTGTCAGTATCCTAATAAGAAGGAGAGATATTTTTGCGAGAACATCTCATGATAATTCTTCCTCTACTGTCACCCAAATCCATTGATTTTGTCAACATACTGTTACTGTTCTTTACTGTCAACCATTAAAAATAACATAATGCAACATTTCATATTCTGATAGTGTGTTAATAAATAGTTTGTATTGTTCTTTATAGCATAGCTGCCACTGATAAGAGACTTTTCAAAATATTATGTTGAATCAACAAGGTAGAAATACACATCTTTTACAGACTAGCACCGTGTAGCTTTGATCCCTATTTATATATGTACTACTTTAGAACATAAAGTCCTGGACTGAAAGATTGATTTTTAATTCAATAAACATTTAAATATAAAAATATTGAGTATGAAAGATTTTATGCAGCTGTAATTGTTACAATTCACAATCATGTAAAGTTGTCATCTATATTTTCCTGCAGTAAGGCTCTCAAGTAGCCTACCCTATTAAAGCTTTTATCACTGTACCATTTTAGCCCAATTATCACTGTAGATTGTTCTTCTGAGTTCAAGTAGGGGAATTTTTCAACACGTATATTGTTACTTTTCATTTCCCACTTTGTCCTACCCAAGGAGAAGTTTTGGCAGGAACAAGGCATGACCTCATTGTAACATAGCATAATCAAAAGGCACTCGTTGCTTTATTTCTTACAACTAAGTGGGGGCTTGCAAAGCTGTTAAAAAAACCTAGCCTTTAAAAAAAACAACACACAACCAAAACTAAAAAAAACCCCACCCAAACAAAAAAAACCCCAGACTTTGAAACATGAAGTATTAGTACTTGATTTGCTACCTGTAATGTAGAGGTTAAGATCATGAAAGAGCATGAATTCTAGCAAGGCATTTGATGTGATCTTTGAAAAAAATCATTTTGTGTTCATAATCAACTAGAAGTTCAAATCTTGTTTTTTCTTCCTGTAGGTATTCCACAGCCAGAAGAAAATGAGCTACATGCCTACTATTTAAAATGCTTAGAGAATATAGTGCAGCTTCTTGATTCTTAATGATCATCAGGTGACTTCTCGTGTTGAAATTGGACAGCCTAATCAATGGAAGCCTGAAATTTAAAGAAAACATTTCTTATTTTGTGGCAGCAGCATACGTACTACGGAAGAAATTTATGAAGCCTTTGAGGAAGGAGTTCATTGCTTTGAACCAAAGAAATTGCACTAAATGTGGTTCAAATTATTTGTACTATAATCCCAATGGGAAATTATAATGGTGCTAGTATGTAAAGTATGTACACAGAAGAAGGGATGTACAGAGGAAAAGGATATGAAAAATCAGTAATTTTCTTAAATTATGCATTGAAATTGTTACTGTAAAATATTAGAATTGCTCTTTTGGATTGCTCTTAATAAAGGTTTTTTTTAAATTGAGATCAGTATTTGTTGTCGGTGGGCTGTAATTTTACTGTTGCGGGTGTGTACAGTGCGTGCTTAGGTTCAAGAACTGAAAATACTGGCAATCATGGTGTGTTTATACCTATTAAGTATAGAACAGCGAACTCTTTTATTTTCAAGGAGGTTTTCAGTTCAAACTGTTGCATTTTTTTTAAGATGATAACAATTGAAAAGGAGTTCTCGAGTTACTGATATTAGTTGTCAGTTATGTTAATGTAGCAGTTTATGCAGGATGTGAGGTATGTGCATCAGTTTTAGTTATAGCATGTAGAAAATATTTGAGACACAATCTGTTGGTTTCCAATTTATAAACATGTCAAATTTTTTGCTTGAAGTAAAAGCCAGTCTGTTATCCAGGCCTGTGTTTTCTTTGAACTGCTCCCATGTAACTGTTGTCATAAGTTTTTCATTATTCTGTGCTAAACGAGTTTGAGAGAACAATATTTAAGTGTTGACAGCTAAACTCATGACAGTCCTATTGAAGGTGCTTCTGAAATATGTGGCAGGGTGTTTAAATTTCCCTCAATGCATACATTACAACGCAACAGGGACAGATAAGTGAGCAAATAGAATCGTTATGGTTGGAAGAGACCTTTAAGGTCATCAAGTCCAATTGTTAACCTAGCACTGTACGTTACTTCTAAACCATGTCCCTCAGCACCACATCTACATGTCTTTTAAATACCTCCAGGGATGGGGACTCAACCACTTCCCTGGACAGCATATTCCAGTGCCTGACAACCCTTTCAGTGAAGAAATTTTTCCTAATAGCCAATCTAAGAAAGCAAAATAGAAAGCAAAACTTGGCTAACGCCTCTAAAAGAGTTGTAGCAAGGCCATATTTACCTGTAATTAGCCTTTTCTTCCTAACCAGGTGATGAAAGCATTTTCCAATGACAGAGGGGATTTTTTTGTTTGTTTGTTTGTTTAGTGATGCTTATAAATAATGTGTGACTTGATATTACTCAGCTGACATAAGTGTGATGCTGAATTAAATCATTATGAGCAATGTAATTATCGGCTAACCTCCACCAAACAAAAAAGCAAGGGTAGACCACCAGAGCCTGATTCTTTTCCACTTGATACTGTTGCATAATTATTGTAACTTGCTAAGTTGTTGGTAAATGCTGTCGTGCTTGTCCCATAGCGTTGCCGAAGAGTAAGCTGCAGGGCAGGAGAACACTCGACAGTGGGCAGCTCTACAGGTCAGTGATTGCTGCCTGGGCTTGGGGAGGCGGGGGCGGGGGTCTCTTCCCCTCAGACTAGCGAGTGCCAATTCTCTTCAGACACTTATCTTTCAACATACCCAGCCCCAATGATTTCTCTTGTAAATCAGGCTGTAAGTCAAAATGCAGGTTGTTTGCCAGTTTGCTTGCTTTTTCAGAGACACAAAAAATGAGAGTGCTCAATGCCAACTGAATTCTGATGGAAGTAACCACTCCACAGGGATGGCGAGCGCTCTTTCAAGACGTAGAAATACGCATGGGTCTAGTGAGGCAAAATAAGGCTGCATAGTAACTGAGACTTCACAGAGACTTCATTAAAGGCAAGTACAATATAATAAGAACATAGAACTGGATGCTTATTTTCTATTAAATATTTTACTATTTTACTGAGCTGTACAAATTCTTGAAGAAATTATTCATATTCATATTAAAAAATCCAGATAAATTGCTAATACATTTGTTGTTACAGTAAGCCTTAATGCAAGTGCTGTGTTTATCCCAAAATGAGCATAGACCTAACCTTGATTTTTTCACTATTTTGCAACATTTTACAATTACGGAAAGCAACTGTAGTGATGGCATAAGTAAATCCTTCTGTTTGGTGTCGCTTCTCAGGAAAATCAAAACAAGTTTTAGCCTCTAAGGGCATGTATGTCAAATCTATATTTTGACTTTGTCTTCAAAGTCTTCAGAGAACAGATAAAAGTTTTCTCCTTCAAGATTAATGAAAGAGGAAAATATTTATTTATTTAATTATTTATTTAAAGGCCAGCAATCTCTTCATCACCTTTTCCCTCAAAAATCAAGGGCATACAGCGGCTGCATCCTGTTTCCCTGCATGTTAATAAAGAGGTGGGTTATAAAACGTAAATGACCCTATAATTTCTGTTTGCTGGCACTTAGACTAGCACAATTAGCCTCACAATAACCTTTAGTCTTAATAGCTTTCATGATGGAAAATTAAAATATTGAGACCTCATTCACAGTTAAACTTAATGTCAGAATTTTGGTGATACGTCTGTTTTCAAGGATGTGGTATTTATCATGTTTGGGTTTTCAAAGAAAATGAAATCAAAAATACCTTCAAATTTTAAGAGCTGTAAAATCATTTCTTATCCTACAGAGGAAAGTGCAATTAAAGTCGAGATGGATAACCTGAATAGAGTACAGAATTTAAAAGGTAATATTCAGCATATATCTAGTTTCTCTAATAAAAAGCACGGCCATGCAAACTAGGACACTTTTGAAACACAATTACCATTTGCACTAACTGCAGATATATTATGCTCTTATTCGGTTGCTTTATCTTTTATGATAAGTGTGTAATCAAGAAAAGTTACTTTAAATTCAAAAGAGATATGTCCATAAAATCCACTACAAATGAGGCTTTCAGATTTTTCAAGACTATTGTGTCATCTATTGCATGTTCAAAACTTCCAAAGAAATAATTTTTGCTTGAGTGGTAAAAAATTGTGGATTAAACTTAAACCATTTAGTTTTGATTGTGTGTGTGTTCATGCAAATAGAGACATGAAGTCATGACTCGCTGATGAATTTTTCAAACCTTTGAGTAATAGATTTTCAAGCCTACTTTTGAACATTCTCAGGAAAAGATTTAATTTATGAGAAAGGAGCTATTTTTTTTTTTGCATTTCCAGCAATTTAGAATTATGGATTCTCCTCACTCAGTCATAGCATCTGCACAGCCCTTGGTGGAATTTTTCATTGGTTCCTCTCCATATCAAATTTGCAAATTCCAGGCTTATGGCTTCAGTGGAATGATGGAGCAATACTGGCCAGACTGGGGAGGGGAAATTTCTATACTGAGATTTTGGCACAGCTTTATATAAGGATTTCCCTTCATAGTAAAGAAAAGCTACTGTGACAGCTTCTCAAACCTGATTGTCCTTCACAGAAGTGTTTTACTGTCTTCTATTGGGGAAAAAAAAAATAAAATTGGTTAGTGGACACCTGAAGATTGCTGTCCTCTGGGGGGTTTAGGGACACTCTACAGTTCACTTGAGGTTTCTTTTGGTTGTAAAAAAAAAATGTGATCCCTTAAAACGTTTCCCCCAGATGGCCTCCTAGAGTCATCATTTACAGCTACACTGCTGTGAGAGCAGTCATATTACCATTACTTTAGAAGAAATAGAGTTGCGGTAAGTATAATTTCACAGCACCTCAATCCTTTTTAGCTCATCTCTTGGCTCCCGGGCCACGCTGTAGAAGATGTGTGCCTCATTTTTCAGTCATTACCTGACCTCATTCAGCCATTCTGTGTGGCCCCTGGGCATTCCCAAGGGCTGGTTAGTCGCTCTGTTGAGTAACTCAGAAGGGTTTGGCCCCATGGATGAGGGTCAGTCTGTGCCCTCCGGCCTCAGTGCCAGCTACTCTTGGGCATGTCTGATTTTTGTAACTGGTGTTTTAGGTGTTGAAGATTAACAGCAGGGGTTTTACAATTCAGTTTAGTATTCAGCTGCATGTTTCTGCCGCTCGCACTATCTCAGCCACCACTAAGTTTTCAAGAAAAAAAGAAGTACAGTGTGAAAGCTGGTCCCATTTTCATGGGAAGAGGAGATTCTCACAGCGTGTGCTTTCCCGCATCCAAAATGGGAGTGTCAGTCTATGCTGTATTTACAGTAAACAAGCGTGCTCAGGTTCACAAACACACTCGTTCTTCATGAACCTGTGGACCAATTGTGAATGATCAATATGGGTGTTATGTCGTCATTCCAGCTTCTTGATCGCCTGCCAGCAGGGCTATGAAGTTTTACATCTTTAGCTCTTGGTGTGCAGGTCTTTGCTGAGAAGTAATGTAATTTTAATAGAAATCAATACTGCATATGATTATATAACTTTATTCAAAATTGAAATGTTGGGAGTTAGAAGTGTTTTTGATAAATACATGATGAAGCTGTTTGGAAACAAGCTCATTTTTTGTTCCAGAAGATTATTACATTTCCTCTCCACTTCAGCTGAAAAGAATCTACTCTGTAAAGAAATCTCAGGAGACTCATACATAGATTTTTGATTAATATTAATTATTAATATTTTTATGACACTTATTTTTAGATATTTTTAACATGTTTATATGTTTTCAGAGAATTCTAATATATTTTGAGTAACTTCAATGCTAGGGTTTTCTGCTTTTATTATGCCTCTTTTCCTTTGTTTTGGATTACTGACACACCATTATCTACATTTTAGATCCAAAAATGCATTATTTTGGATGTAAAAATGTAAATTCTTCTGGAGAGCAATTTAATCAAATACACGAATCTTGAATTTGATTTGGCATTTCTAATTCTTCTCAATATGAACAATTATGCCATTATTAACAAACTAGTTTGAAATATAATGTTGATTTTTAAAATTGAAACATAGAACTAAACACATTTCAATATTTCTTGTTGTTTTATTGAAAAGTACAGGCATTATTACAACTTTCTATTGCTCTTTATTTTTTCTAAGCAGCATCCGTTGTGCCTTTACTTTCCTCAACTTAAGACCAACATTCATGTGATTTTCTTGAAATCTCTGCAGTTTACAGTACTTCCTGCTGTCAAGTGCAACTGGTGATTTTCAAGAAGCTCGCTAGTATCTGCTGGTTTGTGGTTTTACAAAAGACGGGTGATGCACACAAACCCCTTTTGGTATTTTCAACCTGACAGAGATATGCCCCTGCAAAATAACCTGAAAACTTTCCTAACCTTCTTCCCATCTTTTTCAAATCCACTGCAAGAAAGTATTAAATAGTTCTGACAAATACTTGTCACAAGCGAAGATGTCTTATTAATGTTAAATTATGCATATTAACAATGGTGCAGTGTTCAAAGTACTTTACCCAAATGTATCACTGCATGCAGTGCTTTAGCCTGCAAGCAAGATTTCTTTGTTTATGTCTGAGTACTTGTTTAATAAGCATTTTGTAATGGACAAAAAATTTCCAAATATGGAATCTGATGTAACTGACTAGGCAAAGTCTTTTATCATCTCATGTGTGGTATTTTATTTACTTGGATATTGTGAGACTTTAAGGTGTATGGTGAGAAAAAAAAAAAACAAACAAACAAAAAAACCCCCTAAAACTCCATGACAGTTTCAGAATGGAAATAGGTAGTATCCTCAAAACTCAATAGGTATTTCATAGTCAAGTTACACTTGGAGAGAACCAGACCAAAGCTTGCCCAGCTGAGAACTGTGTTCAGAAGCCACAAGAACATAGAGTTGAGCCTAACTTTGAAATGACAGGAGAGACCTTATTCACCCACACCTCTTAAAAGGACACACTGGACAAAGTCTACCCACTTTATTTAGAGCTGGGAAGTTCTGTTTGAATACAGTTTCTGAATTTATTGATAAGAAGGAAAAACTGTACCCAAGTTCCAATTTGTTAATTGCTTCTCTTTGAAAAGGAGGGGAAAGCTGGTTTAGATGTGCTTTAAATATTCTTGGTCCACTGCTGACAAGCATAGGTAGAAGCTGATTGTTTTCCTTTTGATTTGTGAACCGTTTTAGTGCAACAGAGGCTCAAATGGACAGAATTTTTGGAAAAGAAGAAAGAGGGTCAAGAAAATCTGCTGTACTTCATTTCACAGTTAAAGCTGGCCAAGTCACGTCTGTTTGTAAAAGAATCACTTTATAAGGGGATTTCTGACTGTTAGTATCAAAGCTGATACTCTGTCTTGGGAAGCCTTGAGGTTAGCAACCCCAAATCATACATGTGCTGCTTTCTGTAAAATAATTTTTAGCTAGCTTACTGTTTAAAAAGAAAATTGTAGCATTTTCTTTGACCTAACATTTGCCAAGAACAGCACAAAAAAAAAGACAAAAAAAAATAATTCTAAAAGTGAAAAGACTCATAGAAAACTTTAGAGAAAAAAAGCCTTGTCCATGAGAAACAAATTTCTTAATCAACCAGGCAGGACTGATTAAGTTGCGGCAGGTTCTTACAGCTAATAAAGGGTAGATCTGAACCCACAAGCGATATTTCTCCATAGGTATTTTCTGTAACAGCTTTTGCTTCTTGCTGGTAGGTAAAACTTACGTCTTGTTTTCTTTCTTTTTCCATAGGAAAAGTGCTTCTAAAACCAGCATGAACCGCCGGGTAGCATGACACAAAAAACACCACTATTGAGTTGAAGGTTTGAAGAATTTGAAGCCATCAATGTACAGGCTGGCAGTTCCCAGTGCTTCATGTAGGTAATACAAGATTTTGTTCACTAGAATAAGTAATATACACAACTTGTAATTTTTCACTGGTGTTGCCTGTCTTTCTTTAAAAAGGAAGTATTAGAAATGCTTCGTAATTGAGAATATTTCCAGAAAACTGATCTGGAGTTGAAATACATATGAGATCATCATCAGCAAGGGATGCCTTTTAAAACTAAACATTTTTCTATTCTCACTCCTTCAGTAACCCTACGTAGCAGTGCAGAGCTTCACGGAGACACAGCATAACAGGAGAGAGAGGGGCTGTCCACACTGCCTGGGGCTCAGTACCTTACACATACTGGGAGTTAAAAGACCACCTGTGTCCTTGTTTCAAATCCAGCAGTAATAAATACGTGTTATTAAAAAATGGCTAGCCAATTTAGATGAGGTCTGCTAACTGAGCTTAACAAGAAGATAATGTCGTCTCAGTTTAATGTCCTGTGTTAGATCTGCATCGCAGGCTACTACTGACTTCAGAGACCAGTTAGTATGGCTTAGTGCCAAGCATTAAACCAAATGATAAACCAAGACCTGAACAATATTGAGGAAAAAAAGCCAAAACACCAAAACAAAACAAAAAAACCTTTTTAAACTTTGAAACTTCAGAGTTATTTGCTATTTATGAAAAACTTCCAAACTGCAGAGAATCTAATCACAAAGGCACCAAAGCATGTGCGTAGCCTCAAGATTCACCAAATTCCATGTTCAGTAAGGCTCTGAAATTCAGATGAAGTAGCTTTAATTGGAAGTAACTCAAAGTTTTTATTCAGGTGCTGTTTTTCAGCCCTGGAAGACACCTTTCTGGAAAAATCTCCTGATGGGCAAGAAAATGTCCAGCTGAGGAGGTGGAGTGAGTCACACTCCAGCTGCTACAGCGATGGGAAAAGAACCCTCTGCAAATCCTCAATTACAGAGAGTCCTGGAATGGCAACCGAGAGGAAAGACCATTTTCCCATTTTCTGATTTGGTGAAATCCACTTTTGAAGTGGAAGCGCTTTGAGCTTTTCTACAACACCCTAAATTTGGATTCCTGTGATGAGGACTGCTATTCTGATGCTAGCATGTTGGTTGCTGTCACCTCAGTTGAGCATCTTTCTCAGCTCACCTAGATGTTGACAACTGTATTCTCTCAAAAGAGCTTTTGAAGAGGTTTTTTGTTTTGTTTTGTTTTGGTGTTTTGACTTTTTTTCCTCAATATTGTTCAGGTCTTGGTTTATCGTTTGGTTTAATGCTTGGCACTAAGCCATACTAACTGGTCTCTGAAGTCAGTAGTAGCCTGCGATGCAGATCTAACCCCAGCTTCTCTTGCAGGTAGAAGCAGTGCCACTGGGATTCACAATTTTTCTGAAACTTTTGGTGTGATTTTTACTCTGTTTGTGTAAATTAAGACATTGGCTGCTCATTAATCCACAGCGCAGGAAACTATTCCTTAGACCCTTTGGTGCGGTTGCTTCATGCCTGCAAGGTGTACAGTTTCCAGCATTAAGAAAAAGCCTAAAAAGGAATATTAAATTCACCTGCATGCTGGTTTCTGACCTAATAAAAATGCTACACCTGAGTGAAAAATCTTGCGTTGTCTGATATTACTGTGCAATAACTGAAGGTTTGCAAAGCATCTCTACAAAAACATGTATTGATACATGAGAAGGAGTGGAGCCATTTGTCAGGAGGTCGCTAGAAGCTGGAGCAGCCAGCGGGAAGGGCTCTGAGGTTTTGGGATGCTATGAAGCCTGCAGCTGCCTCTGCGTCTCGGGGCTCTCCCTCCCGCCCCGGCTGCACCCTGTGCTGGGTCTGGGCAAAGTCAGCAACCAAACAGTAGCCAAAATAACAGGAATTACTTGAAAGTGAGCAGTGATTTTCAGTGTAAAACTAATGATGGATTCCTAAAATCTTTCCTTTCTTCTTCTTTTTCTTTTAAATTTAACGTTTATAGGAGAAAAACTATTTCTGCTCACTTTGGTTTTTTGTTTGTTGTCAGTAATTTGCCGTTGCATTGTTTCCATTTATTGCATTTATCACACATCAACAGGGCAAAAAAATCCACAATTTGAATAAAGCAACTGTTTTTATGCCATTTTAAATGGCAAAATGACTAAGGCCAGAGTCAGAAAAATGCCTTTGAATATTATTTTTAAGGCTGACTTTCTTAGTGACAGGAAGTTTGCATCTTGTAAGAATAAAAATGAGAGAAAATTGTAGCACAGCAATAAATCGTAAGGGTTTGTATTCTTCCATTGGTATTATTCGGAGTCTGTATGTGGTTAAACATGCAGTTTAACATTGTGGGGTTTATCCAGTATGCTTTTAAAAGCATTTAATGCCAGAACAATGACCATGGAAAAAAAACTGTTATGAGTGCAACAACAATTGATTTTAAGAAGCCAAGGACCATAAAAATCAGTAGAAAAATCCAACTAGGTGATGTTGGACTAGGTTGCAGCAGGCACAATGTTATTGTATGGACAAATTCACTAGGGAATATAGCAGGAATTGAGGTCAAAATGTAATCGCCCAGAATGTAGCTCTTTAGGGTGGATTATTTTATTCTCCCTCTGAACTGAAACATCTCTTAATGGTAATAAATCTCCCTATTGTGTGCTGGGAGTGTATTTGCAATAACGTACCAGAATAAAGATCCTTAACAGCCTACACACTTTTTCATATGACTGTTTAAAATATTCTGTGTTTTCTCCCCAACTTACTGGCATAATTTTATTTTCAGTTAGAGGTAAAATGGCCAGCTGGAAACAGTGGTAAGTGACAAGTGCTAAACCAAGGGTTTGAAGTCTAACTGAAACCGTACATTTAAAAAAAGAGAGAGAGAGAGAAAGAAATAGCATAACAGGTAAGATAGTCTGATATAGTAGTAAATAAGTTCAAAGGACCACAGCTATAAACACTTGTGAAAACAGCAGCTATCCGTGCCATCACAGTTTGTTTGAATTTCATTTCTTTGATCTTTAACTTCTCTTTTTTTGTTTTGCTTTGTGCTTAGCAATGACCTATTTAAGATGTTTTCTATTGCTGCAGTTCTGGAAACGTTTGTTGAACCCTATGTATGAATTGCAATCGAAGCACCTAACAATCCGTCAACAGATTTTGTGCCAACCACTTTAATGTTGGTTCTTTTTATACTAACATTGTTATAGTACTATAAGGTTGACTTTTTTTTATGCCAGTGTAACCATATTACCAGCAACTCTCTTACAAACATGTTACATAAATTTGACTTCCACGTGTATATTCACCTTCTCATATTTGAATGAAACCATAAGTAATGAATAAACAAGATTTTTGAGCTGGTACAAATGCACCTGTCCAAGGGTGATGGCATTATTCTAACCATGGCAGTGTAAGGGTCCAAGTTTCACGCACAGCAAGGCCCTTGATATTTTCCATGGAAAATAAAATGAATATACAATGATCTACTTTGGCAGTTCTGTATTTCTTCTCCTTAAAATGTCCCCATTCTGCCAGTCTCCTACACTCTGATAGTAGTTCTTTTGTGCGTTAGTTAGGGTTTTTTCTATCATTTCTTTTGATTTCACAGGGACTAGTACAGTCTATTTTAGAATTACAGATAATTGGATGCTGACCAGCAGAGAACGAAATGGTGCGCAAGCCCATCCCCAGCTTCTGTCTCGGACAAACCCCGACCAGGTCGCCCACCTGTGAAGCCAGGCTGGCTGCCTTACAGGGCAATGAGTAGAGTTTTGAGCTTCTGTCCTCTCTTGCAATCAGTGCATGTTATTGCTACATTCAAAAGGAGTTAATTTCTTTGTACAGAAAGTCCCACTACAGAAGAAGTAAAATCTGTGTTTTGGTGGAGTCACTGGAAATGCCTTAACTGGTGGCTAACGATGCTAATGATAAGTTTTGTTTCGTTTCCCTTCCTTTCATTTCATTTAATTTCCCAGGGTTTTCCTTGGATATATTAGTACACCAAACATGACAACCTTTCTCAAGTGCAGCAGAAGGTCATATAAGCGTCAGAAATTTCTGTTAACAGACATAATTAACACTGTCGAAATCTTTTCAGAAAAGCAGACGGAGAACTGTTTAAAATGCTTTTGATGCTATACAAAGAATGGCTAATATCAGAATGGCAGGAAATCTGAATCTTTGTTCTCAGAAGAATTTATTCACCATTTGATGAATTAAGTCAGCTGCCATATTCTGTATATTATTATATATATATATGTTTTTCGAAGCAATAGAATTTCTACTTAAATGAAAGGAGGGCACATATGTATTCATCTCAGGCTTAGTAGAAAATACAGTTGATTCAGTTTTGAAAAAAAAAAAAAAAGCCCATTGAGACCGAAACATAATATCCAGGAAATATCACTTGCCATCATCCACAACAGAAACAACAAAAAACAGCACACGAAGCTCTCAATCCCAGGAATCCAGGGACAAAACACAGCTGTCATTTTATGCTTTGAAAAATACTCAAACAAAAAATACTAATGCTGTATATCCAGGTTTTCCATCGCAAAATAAAAGTAGTTTGTAATGGATACAAACGCTACTGCAAGGAAGAAGATAAATACAATTTTGACCTTGGAGATCTTGATCCAGGCTATTAGCTCAAATAACTTGAAACCTGAAGTTGTATGTGTGACAGTCCTGTGTGTGCATGAGGAGCCCTCTCCTTTGCCTCTTTAAGAATGAACTGCCTGCAAAACCAAGGTCCCTGGTTCTTTCCGATCAACCTAAATTCAGTCAACCAACTGTTTAAAATTATCCTAGCAAGGTTTGCCTCGGATTATCTGTTTAAATTCCTGCCTGTCTAGTGCATCAGATTATTCTGGTAAGCCTTTGAGCACTCGCACATCATATGCTCAGATCACTTTCATATTAACAAAAGAGAAACAAAAATTCAATTAAAAATAGAAAGGCTTAACTGTAAGAAAAGAAATATCTGCAAAATTTAACTTTGAATTGTTGAAAATAGGTTAGATTTCAAACTGGCAGGGGCTTCACACATGATTTCAACTAAGCCAGGTTCATGATTTTGAACTCAGCCATAAAAATAAAAGTATAGTATTTTTATTGATAGCAGAATCAATGTATTATGATAGTTGTGTTAGGATAGCTGATAAGCCTTTTTTGAGCAGGTATGCTACTTTATAGGCATTTTATGATTCCTGTAGATCACATATATAATTTAAAAAAAAAAAATCTGTCAGAGACCATGCTTCTTGGTATGAACACATTAATGAAACAGAAGACCTATGCAGTCACAATAACTAAATAAAAAAATAAATCCTCATAAAATAACTTGTGGTGATACTTTAATGGGTGCTCTGAAGCCCTATAGATGTAATAAAACTTTCAGGTTCTTAGAAATCCATCAACATGGTTGCAGGCTAAATTTTGGAAAATAAAGAAAAATCTCTGATATTCCTTCTCAAACTGAAGAGACTAACTGAGAATATGACTCACCGTTGCTTTATGTCAGTATAAATATCATTGATTTTCTTGGAACTACATTAGCATAAAACAGATGTAATATGTTGTAGTGAATCAGGCAGGAGTTTATGGTACAATTATGCTATTTCTACTAAAACAAATGATTGCAACAGATATTCCTTGGTTCCATTAATCTACAGTTGGCTGTGATACCTTTCTTGAAAAAGCTCAACTGCTTTGTTGGACTTTGCCTTAGCAAATGAACTTCTGTAAATCAGTGTCGTGCTCAAGAAACATCAGTTCTTGATTTTAGTAGGAAAGGAATTTTTACCTGAGAAATTGCTATTTATCAGTATATGGGTGTGTAGAGTTTAAAAAAAAAAAACAACCCCAAAAAACCCGAAACTCCCAAACCAACAGTTTACCTTAATTCATTACAATAGAAGATAATTTTAAATTTTCTTTAGGTTTTGTTGATTCTTCCATTTCATTACATATGTAAAGGTTTGGTAGCAGGTAGTTGTTTTTACATAGTTTCTTTGTCCTTCTTAAACGCCCTCTCCATGATCATTTTTCCCTCTAGAGTGGGGAGAGCTTAATCCATTATTTGTTCAAAAGTTTACTAGCAAATATTTTTTTGTTTTCTATTTTGAAAATCTTTAAGCGGTACTTGTAAGTGAAGAGGTTGCTTGTTTGTTCTGGAATATTCTCCTTTTGAGGGGCAGTTTGAATGGTTGGGTTCATACTGCTTAGAACATTTAAAACAAGTCAAAGATCGAAAAGAGGAAAAGAAAAGAAGTGACCATGTTTTTGTCCCAAGGCAGCTATCTGGAAATCTGAATACAACCCTTTCTGTGTAAAGGACCACTGAGCCAGCAGGACCTTTGAGTAGGAACTATCACTGCTTTCCATCACGCCACCATACCAAGGTATGACCTGGGTGTCATTGGCTGCATTTCTCCAGAACACAAGTAATGAAAAGGATCAAGGTAACTCTTTAAAAAGACATCTCAAATATGATAGGTGTGACAGACTAAATAAGGGAGTTTGAAAATAAGTTTTCCCCTGAACCCTACATCCTCATGCAAGCAGGTCTCTCCCCCAGTTCTGCTGCGAAGCCTCTCTGCTCTGTCTGGGTGGGCAGCCCCCTGCAGCCCCTGCCGTGCCTGTAAAGGCAGCCTGACACTGAGCTTTTGGGTCTTGTCTGCTTTGGGATCCCATCTCATCTGCTCCCGACTACTCCAGCCAGCGCCTGCGTGGTGAGCACATGGCTTCCTGCCCCATCTCCATCTCAACATCTGACTGTGCCCAGCTCATCTCAGCAGTGGGGCAGGGGAGAGGCTGGTCTCTGCTTGGGTAACCAGCCCAGCACCACCAGCAGCTTCCATCTCTGTTGCCCAATGGCACCTACCCTTCCCCCTTTTTTTAAAAAACAAAAAAAAACCAAAATAAAACAAAACAGAAAAAGCACTATTCAGAGCTCATCAAACCAGAAATAACTAACAAAGCAGTTCTCTGATTTTCTGCTTTTATATATCATCACTACTAACTCAAGGATATTTGGCTTTGGGGTGGTTTCCTTTGGATTTTGGTTTTCTCTGGGGTTTTTTTTTGTGTGTAGGAGCAAGATTTTAGATAGCATTGGCTGCTTGAGTGGATCTTGTAGGAAAGAGACGCGCATTATCAGAAAATGATTAACTGTCACTTTGCTGTTTACCAAGCTTTTTCCCAATAAAAGAGCACAAAAAGAGCTAAAGGAAAAGAAGATGCATGAGATAACTTTCTTCGCTAGAAAGGTAGGCTGTGTCAGGTCCTGGATGCATCAACAAAAAAGGTTAAAGAAGCCATACACAAAAGATGCATTGTTTGCTCTCTTTAGCTTTCTCCCTGTATTTTGAAGGCCATTTTAGAAGTCGTAAGCTTCTTTGCCATATAAAAGTTACGGATCTTTCTTGGAGACAAATCTGAGCTGACAACATCTTATAATTAGGGATAACCTCAACCTTAAGTGAACCGTCTCTGCAGGAAGTTTTCACATCCATGCTGTATTTGAGGGTATTGTTTAGGAAACAGCTCTGTAAGTCTCTGACAGCAAAAGAAAAAGTCCAGCAACATTCATTTCCTTAAACTGACTTTTAACAGGTTTTTTTAGCAACATGATGGACATAAAAAGTAGAGTTGAACCAGGAAAAGGATAATTCAGGAAAAATGATAGGTGTATGAGAATGGCTGTACTCTGAAACAGAAAGGTCCATTTCCCGTCTCAATAATGGATTTGTGTAAGAACCTTGAAGCCTTTCTCCTTTCATTTTTCTTTCATTAAAATGAAACTTTCAGGTTTCTGCAAATAATATTACTTTTTGGAAGCTAATAAAATCAGAGACTTCAACAGGAAGACAAGAACTAAACTGAAAGAAACAAGCATAGTCAACTGCAGAGTATTAGTACATTAAATTCTTTGAGATTCAAATGTAATTTGCTACTTTCCTTTGTGAATTAGTTTCTTTCATGTCTTTCAAATGCCATCTTCCATGTTATTACTGGATGAAAATGCCTAGTGTAATCACCAACAAAATGTGAACAGAAATCCAGTACTGTCTTCCTATCATAACAGTAGAAGAATTTGTAACATATTTTTAAGGACATTTTCGGTACCTTATTGACCTAATCAGTGGCAGACATTTGCAGTCAAGATCACAGAACAGAAAAGGTTTAGATAAGAGAAAAAGGCAAGACGATAGCTTTTATCATTAAGCAATCATGTAAATAAAAACATCATCAAAATAATGTAACTGAATATTTTCTTTGGATTATTTTGTGTGGTTTTCTCTCTCTTTTTTAAGTAGATCAACTTGTTTTTTTTATTTTCTTCATAGTTATCTTCAGTTCACATTTTTGTCATATTTTCCACTTTTGGTTTATTCAAATGGACAGAGGAGTATTTTGAATGGCTGCTTTAAGGATTTCCCCCTCACACGCAGACACGCAAACTTCGCTAAAGTTCAGCAAGTCATCACAGGCGGACTTTCCTGCTATGAACATGTCAAAGGAATGTTACTTACCCAGTGAACTTAAAAAATGCCACAAACCTTATCTCCTACCAACACACCTTTTGCTTGAGAGATGGCAGCAGTAGTGCTTCCTGGTGCTCAAAGTTTGTTCAGCAGTGGTGCTCCTTCCACTTCCTTAATCAGATCTTTATACCATTAGTACATCTCACCATTAGCACACTCTGTCACTAAACATAGCTTTTCTATATTCAGATCGTGTCCATTACTCATGAATAATCTCCCTGAGAAAAAGCTGTGAAAATACCCTTCCTGCATCTCAACACTTAGTGCTATCTAGCCTTCATATTACAACTGTGTTTTTTATCACCAACAGTCTTCAGCTTCGTGACCCATTTAGGTGTTCAGTGTTATGTTAGGATGAATATCCAGTTAGTGGTCCCTTTCCAAAAATGTGAATAATTTTACAGTTCCAGAAATGTAGAAACAGAATCCTTTCTCTAGAGATTCCTGAATACATATCCTCTTGAAAAGACTGGGGGGGTTTTGGGTTGAAGCGCTGTGATGTATACAATCACAGTATGTTTATCAATTAAAGGCCAGTATGTTTATCAATTAAAAATTATCAAGAACTTGAGTATGTAGATCATATTTTCTTTACTTTTCAACGTTTGGGAAAACCTTTTAGATTAACTTTTTTCCCCTGTCTGAATCATCTTTACCAATATATGCACAAAATGTGATTGTATTTAATTCACAACTTTTTTCTTCCTCTTTGAAGGAATATCTGGCTTTAACTTAACTTCTCCTCTGAGGTTAATGAATACATACTGAAGAATCCTACCCATTATGTTACTAAATCAGGCATGCCTATAGATTAATCCAATTTGGAGTGCTTTATTGGTTCAATTAGATTAGATGCAGAATAGGAAAAAGCAAACTGAATTACTGTGCCTTTATCCGTATGTATCACTCAGCCATCCTGCTTAAAGAAACACAGAAAGGTGAACGGAAAAAAAGGTATTTTCCTTGATGGCAGTGCATTGCCAATGGGGAGACCCTCATCCATAGAGAAACAGGGAGTTATATCACATGTTACTGAACTGTTCTGGGTTGGTTAACCTGTCTTCCACAGGGTTAGAGCTGATCTTCAGGGAAGCTCACACCAAGTGCAAAATAGAGAAAACCTCCTTCCTTTCAGCCCATTTGCTTCGTTATCTTCACTGGAGATTCACTGCAACTAAAGAACCTTTTTGCCCTGATCATTTTCCAGTTAATCACGTTTGTAGGTAAAAAAGTGGTACCCGGAGTGGTCTCCTTTTTAGCTATCTCCTGCTTCACTGCACTGCCACAGTCAAGGCCTTTTTTTTGTGGCGGTAGCAGCAGCCTGCACATATATTTGCCTCTCTTTTTCCACTGTTGCTACAGGCCTATCTGTTAAATCTCAAATACTAATGAATCATTAAAAAGGGTATTAACATACTGTGCTGGCCTTATATGTATGTCTTATTCTTCACAGTTTTGTAGCAATTTCCATTAAAAAACCTCATTACAGAGATTATTGCGACATGCTTTGAAACAGCAGCTTTCATTACATATTATCTATATACTGAAGTTTGGGAAATTAATGCACCAGGAAATGAAATGACTCACCCAGGGTCGCTGAAGATGTATGTTCAAATCATGATTAAAATCCAAGCTGTAGATCTCCATTGTGTTTACTGCACAATCTTTTTTGCTCTCTCTCTTCCTTTCTAGTTTTTTTCTTTTAAACCACATCCTGCAGTTGTACATTCAGCTGGAAAATTCCACTGTCCTGCTTTTCTTGCCAAACTGTAATTGGCATTTAGCCAACAATTAGTTCAATACAGCTTGTTTGTCTTTGTAAGCCGTCCCTTCCTTTGCTTTGGGGTTCAGAGGATGGAGAGAAAGTGCAATTACTGGCAAAAAAGAGCCAGGCTGTGGGGAATGGTGGGCAGGGAACCAGAGAGGCAGAGCCCAAGGAACTGCTCAAGTGGTGGAGGGACCATGAGATGTGCTGTGAGTCTCTTATACACAGATGACCAGAGATATGTGGATTTTACAGCCTTTCAGTGCTGGGGAGGTAAGGAGAAACAGAGGTCAGGGTGGTGCGAGGAGAGGCTGGAAGGGAAGTGGCTGCAGGATGGACCTTCTCTTACACTACCTGCTCTGATATGTCCACTGCCCAGGAGGGCAGGGTGGAGATGGTATTTCTCTTTTTATAGGTTAAAACTGTAAAAATATGATATTTTAAGTGTGTGCCTGCTCCCAAATTATACCAGTAGAGTCAATTTTCACAGTGCCTACAGCTTTCTGATTTTTGACCTGCAGGTATGTTGGCCAGGTGTCTAGGGGGCACTTGTACTGGTGTCTGGAGGAGACTTGTATTGCAGCCTTTAGAGGGATGCCCAGTAATGCTCTGGTTACAGCTTCCTTTTTTAGCAGGTGTGACAAGGGACCTTGTTCTTGGGACTAGCTGACCAAGAATCCCTGACATTTGTATTAAATGTGTCTGTTGTACAGCAAATAAATGTATTTAGATGATGTAGTATATCATCCATACTTAGTCATCATGTGGGGTTGGACATTAATCTCTTGACTTCTGTTTTTCTTTCAATGCCAGATGGAGAGAAACAAGCATGAAATTCAGAGCAATAAAACTGTAATTTATACTTATAAACAGATGAGTAAAGAATAATTTTCATTTAAGGGAATTTGTCTTCATTTTGGAGATTTCCTGAGTACTTTATCTTAGCTTTAATTAAAGAAAACAGATGTGCAAAAAATTTCATTTGTAATAATAATAGTAAAAAAATTAACATATGTTTGTCTTTTTCATTCCACTTTAGATTTTGCGGAACACCATTCATCTGTAAACTACTACACACATACGTAGTATGACATAAAAAATAGTATTTCAGGCTAGAGAGATGCTTCATCTTTTTGGCTTATTTGCAACTGCGATGTGAGAACAGCTAGCCACTGAGGTTCAAGATTTAGATGTGGGAATGATATAGACCCTGTGTAGCTGGTTTAAAGGCATGCAGCACAGCATGCGGGAACTGGACCTCTTCAACTTGCAAGATCCCTTTTTTTTTTCAATACAAAGTCTGCCATTCAGTTTCTGAATCTTCCCATTTCCTGCTTTTCTTACCAGCAATACTTGTGTTTCCTGAGACAAGTTTAATGCAAGTTAATCTTTTGATGTGTTTGAGAAGATAACTTTGTAATGCAAATAAACCAAGACTCAATCTTCAGCTCAGTTCTCTTCTTTTTAGATTTTTACACTTGGCATCAGATGGACTACTGACTGTCTAGGTGTACTTTGCGAATCCAGACAAAGTAGAGAAGAAATAAGTCCAACTGCAACAATGGAGAATGACAGATCTAACTAGTAAGTGGCAAAATGGAGTCACTGAAAACATTAAAAATGATGTATTATCCTAAAACATGCCTAGTTTAATACAGATAAATACATACAGACTTCAGTTTAGGCACAAGCTGTTGCACTGTGGGAGGAGTCTTAAACAGATCTAATGCTAATTTCTGCTCAAGCTTGTGCAGGCTATTACTCACCTCAGATATTAATCTCTGTTGTCAGCTTTAGTTCAAGTTACATTTGTTTACTCATTTGAGAATTTTAGCCAGTCGATTCAAGCTTAGTTTTACCTTCAAGTCAATCACGTTGTTCCAATTTTAAGCAGCTCCATAAAACTATGGCTTGCTGAGGTGCAAAAATGCTTGCAGTTGTCCTAAGAAAAATCTATTAAAAATGTAAGAGCATGGCTTGTTTTGACAAATTTCAACATGAGTCACGAATATTCAGGATTCTTACACCTTTGAACAAGAGTTTTCGAGCTGCATAATTTTGATCCCAAAATACTAGCTCATGACATGTTATCACAAATAAATTCTTAAACCTTAAGATATTGCTTTCTATAATGCGTCACAGAATTTTGACCTCTAATATATAGGAACTATCTTATCTTCTCTTTACATTTTTTACTCCCTGAATAATAGGTAAATGTTGAACTGTAGTGTCAGAAAAATAGAAAAATTCTGTTGATTTTGGATACATGGCATGGAAGAATTCTGTTTGCTTCTGCTGCTGAAACCTAAAGATCCCTGCTTCATCAGTTATCATAGCATTTGTGCATATTGCTAGAGATTCATTAGCAATGCAAATTACTCTGGGGTGGATTTTGATAGGAATTTAGTCTCTCTCTGATGCAACTGCACCGAGACCTTAAACTTGGTGTTTCTTAGAAAGTGAAAGTAAAAAGTGCATGATGTTTTTCATCTTTCAAAAGTAAAAACATCCTGTGAGAAGGGCACGTGGTGCTCAGAGATTGAATAAAACCCTGTCACACTGTGGCCACTGATTCCAGTGTTCTTTGAGATGGACCACGCAGCTCTCTTTATTGCTGTTCTCCAGCTTTGTAGAAGTAAGGTTGCTTTCTTATTCCTCGCTAACATCTTTCCTTTTTTTATCGCTTCATGACTGGTATGATCACGATTCACAAGCATGTTACTCTGTGTTTCAGATGAATTTTAACTGTTCCATGATATCCCCAAGTTAGAAGTAATAATAATGTCTAAGGTTTGGGGGTTTTTTTTAGTGAACTTTTTCTTCAGTGTTTTGCTTGTAGTGCTGCCAGAGTTCCTTCTCAGTTTTTCTAGAACTTCAATTTTCAATTATATTAATTCCGAAACTGAACTTCTGTGTGTGTTTTAGCCAACGTGGAAGGAAAGTTTGTGGATTCAGCTGTAAAACTTACCGAGAAGGTGAAACTGGAATGCATATATCCAAAAGATGCTGTCATAATCCAGACATCCTGGATGAAATTTAATGTAACTCATAAAGAAAATATAGCTGTCTTGCATCCAATCTATGGCGTACACATTGAAGACAAATACAAAGGAAGAATTTATTTTGAAAATGCTTCCAGAGAAGACAAGTCCTTAACCTTCATCAAGAGCACTTTGGAGGATGTTGGTCTTTACTTTTGCTCTATTGTAACTTACCCAGATGGAATTTGGGAAAAAGTAATAGAAATTATTCAGCCGGGTAAGTAAATCTCTTATTGTTTTTTTTTTAAATTTCTGATGTGTGCAAAACAGAAATCCATGCCAATTGAGGGAGTATCTGGCATTGTAATTTTTCTTTTCAATTATATAGCGTGAAGAAATGGAGTAATATGGGGAAAAGAACTAGCACAGCAGAAAATAATTATATTGCTTTGACAAAAGGTTATTTTAAGAGAAGTGGGATGTAAGGAGGGCAACTGGAGGAGATGAACAGATGTCACAGCAGCAATGTATTACGTGGCAGACTTCAGGTACTAATGGTCATTGCAATAGTGATATTTCCATTGGGACAAGGTTCTCACAGCATTTCAACAAGCTATAGGACATCTTCAGGGGAAGAATCTGCAGCTACCCATGAAATTACGTGGATAAACCTTGTGACTGCCTATGGAGGATACTATATTTTTATCATTATGTTCAATGCTGAAAGTATTCCTGGTCTGAAACTGGGATTGGTTGTTGGCTTTTTTAGTTGCCTCCCCCCCTTCCCCCCCCCCNAAGTAGGGAAGTTAAAATGAAGAAAACAGACCTTTTCTTTAAAAGGAGACTTTTTTTAAAGGTGGAAAAGGGAAGAAGGAAAGAAAAAGATCCAGTTATGCCCAAGTACTTTCTGTGTAGCTGCCCATCTGCTTTCCAAAGGCTCTGTAATTACCTGACCGCTCATTCAATTTAGTTTCCTTTCCAGCTGTATGAGTAAGAGGAGAAAAAACTTTTCTAGTATTTTTCCATGCATGGTTAACTGACAAGTCTGGTGCAAATTATCAAGCTTCTAGGGTAGAATTCCGTAGAAGACCACTATGTACATATGATAAAATAGCCCTCAAAAGATAACTAGTTTTGGTTATTGGTTTGTTGATTTGATACTGCGCATGTAAAAATAATCTGTTCCTCTTTCCCATCCTCCAGAATGAAAATAGACTTCATTCAATATTTTATTGCATTTCACAGATAGGAAAGAATGGGTTAAAAGGAAAATTTAGTTCCTAGCATTTGAAAGACCTGAAGATAAATATAACTGTTCTTTTCCTAGACTGATCCTTCAGAGCCTTAATTTCAAGCTTATTTTACCTACACTTCTGTAATTTCAATGTTACACGGAAGCAGTGGACCTGACTCTTGTAAGAGATACCTAAACTTCAAAAATTCAAGGTGTATTGTTCCTGCCTTCACCACTGAAAGTCTTTGAAACTTGATTTTAGCCAGCATCTTTGTTGATGGCACTGATGAAATAGGAATCCCTATTTGTCTTCCTATCTCTGCTAGCTTTTTATTAGCAAACGTTGCTGCTCGTCAATGCAGAAATTAAGGCACACGTAAGTTATTGCCCTGACTTTGAAAAAAGTTATTCTGTCTCCCTCAGATTGTTCGGTTAGATAAGATAGTTTGGACCTGAAATTGTTTTCCCCATTGTGGCACATTGGCATAGACGTACAATTCACAGTCATTCATGTGTAGAAGGAATGTCTTACTAGTGAAAGAGTTGAGTGGGGTCCCTCAGGGCAGGCTTGTGGTCCAGGTCAGAGTTTCTCAACTGTGATACTTTTAGTGGCATCTCTGAATGCTTGCTTCACTCCGGTGTCTTTTTTATTATGTAAGGAATAACATTACTGAAGTAGTAACTCTCTAGTTTCTTTTTCTCTGGTAGTCCTTTTAGTGTACAATATTAATGCAACCGTAGGCATTAGAAACATACTTTTTAGTTGCATTTAAATAAGCTAAGATCTGGAAATCCAGGTTGCTGTTTACAAAAAGGAGCAGGCAAAGTAGATCTCCTATGTAGGTTGGTCCTACCTGAGTTCTGGCAGCGCTGAGCCAGTGGGTTCATTTTCTGTAAAATCCTAAAAGTTAGATGCAGTAGAGATCTGCAAGCTCATTTAGTCCTTTTCCTGGCTGAGGCAGTACTGATCTCAGCTAGTTGTTCCTGAACGTACTAGCTAGGGTTAATCTGATATGATGCAAGAAACAAGGCAGTCACTTTCCTGTGGGATGTTACCCTTCAGTCCAATACCTTTATTAGGCGATGCACTTACAGATTTCAGCACACTATAAACCACATAAAAAGTTGATCAGTTACCAGACGTATGTTGTTTTAAATGGTACTGTGGGATTCAGTATTTTCAGGTTTGTTTCATGGTTTGAACATGTTAAAACACAAACTTAACAAACAAACGAACAACGCCCCCCCCCATTTTTTCAAGTATATCAATTTAATCCTACGTTTAATAGAAATTAATCCTTTTCCATTTAAAGAATCAAGGTTTCTGAGAGCAGGAACAATCAATCTTGTTCAGCTCCTGGTAGATGTGTATAAACAAGATCTTTATATACACTGATCTAAAGAGAATGAAGTGTATCACTAGTGAAGATAAAATATTACTACTTCAATCTGCACTGAAAATTAAAAGTCATTAAAACCTGAGTTTTAATTTCTTTTTTTAATGAGAAGGTATTTATTTATGTAGTATTTATAGTAGAGCTGTTATCAGTCAGGCTTTATCTTACTTTACTAGCAGCTTCATCAGTACTAAATATTTTAAAGTCCCTGGATGACATCATACTTTGATTAAACCAACAGTAAACTTCAAATTCCCTTCCACGCAGCCAGTATTTTAGCTTGCTGCTGACAGTAGGTACATAATTTTCCTTCTTTGTCATTCAACCTGTAAAATTAGGACACTGATGTTCATCTTTAAAGTGTTTTTATCCTGCACCAGGGAAAACGCTTTGAGAAAGCTGAGTGTTAGTCTCATAATTTCACTGGAAATGGATCTTGTTCTATAGGATTAATACACACAAATAGTTGAGGCCCTGGAAAATGAAGTGGTTTTTAAGGAATCTAATATTCTCTGCTATAAAGAAATCTGGCAAACCTACTAGAAAGATCATTTTATAGGTAATTAAAACTTTTTTTCAATTACATTGTTTTCTTTGGTTAGGATTTAAGAATTATTGATTCCCAATAGACTTCATTCCCAATGATTAGCTTTCAGAATTTCCATTGAATGGAAATAGCATAAATAAATGGAAACAATGCCATATGGCATTATACTCATGATGGAGATTCTTAACCAGATTAAAGTATAAGGTGAAATGTTCTTCACACAGCAATCATATCTGCTGGCAGTCACATACATTTGGATAAACCATCTTGGATTAACTTTTGCTGGCTTGCAAAACAATGTGTGTTTCTGCACTCAAACTGTTCAAAGTTGCCCTAGTGCTTCATTCCTGGTAATCAACAGAGATCATGAGTCTGATTCTGCTTTCCCATGTGCTTTGTATAATTTTTTAAAACTACAAATACAAAATGAGCAAAATTGGTATGATTCTGATTTGACAACATTTTTCATTTGCATAGTTTGAAGTCTCATGTGCTGATGCTTAATGAGTAAATACTTCAAGTACTGTCTAATGGTTACAGTAGTGTCACTAGATCCAGCAACTTAAGAGTTAACAAGACCCCTGACACTCCAAGATCAAGCAGTTTAAAAAGTTTGGGGATCACAACTTGCTTTTTTAAACAAAAACACAGAAAGAGAAGAAAGAACTCAGGTATTTGAAAAACATTAAGCATGTTTCTTTTTATTAGTATTTTGACAACATCCCTATTTATTTCCCTTTAGAGTGAAGACATCTTTATAAATAGTAAGTCCATTGTGGTTACCCTCTTTCATATGCGATTAAAGGTACTATTGAGTGAATAAAAGATTTGCAGTGTATGAGGTAGCAAAATAATACTGGAGAAACTCTATTTAGGACTTTGCTCCTGCTTTAGTCTCTGGTCACAGAAGAGTAGTTCACCCCACGATGGTCTGGGTTGGGTGAATGTGATTCTTTTTTAATCAATCAGGGACAAAATTTTAAAAAACAAAACAAAACAAAAAACCCCAAAAAGATTCATCTTAGGTAAGCAGTGGCTGAGCTATCATAAGGATCTGAGATTCCAGGAGACAGAGGAGGTTATAGCTCTCATTACAGAGGTCTTTTCTTGGTCCACTCTCCTCATTGCGTCACTGGCAGATGGAAGACCCTAGAAGTGGTGATAATTCAACACTCATATCAAATTTTTGATGCAATTATTGTAGTAATTGATTTTTTTCTTTTACTAGATGTGGTCTCAGCTTAATCCTGGGGCTATGTCAGGATATATAATAAAAATGTTAGGGCATATTTTGTTCTTTTTGCCTTAATTTTTGGCTAAAGATTTCCTATGACATCTATGAAATAGGTGAGAAAGAACTCCTGCAGACTGCACAACATTATCCATGCTTTCTTTATTGGCAGTTACTGAAACACACTGACAGAAAAGCAATAATATTCAAGATATTCTATTAGAAACTTCACAAGTTATGTGGCAACAGGACATTCTTACAAGTGGATGCAATGCTGAAATTCTGTACCATAATTGTGAAGAACTTGAGAGTATGTTCTGCCATAGTTAAACATGAATATATTGGCAAAGAATAGTCTAGTTATCCCACAGGAAGGTATTTGCCAGATGGGTGAATCTGTTACTTCTTTTTTCCTGTAGTGTGAACACATATCCAAGAGCTTTCAGAACTGAATTCAAGGGATTTTTTTTTTCCCCTTAATGTTCCCATATTTTATGACTCACAAGTACTCCTGCACTAAGCAAACAGAACTCATACTTTCAGAGAAAACTCCTTGTGCATTTTTTTATAAGATGTAATGATTGTGTAGGAATAGTCAGAAGGTTTATTTCGCCTTTCTTCATGAGCAGTTTAAGGATGATCTGTAGTTTCTTATGTACAGTACTTAGACATGTATGGCTGAAGACTGATTTTGGGTACAGTAGAAAATGTGAGGAGCAGAGAGTGAAGCCACTACTAATATCAGAAGCATTAGTGTTGGAGACATCACACAGGAACTGTTGATCATCAAAAAGATGTTACTTCATATGCTTGCTGCTCAGAAGAGAAAACATTTGAAGCTGCCGGTGTTGTAATTCTACTTTCAAATGAGAGAGTGTTGAGAGAGCAGTGTACTTGGTCAGTCTATTGGGCAGGTGTGCAGAGGTGCATGTTTAACTGTCATCCCAGGTCGCCACTCAACACACAGTACTCGGCTGCGTCGTTTTGCCAATTGCCAGCCATGTATCTAACAATAGCAAAGCAGCTTACTTTCTTTCTTTCTTTTTTTTTTCCTTTTTTTTAATGATAAACTTTTGCTAAGAAATGTGTACAGGGAAAGGTTACATTTTCAGTCTCTAGCACTGTTTGGATGACTTTAATTTACAAAGGAATTGGAAGACTTATTGGCAAAATTCCTTTTTTCTTCATACTATATCCTTTTTCTTTTTCTCGTTTGTTCAGATCTTTGCTTACCTTTACTTGATCCTTTTCCAGACCTGTCTTCAGTCCTTTGGTTCTTATGTCTTCAGTTAAATCCACCAGTACAATGGTTACACATCTTTGAAGGGCTTTTTTTGAAGTTTGAATAAAGTATAAAGTGACAGAAAAAGAGTTTAAGGAAGGCCTTTTCATCATTTATTCAACAGAAATTAAGGTCTGGTCCTATTATCCTGTCATGCATATCTGCCTTTAAGTTTTTGGGTTTGTCTATTCTTTTTCAACCATTCTTGACTCCATGGGGCATTACAAAGAGGATATATCAACAGAAAAGGTTAAGACAAGATCAACTGACTTCTTTTGGTTCAAAATGTAATTTCTATTAATATCTGTATACATCAAGATCTTAAGACTTCTATAAATCTGAAATGTATTTCTCTCTTGTTCCCAACCTAGCAAAATAAATTATCGATAATTTACATTTAAAATGTCTTCCAGGTCCAATACTTTGGTGAACTTAATGGGTTTAGTTTAGACTTCCTATGTAGACACTACATAAAACCTTTTTCCTGTTGCACTCTCATACCTGTTGTATTCATACATGTATTCTTACATTATGTACTATTACCATTTGGTCATTGCACATAATGATAATCTTGCCCTTTTCTGTCTTGCCCTTATGAAAGTATGAGGCATTTCTTTGTCAGCTGCAGTTCAGTGCGCAATACTTTTCACATTACCAGGCCACTGTATTGATGCTTCCTACACAACTACAAACTATCCTGTGATTCATTCTGCCTTGAGAAGTACTGATAAGTACATCTGGCTTCATGTGCTTCACACAGTCTCCCAAAGCCCTTGGCCTTCTTAATAGTTCTCTAGGTTGCATTGCATCAAAATGCAGCAATCCCTGAATTAAGACTTCTTAAGTTTCCATTGAAGTGTATGATCAGAATATTGACTATTTTAAAATGAACAGAATCAGAAATGATTGAGTGTAGACATAAACTGTCTTAGAGGCAAAGTAAGTCAACTTGTGAAGAACTTTGTGATGCAGAACTCAATCAGTTAAAGTTGGATCACAATCTTAAAATACATGATGGAAAAACTTACAATGCAAATTTAACTTAAAATATAGAATACAATAAATATCATTAGAGAGATCACAAACTGATATTTTTCTACTCCTATACACATTGCTACGCATCTAGGTAGAAAGTCAAAAGTCTTCGTGATATATAAGCTGTTTAAATGAAAACTGGCTTTCACGGAAGAGAAGTGTTGTATGTTTATTTACATGAAGAGTGAATGCAGTTAAAATTACCTGGAATATTTTTGTCCTGTGTTTATTTATTTGCATTTCAAAACTGTTGAATTCTAACATGAATTTTTGTATATTATGAAACTTATGTTTATTTTCTCAGGAATTTATTTCAGTTAGGTGTTAAAATAGCACTAGTTTGACTTAAAAATTCCCATGCAATGCTCTGAATAGAATGGGAAATAATGTTTTTGATGATCATAATGACTTTTGCAGCCATAATGTGAATTACACAGAGTTGCATAATTGGTTGGTTTCGTGGTTTTGGGTTTTTTGTTTGTTTGTTTGTTTGTTTTTGTTCTTTTTTTTAGCTGTTATATGATTGGAAATTGTTATTTTTTAATTTCTTTTTTAATTCGTGGGTAAGTGTGTGTTTCTGTCAATCAGTGACAATGGACCATTTGCTCAGGGGCTATGTTTTGCTAGCAACTCTGAATAAGAATGGAAGTTCATTAATAGAGTATTTAAATGCCAGATGTACCATGAAGTACTCCCATATTTTAAATAGAGTAATCAACCCCTTCTGTGATAGCAGAGACGGAGCTTTTCTATTCTTAGCTAGTGTGATGATATCCATGCCACTCAGCACTTCTACATTAATGTTCTTCTGCCTGCCAAAAGCAGCACGTTGCATAGATTTTTTTCAAGTCCCTCTCCACCTGAAATAGCTTGCTTTCTATTTATCTCTGTCTCAATTTAGAATGTGATTCATAGGTCTACAGTGAAAAATTATCAGCCCTTTAAAGCACATGGAAGCAAGAACTAATCCTGAAGGATCTGCATTCTTCGGCTCTTAGACTCTGAGCTCCCCAGAGCAAGAACTATCTCTGTATCTTACACAGTGTCAACCACATTGTCAGCACCTAATTAGAAAGCAAGAGGATGGAGGCAAGTAAAGCTGCTTTTTTCACACCTGTGCTGTGGTTATTGACCCGTTAAATGCTGCTTTTCTTACTTTTTACCTTCTGTAATGTACTAAGGATTGGATGCCCCTTCAGTAGCAAAGGCCAGAGGAAAAAGACCAAAGCGGGTCTGTTGGGAACAGAGAAGATATCTCCTCTTCCTTTCTGAAGGAAAAACTTAGATCAAAAGGAATTACAGAATTGTGGAAAACTCAGGCTGGAAGAAACGTTCCAAATTCATCTCATCCATCTCTGTGTTCTGAGGCAGGATAAGCATATCTGTATCATCTCTGACCAATTCCCACGTTGGAATTGCATGCATAATATTCTTGTGTAGTCATTCTAGTGCTTAACCAGCCTTACAAGGAGATTTTTTTTCCATTATAGCTACCTCAGATGCTTCTTGTTTAATACTGTGTTTATTCACTGTAGTCCTTCCTTTGAAAAAAGACAGCTGTCACGTTGCCAGCCTTCAGTCATCTCTCTGTACTAAAGAAACACAATTCTTTTAACTTTTCTTCTTAGTTCTTGATTCTAAATTTCATCATTCTTGTTCTCATGAGAATTTTCTCCAGTTTGCATACAACCTTATTAAAATAAGATACATAGAATGAAACACCATGTTCCATCTAAGGTCTTACTATTGCTAAATGAAGCAGAATAATGTGTCCTTTGTCTTGTATATGACTCTCTGTTGACATACCTGAGAAAATTTGTCTTTTGGAAACAGACAAAGCAGTAACACTTTTGATTCTATTTGGCTAGCAATCACAACATCCAGATCCTTCTATTCAGCACTGGGGATTTTTTTGACTTTTCCCCCCCTCTTTTTGTCTTTTTACTCCTTACCATTTTGAATGTTCAATTAGTTACTAAGAATAATGTTGCTGTTATGTACTCTTGGTTACTTTGTTTGCTTCAGAATTAAAGAAAATATTTTAACATTCAGTACCCATGAGGACTGCTGTGTTTTTACCAGAGTAAGATAAAATTAGAAGGGTTGTTTTATATGTTCCCTATTAGCGTTGTTTTAATGAACATGCATTGCATGTCAGCTGGATATTATAGTTATTAACTGACTTGCTGGTGTGTGATAATTTGGGGATGACCCTCACTTCTCATGTGTTCATCTGCTGACCCAACTTGCTGCCTGAGGAGGTTTGTTGCTTGCTAGGGTAGACTCCAGGACGCTGCAGAGAGACCGCCAAAGCTTGCCCACTCCTCAAACTTCTGACCCCTGCTGCTTTTCCACACGTAAACCAAAGATCGGTCCAGGAGAGACCTGGAGCACATCAGGCATGACTACATAGTGCTGGAGGTGGTGGTTAAGGACATGAGCAGCTTACATGGTGGTGTTGTAGTAAAATCGATATTAACTAGAAGAATGAAATGTAACATGTAAACAAAGTAACCAAGAGAACCTGCCACTGCTGACAAAAGTCGTCTATACGGCCTCAACCCTATTTGATCATTTATAGAGATATAGTAACTAGGCATGACTTATCTAAGATTAAATTAAGGAACTAACTACTAGACAATGTAGCTTTGTTGATAAGCAGGATATTCCTGACAAGAGAGCGATGAACTCTAGGCCCAGTCAGCAAACCAAGAAAAACACCTGGAACTGCCAAGATTAGAGAAGTAGGTAAAAGGTAATTTCAGCAGGGGGAGATTACAACCACCGATTCATTGACTGCCTACCCAAATGACCTACACAAAGGAGAACAATGGAAGAAGAAAACAGAGACTGTGCACTAATTTACATAGGAAGCAAAGAAATCTTGACCAATCATTAACAAGAATAACAATGAATATGTATTAAATGCTAGAATACTTAATAAGCAATGTATCAAAAGGGAAATTTTTGAAACAAAGATGTGCTCTTGTTTTGGGACGAGCACCCCTTTCTGCACATTAATGAAATAAACTTGGAAATACCTCTGCTCCGTGTGTTATTGGCTTGCACACTGGGTAAAGAACCCAGACTTAGGAAGACAGTGTCTCCTTGATCCTGCTGAAGAAGTGAAAAGCCCTGGGAAGAGAGGGCAGATTCTGTGGGAAAAGACCCACTTGTACGTCTGGTGTCAACAACAAGGTGTTACCTTTTATCACCATGGACCCTTCTTGATGATCAAGGACTGCTAGGAAGAGACAGGATCCACCTGAACATGTGGGGAAAAAGCATCCTTACCAACAGGCTGATGAGGGGAGCTTTAACAGGAAAGTGAGATGACAACCCACAAGTGAACAAGGAAGTGGACTGGGTTGACGAGCAAATGGTGTGGGATTATATGGACAGGAAACACCTTGAAAGTAACAAATCAGGGCACAAGGGTGACCTTCCCAAGCGTGTCCACACAAATAAGGAAATGCTGAGGGGACATACTGTGGGGAAGCTCTCATACTTTTTCTGGGAAATCAGCACAACTGGATGACCATATGTACACCAGCAAACACAGAGTGGGTAAAACGCAAGGAATTAGAGCTCTATGTGCAGTTTCAGGGCTACAACCTCGTTGGGATCACATAGACATGGTGGAACGGCTCACATGACCAGACTGTTGTAATGGCCGTATACAGGCTCTTTAGGAAGGACAGGTGGGGATGGTAGGGAAGGAAAGTTGCCCTTTACGTGAGAGAGCAGTGAAAACATGGGAAGTTCTTCCTAGGGATGGATGATGAGCCAGCTGAGAGCTCAAGGGTCAGGATTAGAAGGCAGACCAACACAGGTGGTGATGCGATGAGTGTCTGCTACTGACTGCCTGATCAAGGTGATCAGACCTGATGGAGATGAAACCTCCATCAGACAACTGGAAGAAACTTCACATTCTGTAATCCTCATGGGAGAGTTCAACCACCTGGTATTTGTGGAGGAGCAACACAGCAGGGCATAATCAGTCTGGGAGGTTTCTGGACTGCATTGATAAAAACTTCCTTACTCAGGTGACTAAGTAGCTGAAGAGAGGAGGCATTCTGCTCCACCTCAGGCTTACAGAGAAGGAAGAACTTGTTGGGGTTGTGAAGATCGGGGCAACCTTGGCTGCATAGTGGAGTTAATGATCCCAAGAGAAGGGGATAAAAGCAAAAAAGCAGGCTCACAACCCGGGGCTTCAGAAGAGCAGAACGTGGCTTGTTCAGAGATCTGCTTGGAAGAATCCCAAGGGTGATGGTGGAAAGATTTTCAAGGAAAACCTTCTCCAATGGTCCATCAAGACAAGCAGGAAATCAAGTAAAAATGCCAGAAGGCCTACATGGATGCACAAGAAGCTCCTGACTAAACTCAAACATAAAAAGAAAGCATAGACGAGATGGAAGCGGGGGCAGCTGACCTGGAAGGAACTTTGAAACACTGTCCAAGCATGAATGGGCTAAGAAAGCCAAGACTGACCTGGAATTGAATCTAGTGTATTAAAAGAATATTTTTTTTTTTGCAAGTATTTCCCTACATCTATAAGCCAAAATTAATTGATCTTCTCAGCTACTTTTCCCTAATTCTATGCCACTGCAGCAGCCACTGTGAAATTCAACTTACCTAAAATATGGAATTACCTCTAGTATCAACCGTAACTGTTGTGGCACCCAGTAGATAAATCCAGACCCAAGACTTTTATGACTTTGTTTTTTGTTTCTGAAAGTGTAAATGTGATGGATGAAATCTTGATTTAATGGCATTTGGAAATCATTTACAGGATTCAATTGCAGGGGAAAATAGGAAGTGTACGGTGACAGCTTTAAAATAGATAAAATTAAGGAGATAGTACAGACTAGCACAGACCGAATAATATTTTATTCAGGGAAATACATGTTAGGTTATGTAATGAACAGAGGTAGCTGAAAAGCAGAGGGTAAAAGGAATTACAGATTCAGGTAGTTCAACTCTAAAGGAAGTCACTAAGAGGTGATTAATATTTTAAGTTCTGAAATTTTTCTGTCTGCAGAACCTCCTTCTGCTGCTTATATTTCTAATGATGAACCTTTCTTTCAACTGGCCTGTCAGACAGGAATGTAATTTATAACTTAATAAGGACAAAAAGAAATGGAAAGGAAACATTCCATAAAAAATACTGATGTTATATTGATTTCTTTCATTTTCTTACTTGGTATCAAGCTGCATAACAAACTTAGTATGAAATAAACTGTTTATTTCCTTCTTCTTCAATATATTTTCAGTTGATAAAACAATCCATTAAAAGTAATAACTAGGATCTGAGATGCAGGGTAGCAATACCCCATAGTGTGTCCTCGTGGTGCACTCCTGGGTGCTATAATGCTTCTGGGGCTGGGCAGCATGGGTGTGTACCCTCTGCATTCCCTTGGCACTCTCGGCTTTTCCTCCTGAGAAACCTTGGTTGAAATAGTTGTCCTTAGGAGCCAGTTTCATTTTTCACACCCCTTCCCTTCCCTCTCCCCTGCCTTTTTTCTTCTCTGTGGCTTAAAACATTATATCCTCTGCTCTGCCTGAAGTCTGACCCTCAGGAGCCTCATGGAGGATATGAGCAGGTAGGCACAAATGCGCCCCATGCATGCGTGCTATGGCATGTGGTTTCTCAGCACAGCAGTTCTCTTCATCCACTGTCAGATCATTAACAATAAGTGAAGGCTGAGCATGGTGTCCTGTGTCACTCCGCCTCTCTGCTCATTGAACTCCTATTGCTGGTAAATTCCCTTCATCCTGAAGTAATGATATTCCCAGAGAGGATGAAAATTTGAAATTTTGATCTCTTTTATCGTCAAGACTCTTCTGCAGATGAATCCTGGCACAGTGTTTTTATGCTTTTATCCGATGACTTCTTCCCCAACAACCAAATTCTCCTTGCTGGAAGTTTATGAATGTTTATACTTGAAGAGAGCATGATTTGCTTACTCTTACTAACACTGTACTCTTTCTCTCTCCCTCTCTTTGGGTTCTCCTTTTCTTTGCTCTCTAGATAATTAAAGTTCAGTTTAAAAGAGTAAAATAACAGCAAAGAGGATTGGAATATGGGTAAAAAAACAGAAGGTGGCAGGTGAATTAAAAATTGCATGCAGTACTTATTCCTTTGCAGAATTAATAATTGGTACAGAAAGATTCACCAACTTGTCAAAATACAGTTTAATATATATTAAAGGGATGTTTTAAAGGTAAAGGAGTATAAATATGTTCATTTTAACTTTTACAATCCAAATAGTTGCAATTAGAAAAATACATCCTTTTCAAACACCATGCTACTGTTTGTTTCTGAGTTCTGAGTAGAACTGTTGTCAGTAGCTCATTAGAAATTAAGAACTTTATTGTTACAACTTTTTTAATAGCTATGCATCCACATTTTCCTGTCTCATCCAAAAAAGGGCAAACCCACTTTTTTAGAAACTTAACAAAATTGCGTGGTATGTGTTAATACAGTTGAAAGACATTAGTTTGGGAGTTAAATATAATTCCATATTTAGCCTATTCAGGGAGGGTGAAGGGGTCAGTCTTGAAGTATTTTCTCATCTGAAAGTTGGTTTTCTTGTTGAAAAGAAAAGCCCTGGAGAAAGCTCATCTTCATAAAAATTTAAGCCGCCTTTTCATCTTCAATTTATTTTCTCACTTCTTATTACAAGCAGAGGAAGAAGATGGTGTTTTTATGAGGAGCTTCAGCAAACCAAGTGGGACCTGGGAACTTGTCTCTACTGTAGAGCTAAGTTAGCTTTGCAGTTCTGAAAAATATGCTAAGGTCATCAGTTATTTCTGACGGAGAGCGTTACTTCCTAAGGGTAGCTACTTTGAGGGTAACTGTTAACCATCAGTCTGAGCAGTACCAACTTGTTCTGACCTTGTGGTACCTAGAGGCACATGGAAAATGTCTGTGTGTTGGGATGGCTAAGTAATTAAAATGTCACAAATACTGACTTGAAAAAATAATAAACCAGCTGAAAACAAGTCCAGCCATATAAGTAACTTTCCTTTGAAGAAACAAAACCAGTTAATCCTATCAAGACTAAAAGAATGACAGGAACTAAAAAGTATAAAATCTCTACCTAAAAGAATGGGGACCAAACTTTTACATAACATTGATTTTGACTTTTACTTGCTTGTAGCAAAGGGACTGAGGTAGAGGGGGGAAGATTACACCGTTATTTTATTTTCCTTCCAAAAGGAATTTCTTAATTTCAGAATTTCGTTTTAGTTGGTTGATCCTTTAAATCCTGGGAAGTTGGTTTACACTCTTTTATACCTCTCTATTTCTGAGATTTGCTTTCCAAGAAAAATAATGAAAGATTATGTTTTTAAAAATAGGAAAGATTACATTTTTTTTCTCCTTTATATGTCTTATGGCCCTAAAGCTGATGATAGGAAAAAGTGTAATTGTGAAATATGATAACTTTATGCCAAAAGAGATGAGCACTCTTCAGTGCTTCAGAGCACTTCTTTACTAAGCAGAGGCAACTGCACCTACCTACCATTGAGTGCTGTCACCTCCTCCTACTTTCTGTCCAGAAGGCAAGATGACGTGGCCAGAGGGGCAGAGCAGGCAGCAGTGGCAGTGGCCAGAATGAGCAGAGGCAGGGGAAGTCTATTTTTATCAGATGCAATGGTACGTTTTTTTTAACATTTCTGAAGTGTTCACACATGGTGTGTCACCTTGAGATGTGCGTGTGTGTGGGTGAATGTATGTGGGTGTGCCGTGTGCCTTTTTCCCATAGAAGTATTTCTCGAAGCAGGAGGTTCTCGTCCCACGCATACCAGGCTGAAAGCAAAGAAACTGTGTTCAGAAAGGTGCTAAATAAAGTAAGTGGTTGAACAGGGGAGAGGGAGGAAGAAAGAACTATGCTGATGCTGGTGTCAAAATACAATGGGACAATTGCTTAAAACAAAAGCCTGGAACATTTTAGTGTACTTGGAAGATTTAATTAGAACTACGTAGGTCTGATTCTCCACTGTATGTGCCTTACATAATCATTTAAGTTTTGCAAGGTATCATATTGTAAGAAGGGGAGTGATCTACATCTTTCATCAAGAGTGAAAATACCTGGATGTTGCTGCATACTGTCAAGTAAAATACACACGCAATGCAAAAGAATAAAATGTGTCGTGATGTCTGTGTTTGAAAATGGTTATGATAAAATGTACAGCAGCTGAGAATCTCAAACTCTTTTAATTTGGCTGTTTGTACGTAGTTCTCACTATAAACATATTATTTATTGTTTTTATACCAGAAAATTATACAAATATATCGAGATCTGCACCTGGAAATTCTTCACTGAAGTTGCAAGGCAACTTTAGCTTTGTAATTATATCTGTTACAGTATACCATAGCATGTTATGGTATTATATATTATTGGAGTTGTGATATATTGTCAAACACAACATACGAAGTTAACTACTAAGTTTTAAGACAGAAGGGTTTTTCATTATTTCGGTGGAAAATATTTTATCTTCTTGTTCCCAGTTCACCATGTGTATAACACGTATTTTTCTAGCAAATGTGTAACAGGACAGCAGGGAAGAAGGCAGTTTTTTATACAGTCCTGGTTGCAGCCCTTTGGGTCAGGTTGGAGTCCTCTGGAAGGTGGGAAGTATCATCGTGATACACATAATTTCCCTAATAAGCATGTTTAGATGGGAGAAACACCTGGAGTTCAGGGTAACATTGGCATAAAATGAATAGGACAGAAGGATGGACCCAGGACCAAATGGGGAGACTTCAAGGCTCCTAAGAAGACTGCTTGCTCATAGCTGAGGAAAACAGCAAAGACTGCACAGTGAAGAAGACAAGATTTCTCAGGGAAGGATATGTGGTTTATTGTAAAGCAGGCTGCTGCTGGAAGTTAGTGGTCTGGAAAGTGGGGCAGGAGGTAAAGATCTGACCTGTAAGAATATGGTGGGCAAGAGAGAGAATTGGTTTCAATTATCTTTTCATTTACCCCTCTTACCTAGCAGATCTGAATCTGAATCTGCAGATCTGAATGTGCTAGATAAAAAAATAATTACCTTTTGTAGTGTAGTGACTTTTGAGGGACTGCACTTCAAGGGACATACTTTGCAAGTGCAGAGTCCCATCATAGTAGTCTGATTTGAGTAAATTCTTGCTGGAACTAGCGTGATATCTTAAATGATTATCCAGCCTTGGCAGACGTCTTCAGGAATTGAAATTCAGCTGTCTTTGGCAAGCTGTCCAAGGAGTTAATTAGCTTCACTGTGTTGTACCTTCTGTTTGGGTTAGTGAATTTCTCTCTCTTCTGCCCTTGTCTGTCATTAACTTTCTGTCTTCTTGATTGCAGTCTACATGGATCTTCAAGTTCTTCATTAATTTTTTTTAGGTAAACTCATTAGTCACAGCTCCTTCTGTCTTTTGGCATTTCAGTATTTTAATCATACTTCTGGTCTCCAAAGGCTGTGGGAATGTAATTTTTCTGTGCTGTGTTCCATTGATAAAAAATTGCAGGCTAGATGTTTTCATTCACTCTTTCATAGAGAGACTGTGCAAGTCTCAGAAGTCACAGTCTTCCACAATGAAGTCTCCATCCTGACAACACGAATGGAATCACTTACTCCTAGATTTAGGGTAGCATGCTTACCTGCATGAAATCCTACTATTTGCACCTAGCTTAGGAGGTGAGCTAGGCCAATTTGTATTGATTTCTCCAGTACCTATAATTTTGACAACACTGGCAGTACCAGCATCCAGAGCAATACGGTTTACCAGCAATTTTTGCCATAGATTTTCAATAAAATTTTATATTAAGGAGAATCTAAATCCAGCTTTTTCCTACAGTGTATTCAGTTCTACCCACGGTGCTACTGTAACCATCTCATCCCATGAATCAGGCTACAGCTTAATTTTAAAACTTTTCTTTTATAAACAAATTTTGTTGCATTTAATGACTGTCATTTTTCCAACACAATTTGTCTCTGCTTCCCGTTGTCATCATAGATAGCGGTAAACACATAAAAAATATATAGTAGTGACATTTTTTGACTTAAAGACATCTAATAAAAAAGAAACTCATTGAAGAGCTTGAAAGATCAGTCCTTTTACAGTACAGAAAAATCAGTCTGATCATTAATCTTTTTCAACATTAAAGTCTTCTAAAAGGTGGCAGTGCTAACCCTAACTTATGAGATGTAGGCATTATAAAGCTGACTTTAGAAACCAAGTGGTTACTGAATGCTCTGAATATCAGGAACATTGACAGTCTTTCTACTGAAGATTTTTTTTTTTTTTGTAATTTGTAAACAGGGAATTCTCTTACTAAAAACGGTATCTCAGAGCACAGGGATTTCAGTCAAAAATATTTAAGATGTATTATATTTATGGTTTATATGTGGTGAAAGTCTTGAATTTGTCTGAAATTCTGCTTTGATACCACAGCCTGACTATCACACAGGTTTTTCCCAAGTAGAGTGTATGAAGGGCTAAGAATTTTTTTATTTAAGTGGTGAAGTTTGTGAGTGGGAGAACTGTAGTTCATAGGCTAGAATGTCTTCTAACATAATGTACTAATGCATGTCCTGAGGGTCACATCAAACCATTTTCTTATTATAATTAGTGTGAAAGCAGAACAAGTCTATCACGAGTTTAATTAGACTGGCCTCGTAATTTATACTGTTGAATATTTGCTGAAACTGTTAATAAAACATTCATGTACTCAAAATGTATAGAAGTAGCATTCTTGCAATGTCGTCACAGCCTCGCAGTTCCATAAAGACTGTTTTGTCTAAATGTGCACAAAAATGTTGTCATAGGTAGATATAAATGATATCTTTCAATAGTCAAATGATTTGAGTATCTTTCCACTGTAAGTCTATTTCAGTAATATTTGCCATACAGGAATTGTTGATACTAAAGTTCCCTTGAATTAATTATAAGCAATTTTTGTTGTTTCTTGTGTTTTTCCGCAGATGCTTTTGAAGTATCTGAGAAACAAAATAATCACTTGTTTATCAAGCCAGGAGGAAATGTTGCTTTTACTTGCCCTTATAAAATTGGAGAATCAGTGCAGCAAGTGTTGTGGCAAAGGATTAAAGCAGATCAGGTAGACATCATTGTTCTGTGCCACTCATCAGGAAAGCAAAGTTTTGGTTCAGATTTCAAAGAGCGTACACTGGTGGATTGCTCTGATCAGACAAACTCCATGCTCGTCATTCAAAACGTTACCGACTCTGACTTTATGACATACCGCTGCGTAGCTACTGGAAGAAACAAAACCTACATAATGAGTTTTACTGTGTCTGGTAAGTAAAGGAGGAAGTGGTAAATGTCTTTACAATAGGACCATCTGAGGTATTCACACTTTTACACACGTAAAATAACACTTCAATAACAAGTGAGGATTTATTTAAATACATTTCAATTAGCAGCACGTAAAAGATAGCAAATTTAACAATTAATCTTGTTTCCAGAGAAAGAAGCTGGTTTTAATGTTGTCTGATCTCATTATAGGACTGTAGACCTGTTTATGAGAAACTGGTTTGATGTTAGGAAGAAGCTTTTGAAGAGGAGAGACTGCCTGAGTTTGCAGGGAGAGGTGGGCTCAACCCCAAGGAAGCCACAAGGAGAATTCTCCATTAGCAGAATGCACCACAGGGTGCTGGGGGAGAGACCTATCCTCCAAGAAAGGCAAAGAGCACACTCTCATTTGAAAATGTAAAAATTTGTAAAATGGCCTCTACCTTATTCACATAAGGAGTTTCTTTAGGGGGAGCTGAGAAGGTCTCTAGGTTTTGCTGTGACTGTTGTCATAGTTTGATTATAATGGGAACATAGGTCTCCATGTGTAGACACTTAAAACAAGATTTCTCTAACTGTGAGCTGAATCCAACCTTTATTTCTATTTTATGTTATGACTGAAAAAACCCTCAGTTTTGGTTCTTCTCTATAGCATGCATTTTGAAGATATGGTTCTTGTACCACCCCAGTCCTTCTCCTGTTGCACCATACATTTGGTCCAGCGCTCTGGTATCTTTTGAGGGTACTGCTTTTGTTCCTGGTAACAAAGATGTGTTAGTAGGCCTCTCTTTGGCAGCACTAAGGGTTGGGTTGTGTCATGGGGTATGAAACTTCAGAATATGCGTGATCTGTGATATTGTTATTGAGAAGTAGAGAACGTGCTTGGGAAAAAAATGCTGACGTGCTTTACTCTGAATACTTGATCATAAAAGTCCATGAAATTGAGCAGAATGGGATGAAAAGAAAAGGGGTATCAGGAGAAAAATTCCTCTCACCTCTGATAATTTCAAGCATTCAGATTTCAAAATGTTGACTATACTCGTATAATCAAGCATATCTAAATTGCAGAGCAATAGAACTATTTTTTTGTTTACTCCAAGTGCAGTGCTTCTCACATCAAAATGTAAGCACATAATGAGGTGCAAAAAAAATACAATGGCTTTAAGAAGTGTCAGTTCTACCTACATGAGCTATTTCTTCTCCAGAAAAAATATAGTTTCCATGCTTCTTTTGCTTTTGAAAAAAATCCTATTTATCGTTTTTAGTGCTAACAATGCCAGCATAGTTATGCCTGTTTATTGGCAAAAAAAAAATGGTCCGAAACCATTGAAGAAGCCAAAGTACAATATGATTCAGAAAATACCCCATTTTCACGCTTTTAAGCCCTCACTTATGAAGTGCATTTTGTTGAATTTTCATTAATTCCAAAGGAAGTGAAACGTCAAGAATTTCCAATTATTTCTCTTTAATGTTTGGAACCATTTCATAACACATAATTAATATTTCCAGTGAGATTTGGAGACACACTAAGGGCAAAGGAGCGACAGGCCGGGTGTCAACTCCCACCGCTCCCTGTGGAGTAGCCAATGAAGTCTCTTACAAACTCACGAGTGACTCTGCCTGACGCAACAGCCGTGGCTTGAATAAACCAAGCGGTGGCAGAAACTTGCTATGCTATTTTTTGTGTGTGTTCTATCAGTTCAGTCACATCATTTTCTTTGGCTCAGCATTACAGCTAAGCCACACTCTAGCTTGGATTTTCTACCAAAGTCTTCCAATGTTTTTAGTCTGCTGGTGTGATTCTGCATGGGTACTGCAAATCTTCTCACCTTGCCCAGTTCCAGAGATGTTTTGAACTACTGAGTCTCGGAGCTGGGAGAATAGCTGCACTGTAAACGGTAGTAGGGAAAACTCTGTTTATGTTAAAAGAGAGTAAGAGGAACGATAAGAAACTATTTTGTTCTCTTTTTTTTTGTTTTGAGAAGCTGTCATTGAGAAGAGGCCAAGAAGTTTTAAAGAGGAGGAATCCTAGGTGAAAGGAGGTGGAAATAAGAACACAGGATTATTTGCAGAACTGATAATAGTTCCAAAACTGATGATTCAAAGAGGTGCTACTGTAGAAAGAAGCAACTTGCTTCTTGTCTAAAGGTGAATGTAGTTTTGCAAAGAGAAATAGCATAGAATTCCTACGAAGAAAAAAGGAAGAGAGAGGGAAATAGGTATTCGAGTATGATATTCTTGCATTTGTATGAGTAGAAGTTGGTATGCTGCATTTAATGCTTTTGAACATCAGTGCAAATAAAACCATGAGATCCATTCCATATCATAAAGTCTGTCTATTCTATCCCACTATATATTGTGATTGTTGTTTTTCAGTAAGCTGAAATGGGTCTTCTGCAAATCATTTTTGACCTCAAAACCCGTAACACATAAAGCAATGTGTGTTTGTAAAGTAGCGTAGCTTTTGTTGGACAACACTTACAGAAACAGAAGGCTGAATATTACATAATTATATAATGTGTTCAAAACACTTTGGATGAATTTCTGATGTGTTCTCCACTATATTTCTCCTTCTAAAAATTCTATTAATATGGAGATTGGTCATGTCACCAGATTCCACATCTGGTGGAATCTGAGCCCATTACTGACTTTTACTTACCATGCATTTTCCTTTGATCAGATTTAATTTTTTAGCGTGTTTTTCAAGGAAGGAAGCAGACTTAAAATTCACGCAGTATTTTGGTAGATGATTGTGAAAGAAGGGGAGATGTCATGAAAGAACCGAAAAATTAGAAGAGTTGAAAAAGGAATTCGTATTCAAACTTTAAGACCTAGCCATTTTTAGAAAGATTTACTAAGTTTTTTTCTTGCTTTAGCAGAAAGTGGGATAGCAAACTCTCTTAGACAAAGGCAAATAGAAACATTTTGTGTTGCTGTGTGTTCCCACTATATCTGAAAAACTGGTTGGTGATTGTATTTAAATGTACATTTGGGGGGTCAGAATTACATTATGGTTTGTACAAGCCCTTTCACCAGCTTTGTTGCCCTCCTCTGGACGCATTAAAATATCTTCATATCAGTCTTAAACTGTGGGGCCCAGAGCTGCACACAGTACTCATTGTGAGGCTGCACCAACACGTCTTTTGACCAGCTGTATATGCTGCATCTAATGTACCCCAGGATGCGGTTTGCCCTCCTGGCTGCCGGGGCACACTGCTGACTCATATTGAGCCTGCTGCCAACAAGTACCCCCAGATCCCTTTTTGCAGGGCTGCACTCTCCAGCCATTCCTCTCCCAATTTATACTCGTGCCCAGCATTACTCCATCTCAGTTGCAGAATCTGGCATTTGTTCCCTTCATCCACTAGGCAGGTGACCTTATCATAAAAGGATATCACATTAGTCAGACAGGGCTTTCCCTTTGTGAATCCATGCTGACTGTGCCTTTAAATTGTCCTTTAAATGTCTTTCAATAGCACTCAGTATGATCTTCATAGCACCTAGAGGATAAGCAAGGGACTACTTGTCTGGTCATTGAGGGTTATCATAAAGTCCTTCTGAGCTGGAAGGAGACAGCAGCACTTCTGTGCCATAGAAAACAGGCAGAAGATAAGGCTGCAGTCAGGGGTGAGGAGAATCAGGGTAGGAGTGAAATTAGCTTCCCTTCTTCCTTCAGGTATTCATCCAGTATGAATACAAGATATCAGTCCATCCATGTCTGTGGGTCGCTACTCAACAATCTGCCTTTCTCTGGGGATGAATGCATTCGTGCTGAATTTCTGCCTTTCAGTTTTGGGCAAGAATATTTCAGTGATGACTAGTTAGCATACCATACGTGCCAGGCCAGCAAGGCATGTGACAAGTTACATGAAGATCTTTACAGTGCAGTTCAAATCTCTTGTTAAAAGAAATAACTGCCTGGTCCGTCAGTGCTTCCTCCTCAAAACTAAAGTCAGAGCATGGAAGGTTGAAAACCTTCCCACAAAAAAAAAATCACAATCATGCAGAGAAAATGCCAAGGCTACGAAGAGGGGAGAGAGACACGTTGTCTAACACTTAACAGAAATTGTACTGATGCTGAAAATACACTTAATAGCCTCCCGTCAGCATATCACCTTTGATGAGAACACAAGAACTAGAGAGACACATGACAAGCCTCTGACATGTTTCTGCAAAATCTTGAATGTTATGTTGAAGTCAGTAATTACAAAAGGTTTTGTATAGTTAAAGAAAACAAGTACCTCAGGAAGGCTTTGCTCGCTTCAAATGAGAAAAAGCAAAAGGGCTTTGAGTTGTTGTCGGTTCTAAAAAAAAAATCTAATGATTTTTCTCATCCAAATTTAACTGACAGCTGATAATCTCAGCTCTCAAACCCATTAACTCAGAGATTATTATCTTGACCTGATAAAATTGAAGGTGAAACTTCAGGAAAAGAAAAATGAAGTCTGGAGTGCTTAGACTGAAGGGTGGGGATGCTGCTGAAGTCTGGAACTCTCTCCAGATTCAGACATGCTTGATGATAATTAAATACAAGATTCTAAAATTTTTCTTTGTTGCTTACAGGATGTTTTCTCCTTATTTCTGTAATTGCTCACTGACACGGATAATGATTTTCTGTGGTGGGTAGCTAAACACTTGGAAAAAAAGACATAATTTTTCCTGAGTTCGGACATAGCTATATGCACCATCCTGTCATTTTAACTACACAGCAGTTGAAGACGTGCTGGAAGTAGAGTGATTTCATGTGTGGTTATTATACAAAAGACATCAGTTTTTGTCATGAGGCAGCCGTCTCTATTGTGTCGCATACCTTCAGCAGCACAGACTTCTAAGAGAATTTTCTTTCTTTTTTCTTTCCAGTAAAATAACATTGCAATTCAAGGATAAGACTTTTGTATAATTGGTATTTTTTGTTATCCTTTCCAATGAGCACATTAATACTAAAGAGGTGTACCTAAGCAAGTCTCCAGTGGTATTCAGGGTAGCCAGATAAGAAGCTGTGAACATTTTTGATCCAGGAGAGAGAAGCCACCTGGTGATGGCTCGGCAGCTGGTTCTCTGGGGTCGTTAGTGATACTGATTGTTTTCCTTTGTCTATGAAGTGAGCATGTAACTTTCTTGTCTATCCAGAATGAAAGCTCTTTGGGACGGCAGTGGTTTCTTCGGATGCTATCTTCATCTGTACAGTGAGCAGAGCATTAAAGAGGGACTAACTTAAAGAGAGTTTTTTAGTCCCTGTTCACAAATAAATGTTTATCTGAAACACAAGAAATAAGTTTGTCGCCATAAGATACGACCACTATCCCTAGTAGTAAGTAATACAAGAGGCATTATTCCTTTTCCGTCCCATGGCATCCTCACTTTTTTGGAGTTCTTGTTTTACTCGTACATGTTGAGAAACTGAAGAACATGCAGGAAATATTTCTTCTGTGGTAGGTAACCGGGCAGAGTCACACCCAGTGCTTGCCTCCTCAAGCCATTGATGACACATAGGGTCATTAGAGACTGATAGAGGTTGGTAGGATCATCTAAGATGTTTCCTGTAGTAGCTGATACTGCTAGCCACAAATGTACTATGTACAGAAATGTTCATTGCATACTATTTCTCTTTGCTTGCTTTTTGCGCTATTAGTCTCAAGTCTGCAGAACACTAACGCAGAGATGCAACAGAGAAACAGGAAGCAGGGCACCGTGGTGGGCTGCAAAAAGCTGCCTTGAAGTTCTGTGGTTTAACACACTTTTTTTTTTTTTTTTGTGCTACTGATAACCGATTTTGGAATTGTGACAAGAGAAAAACTTATAAATGTTTTAAATGCACGATAATGTGGACTTGTGTTGTGGACTTGTGTTGTGGGCTTCCTGTGTGATTTTATTACCTCTGTTCTTTCGTCCAGCTTTTTTCACCTCAAAAATGAGAATAATATCACATTACATCTCTGTAAACTTGAGCACCATAAGAATATATTGACTTACTCCTTGAAGCCGTTGTCTTGCCTGTCTCTACTCTTTCATTATTACGTATTGCTCCTTAGCTTCATTTGAAGATGTGACTCCATACTGAAGAAGTCAATGCAGTTTTAGCAAAGTTACTATAAATGTAACTTTCCCTGCCTTGGCTGTAAATCTCAAAGAAAGCATTTTTGCTTAGGCTACAACAAATAGGGTGGGTTTCCTGATATCCATTATCAAAGCATGTAGAGTACTAGGTTATTAAAAAAGTGTTGATCACAATGGAAGAAATTTTTGTGGAAAAATTTTTGTTAAAATGTTAAAATGTGAACGGATTCTTTTTTAATTAGAGCAGAAAATAACTGGTACAATTCTGTGCAGTACTGAATAGAAAACCTCTTGGGGACTGACATGATCTTCCTGGTGCTCTGAAAAATATCTTGTTGCCCATGGAAGTATTGAATGATTGTTAGGTATCTCTTATTGGACAACCTTTAGAATCCCAAGAACATTCACTTAATTAGTCTGAGTGCCTTTATTATCCATATTTCAAGTGACTTATGTATGGACTGCTTTCTCCCCAGGGGAGGGAAGGAGACAGGAAAGGATTATAGACGGCATCACTGTTTTTTTCATACCACTGTGCTGCGTTCACTCACCTTTGCTCATCCCAGTCACAACTTTCATAAGAGCTAGTTCAGCATAACAAAGGCATTTTAGAAATGAGAAAACAGTTGTGAGGTCTGAATAGTGAGCATGAGCTGTCATGGAATAATGACTCTACATAATCATTGATTTCCAACTTAATTTGTCATAAAAAGTCCATGCCGGTTTATACAAAATACTGATCATATTTATTACAATTGTATTTTAGCAACTTGGGATCGTAAATTGTTTATTATCTACATAGCTGGAGGAATTTCTGCTGCTGTCTTACTGTTCGTTTTCCTATTGATCTTCTACATCACCACTGCTTATCGCAAAAAGTGAGTAACAAATCAGTTTGCTTAACATACTGAAGCAGGTAAGTATGACGGAGTTAACAGCTCATCCTACTATCCTCTTCAGAGCCAATTAAAGAAAAGGTAGATGTGAAAATTGAAGTTTCTTGCCAAAATTTTAAAATTGAAAGAACTAATCAGTTCTACAGCCTATGAAAAAAGTGACTTTTTTTTTCTTTCCTTTTTTCACATTAGAAAAACAAATGGCTTACTCAAGTTCCTTAGTCAGCTAAATGTTCACAGTAGTATTAGCTGAAACTTCATGCCAAGGGTGATTTGTCAGGAATAACATAAACCTAGGCATAGGCTGTTTTGCGCATGGGCAAGGACAGGTGACAACTTGAGGTATTGCACATCTTCTAGCATTTTTTGTCTTCTGATTTCATGTTCCAAATTTGCTCACAGCTGGATCCAAACTAATAATTTAAACCATTATCTAAGTTTGCTGTATTCCTTGCCAAATATACGGTAGAGGTCTGATCCAGAATCTCTGCTTCCAATGAAAAGAAATAGTGAGCAGAAAAAATATTTCTTCCCCTACCACAAAATATAAGGCTGCTGGAACTTGTTGTCACTATATTATTGTATTTACCCCTGAATCAAGGGGCCTTCTTATCAGTGTCAAGGCTTTTATATCTCATGCATGTTACAGTTTGCAAGTCAGAGGAAAGACTACTTGGATTTTTATTGTATTTATTGGTTTCAGTGGGAAAATAAGCAATACCAGCATATCTCCTGTATGCTGGAATTAGATATTTTGGACTATGCTATCATGTATGATGCAGTTCCCTGCACTGTGTTTCTGACTGAACCTGTGTCATCAGAAAGAAGAGGAAGGGGACCGCAGAGGCCTTATCAAAAGCTTTATACTCTACTCAGATCCAGGTAAGATCAGCTAGAGAGCTGGAGTTTACTTGTATTTTGTATTGTACATTTCTTAACATCTTTCTCTTCTATATCTGCTCTTTATATCCCTTGAATCTTGTAGTCTAATCTTAAACTATACAGAAAGGAAAAATTGAATATTTTAAAGTACAATTATTGCTATTCACTATTTTTTTGATGAATATTCTTTCGTGTCTTACAGCTACTTGTAGAGACCCAACTGTGTTCCATGTTATTAATAAATAAGCTCTTCTGGTTTGCTAACTTTCGTATTATTTGTGTATTGTTAATACCTTTTCTCTTCAAGTCACTACTTGCAAAACTGAGGCAAAAAATTGTACCCCGTGATACCCTTTATCTATTTCTTCTAGTTCAGCTTCACTATAATTCACTAGGACAGCTGTTTCAGTGCTTCTCCTTTCTTTTTGTGTTGTAACAATCAACATCTTGGAGCTCAGAGCCCTTTTTTCACCCCTTAATCCTCAGATTCAAGGACTGAAGTTTAGAAGTGGAAAGGTAGGGGTCAACTTCACCGCTTCTGCCTTGTCTCTTCATACCTTAAGAGAGGGTATGAAATTATGTTGTGCTTAGGGAAATGACCTCATTCTCACAGTGGATGTGAGACTCTAGCTTTTCACCTATCTCCTCTCAGATGGCACTTCTGTATGATCCAATGGTGAGCTCCACTGTAGATATGTCCTTAGAAAGCCTTTTGACCTCCTGCTATTTCCATCTCTCTCATTCTGATTCTTGAGTCACTGTTTGTACCAGAATGAAGCTCTTCCTAGGGTGACCACATGCTAGGGACTAGCCGTTTGCTTGAGAAACTATTTTTCCTCCCATGCCTGTTAACTGAGGCACCATTGCATTAAGTTGTATTAAAAACACGGCTAATTCTTAGCATGGTCAATACCTTTAGAGTAATTCACGTTTCCAGATTGACATAGGAGACTATTTTGGCGTCTGAAGTGTGTACGTGAGGGGAAATGAGCACTCCAGTAGTGCTTTACCAGGCATCTGATGTGGGACAGCTGTGAAACATATTCAAAGTGAAACTTCTTTTTTCATATGACTTGAATCTGAAATATATTAATAGAAAACAAGAATACAAAAAATATTTTGATTGATGGTTGAATATTTCCCAACACTTAAACAGCATATGAGGAAAATTTGCCATTTTTATCATTTTGATCCTTTCTCAAAGCTGCAGCTGTTTTCAGAAAGTCCTTCAACTTTTTCTTTTTTTTTTTAATGTTGTTCTAGCCTGCTAACAGTTATGGAATATCCAATTTTTATGGCACACGGAACACAGAAAGAAGAGGAGAAGAATCATCAGTCGGGCAGACAGAGGAGATTTACGTCAACTGCAAAAATGTGTCACACAAAACTAAGACAAGACCATTAGATTCCTTCTTAAGAATGAAGTAACCAAAGCACAGGACTTATATTTGCAGCTTAGACTTCATTTTCTTTGCGCTGGTGAAACGTGGAAGGTCAAATTGGCTGTGCCAAGCACTGCCTGGGCTGCTTGGGCTGGATAGCTAGCCTGGGCCACCTTACAGCAGGTGTGTCTGTGTTGTATTGCAGCCAGCAGCATTAACGTATCCTTTGATTAATATACAGAATTAAAGATTATTTGTAATTCTTCAATTAAAACATTTTTACCTGGTAGGTGTTCTCTCAAGTGAGAATTTTAGAACAGCCCTGATATGCAGAATGGAGATGCATATGTGTACATAAAGTTAATTGTGTCCGAGAAATCTATGTGTCTGAGAAGCCTATGTGACAGGGTGAGAAAGAAAACGTGCTTGATGTTGTCTACGTCCATGATATTGGCATCTCAAATTGAGAGCTCTATAGAATAACAAATATCCATGATTTTCCACACAGGAGGTGTTATTTTGCTGCTGGGCAAACAGTACTACTCAGCTGACAAAAGCAAATATATCGGGGATCCTTGAACCTAGATTTAAAAGTATGAACAGAAGCTTGCTATCTGACAGCTGTGTGGTTTTACACTTACCACAGTTATTTCAGCACTTTCTACTTGGGAACAGAATAGAAGTGTAGCCCCCTGCTCTCCTTCTTCCCTCCCTCCTTCCCCCCCAACCCCTCCCCTCATGCCCAGGAGAAAACAAAACATGAAGACTCTGTCACTGTCAGGTTATATTTAATAATAATTTATTATAAGGTTTAGTTGCACAAAAAATAAATGAGAACATGGAAGATACGTGAATAAATGATGCAAAGCAGAAAAAAGCGTGATTGAGAACATTTACAAAACAATACACATACATATGTTGTTGTATGTGTGCATATGTATATATTCTGCTGAAACCTACAGAAGAAACCACACAGAAATTGAACAAACAGACAAAAAAATCCTTAAACAAACAGAACTAGAAGGCAGACCTGAGAATTAGGATCTACACATCTTTTGGCCTTTTACAAATCTGCCACATTACTGAGGACAAAATCCCAGTAGATGAAGGTGTTACCATGACAGCTGATAATCATATGTATGTCCGCATACTACAAACTGTGTGCCTGGCCCACCTATGCTCGATTCCCCTTTTCTCTTGAAGCATTAGTAAAAGTGTTGCTGAATATGTTTTGGGGTTTTTTTGAAAGGGGTTGGTGGGGAGGCATCATGAGTCTGCCTACAGATCAGTTACTGGTTCCTCTTGGCTGGCTAGGGGGGAGCATCAACAGCCTGACAGTGAAAAGCACATTTTGCGTAGCCTTCTCCAATGGAAAGCTTTCTTCATGTGCACAGAAAAATAGGAGTCTGGGTTCTTCTGAGGATAATGTGGACACAAGGCTTCTCTGAACTATTTGAGCAATAATAGCATCGTGTGGCTACCCTACTCTTCATCTAAAAATCTAAAATCCTAAACCAAAGCGTCTTTCAACTTAGCACTGAAGTCTTAAATTGTTTACAATGTCATATACCATTAGAAAACATCTCATTTTGGTTTTGTGTACTCCTGAACAAGGACACATATACATTGCAAGGGATTTTTTTTTCCTGCCACTAACTGAATGTTTCCAGATATATAAATGCTTGCATGTGAAGTTGATGAGGATACACAAAACTGTACTATTAATAAATTGGTTTATTTCCTGAGTTATCAAATGTTATAGCAGATAATTCTAAGTTGTGCACAGCATTACAAATAAAACCCTGTAGCATTGGGTTGTTTCTTTGATGATCACATTTATATTAAAATGCCAAAATGATAACATAATGAATTTGATTACACTGAATTTTTCAGTTGGAACCCCGGTACAGAAATATCCATAAGCCAAGAAGTTGGTATTGTTTCACTGCTTGTAGAGACAGTCAAAATACATCCTTACTTTACTGAGGGTAAAAATGGGGAGAGGTTGAGGTTAAGTACCTGGAATACCAGATTGATTATTTCTGGTAATGCCCTTATTTCTTGCCTCCCTTGGTACTTTTAGCTTGTCTTTTCAAAATAACTGCTTATTTTTGAGATTTGAGGAAGAAAAAAAAAATCTGTAGTGCACGTCTTTGCAGGTATTTTATCTGTTTTAATTTAAATTCCAGACATAATACTTCTACCAGCATAGTCCACAGGGAAAATCACATCACACATAGCATAATAAGAACAATATATTATTTTTTTTCTAAAAAGCAAACCCAAAACAACAGCTTCAGTTTTGTACCATGGTAATATCAGTGAACAGCAGCTGAACATGAGACTGATACAAATGAAAACCAAAAGAAAACAACCCACTTATCAATCTTCTCATTGGCTTAAAAACTACTAAGCTACACACAAGAGAAAATTCCAAAAGTGTAATTTGAAATCTAATGTTAAAACTCTTTAAATATTTTATGAATCTGGCAAGATGAAACCCAGAAAGAGCCTGTTTACCGTGAAAGAGTTCGGATTATGTAAATAGACTTTCCTGTGTAAAATAGTACAAACTATTATTTATTGCTGTTTATTTTCAATATTTTCCATAGATTTGACATTTTCTTCTGGAAACTTTTAGTTTCTTATGAGTAAACTTCATCAACTGTAATTTGGAAATTTTACGTTGAACAATTACTGTGCTATTTCATGTTGTATGGGTTGCCTGAATAGTTAAAAGGGAGGAAAGAAAAAATCAAGGAAGTAACATGACACAGCGACAGACAGCAACCGGCTCAGCATACTACCTAAACTGTAAGAGAACTCTGTCTTATTTTGTTGTTTTAGGGCCTTAGAAACTTTGCTGGAAGGAAATAAACATAATAAACCATGTTATCATTAAAAAACTGAGTCTTGAATCACTGAGTAACTACCTTCTGTGCAACTGGAAAATGAATCTATGAGATTTTAAGAAAAGTAGAACCAGATTTCTTTTCCATAATAATAAAATTCATCTTTTATGTTGGGTGAAAAAGGTAGACGTTTAAGTCCCATGTTGAAAGAGAAATTCCATGATTAATAGTACTACTAAGTCTTTACAGAGTGTAAACTCACATGTCTTAAAAAAGAAATCAGAGAAAAAAATGTTTCGTAATCAGTTTTTGCTGGGAGTTCTGAATGTAGGAGAGGCAGTTGCCAGATTTTGTATCAACAGGGTGAATATGAAACTCACAGTTTATGAAAGAAGGTGAAGGTTAGAACAGTAACATACATTACCTCCTGTTATTTTCTTTATTCATCTCAAATGTGTTCCTTCACCTGAAAGATCTTCTCTGATCCTATAGTAAGTTTGTGATACTGCTCATTCTGCTTGTCTTCTGCTCTCCCTTGGCTGTGCATTTTGGGGTAAAACAATGCTTCTGTGAGGAAACAGCCTGCTTTAAGGGCTGGACCCACCAAGGAACACAGAAGCTGGACTCCTCCAAACCCTCATATTAGGCAGGGTAGTCCAGCACTTAACCATTTTTCTGACCTCCACCTGCCCTAAATTCCCAGGTATGTTTTGTGTTAGGCACCTAAATCTTTTCAAGGACACTCAGAATTAGCTTGTTCTAACTGTGCTGTGCAACTTAACCACCTACTTCCCATCCAGGTCTTATCCCAGGACTATGGGACTAGGAGAGGACTAAGGCAACACAGCAGGCAGAATAGTTAAAGTATAGGTACTACCAGCATTTCTTATTTTGATGACAAGTGGATGCTACCTTACTCCTGAGAGATCCAAATAAGAAACCTTTCTTCAGAAAAAGAAGTTTTCAGAGGACTGATCTCACTATCAGATTAATTTCTAGGTGTGGGTTTTTTGTTTTTTTTNGTGGTGATTTATTTGTAATCATGAAGACATCTGGGAAGCAGGGCTCTGATATTTTTAAATTTATTTTTAAATCTTATCTGCACCATGCTCCTCTAAACCTTCTGTTATTGAGCTATGTGAAAGTTCAAATCAATGGTATTTATTTACAGTAGCTGAAACTCTGCCTCAGTGAGTACTCCCCACCGCAAGTGAAAAACTTATTTCCTTTAAAGCCTAAATGCTCAATAGGAGTTAATCCCTTAAATGGCTTTGTAAGTCTGACACTAACGGCTAGTTCCAAAAACAGCCCTGTCTGTCTACAAGGTAAGCGCGAAAATGTTCTTGTAGGCTGTGGACCCCAGGAGCAGAAAATATATGTCAAGTTCTCAGATCGTATTATTTAAGGTGTAAGTAAGGCAATTCAAAAGATGCTTGCAACACTCACACATTCCTGGGGAACTGTTTTGGACTAGAGCACAAGATGTGCCTCCATTGCCATGCCTCGCTGGGATGTGGTGTCAGGGTATGTGTGGGCTCAAGGGTGGCCATGGTCCCTTTGACATCCAGTGCAAAGGATCTCACCCTGAGGCTGAAGACCCACTGTGGTCGTCAAAACACTAAGCTGGATGAGACCTTTCACTGTCACATGAAATGCTGGCTATTTCTGCTACCAGAGTCAGTTCATCCAGCATCCCATCTACCAAATCAGCCAGGAAATGGAAGACCCTGGCCCACTTCTGCCCCGGTTTGCATCAGACACGCACCCGCTCTCCCCTGCCCTTTCCAGACTTCCCCATGAAGCTGGGCTCCTGTACAGAAACAACTCATGTTTTAAGGACCAAGAAGAGCCTGCAGGGATCAGTCGGGCACTCCTCCAGCGAGAGCTTCCTTGTTTCTGCTTTTGCCCATAACTCTTTTTTTCAGTTAACTTCTAAGAGTAAAATGCATTGAGTGATGAGAAGAGTATGAGCATCTGGATAACTATGGGACAAACATGTGATGAGTTTGCCAACACTTCCTTTAAAATAAGAGAGCCTCAGGATCATGGAGCTAGCCTCACCTGTGGGAGCTCAAAGACTTACTGGAGCAGGCTGCCACCATGCCACGGGACTGTGCCACTGCTCTGACTCATTTCTTGACCCGGATTAGGCTTGAGTTATAAAGCTGTAGATCTACCTTATTATCTGTGTTAAAGTGTTGCAGTTATATATCCCTATGTATAACTTAGGACATAACGTTCAAGTTAGAAATACCAAAGGAAATGCAAGAAGTTATCTAAGGCCAGTTTCAAAAGAATAATATGTTTATTAATTCCACACTATCCACATTGTTATCTGGTATAATTAGACAAAATAACTAATTTGAATTACTAGCAGTGGCTGATGTATTTCTTCTAACCTCATGCTTACTTAGAAAGAGAATTTTTTAGTTTTAGAAAAAAAGTGTCTCAGTGATTCTAAAGGATATTCAATACCTTTCTTAGAAGTTTATTTAATTACTGTTACACTAAATAATTAATTTGTAGTATTAACCAGTAAGTTTTATAACATGATTTAAGTGATCAATAGCTCATCATACTAAGATATAGTCAAACAAATACACAGCATCTTTCCTTTTTTTTTTTCAATACCTTTCTCCATTTGTGCTGATGTCTATATGTATATTTGAAGAGAGAAATGTATGTTAGGAAAATTTATATGTATTAAAATCACTTTCTGTTAATACCTTTTTTTTTTCCTCTGGAATAAAACTATCTGAAGCAGACATTTATTATTTTCTTTTAAATTTCCATAATTTACCCAACAATGGCATGATGGAAGGAACTTTCCCATTGAATTCTGTCAGATCATTTTTTAATTAGAAGCATAAAGGCTGAGCACCTATGTATGTATTTTTATGCATCATAAATGCAGATAGTGTTTTTATTACCCAAAATTTGATCACCTCTGAAATATTCTAAATCATATTTTTAGCAATATCTGGCTGCAGTGAGTTCCACAAAGTTGTGTGATAACAATTGTGATGCATTGTCCAAAATACTATTTTTTAAGCATCTATATTGCAAAATGTATTTTAGCTGGGCTGGTACTTGGTTCTCCCAGCCACTCCTGAGTCCATTGTTAGACAGCAACTTAGAGCAATTTGTTCCAGGCTCCTGATAAAGTCAGAAGAAGTTGAATGCTCCAGGAAACTCTTTTGCACTCAGCATGACCCATTGCTATGTGCTTAAATGTCTGCTAAATTCTCCTAACCTTTTTAAAGACTACAGAATCTATATTTCTATTTTTGTTGGTTTCTTACCCTATTTTTCATTTCCTGTTTTTTAGGTTTCCAAAACTTCTCTCTCTTTCTATAATAATATTTTTCAAAGAAGGAAAAAGGAAAGAAAAGATGAGCATGTGTCATACTTTGGCAAGAAGTCATAATACTTTTTTTCTGCATTGTCTATTTTTCCTCGTAACCATCTTAAATCAGTACAACTTACAAAAAGCAGACCTGGAAAATAAATATCTCCTGTCACAGCCTGTCATCTATGGAAACTCAGGAAATGCAATAATGAACATCAACAAGGATAGCTTTATTTTACATCATTTATTCTGTTTTAGCTATAGGAGCAGCGATGAGAGTAAGTGTTTAACTGCAATCTATTTTTTTTGTGACGGGTATGGAATTGCCAAGACAGCTGATTAATTTTGTGCTATTTTCTATGCCCACTGCAGTCTTGCTATCATACAACTTAAAAAAAGATTGAAAACAATGTGTAGCCTATATTAAAAATGAGGGTTAACTTCATTCATGTCAAATATTGTTACAGGAAAAAGTCTACTGTAGAATTCACTTGAAAATCCCACGATTGTAAGGGAACGTGGTAAATCTATTTAATCACATGAGGATTTCTGTACTGAAGGAAAAAAAACAATGAAATCTGGTCTTTGCGACTTTCAGTGGGAGATTTAAAAAGATTAACTCCTTCAACTTAGAGAGCGTATTAGATTCTAAGCTTGCATTTAGTTAAAAAGGAAATCTTTTCTCCATTACAACTTGCAATATTCATAACAATATCGATATTTTAAAATGCCTTAATTATAATCAATCACACTTAAATCTCAGTTACTTTCATATCTGTTTTAACCATAGCCATAAAAATGTATCACGCTGCATATGCATGCAAAGATGAGAAAAGCATCTTTGCAAAGTGAAACTTCATCTTCTTCACTAGAACCAGTTCACCTATGGATTCTAATATTTAGGTTTCTAAGCATAATGCCATTTAAATAATTGCTGAACACACAGCACCTTCACCTATCACCTTTTCCTGTCTTGTAAGGGCACAGAGAGAAACAAACTTCTTGTTACAACAGCTTAGTCAATATTCTTTGACATTTCTTTCATTTCACTGTATGCCTATACTTGTTTCCAATATAGCACACCTTTTTAGCTAAAATAAAAAATGAAGAGCATTTATTTATAACATCAAGAACAAACACAGCACCCTTTATGGAGTACAAGATTTTATATCTACAGATTTAATATATCCAACCTTATACCCTTTGATTTTCAAGTTCTGCCACTACAATGGTGTTTCACAGTCATTATCTTCTACTTACAAAACATAGGCAGGCACCCCAACCATTCGTCTGTGGTGGAAAATGTAAGATTCTAATATATACAGGATGCATAACAAGTTGGTTTGGAAAGAGTCACAAGTATTTGGATAATGTACATAAAAACAAAACTTTCCAGTGCTGTTGGATCTGTTCTTGTAATCAAACAGCAGCTTTTCACACTTTCTCCATGGTCCACTCTATTCTGTATGTGGATAAAAGCCACATTTTTTCCTTTGCAGCAGGTAGAAAAAGGAGCTAAGATACACGTATATTAAACACTGAAAAAGAGATTAATTGGAACACCTTCCTCCTTCCTTTTTGGGAAGAAACTGTTGTAAATAACACTGTATTTCATGCTAAAAAGCACAGACATTCAAGAGGCTTATATTTTCTCATGGAATACCACCCTGCAGTTTCTAGGTCACCAGATGGAAATTAGTAAATGTGGTTGGCGAGCTAAGTCTAAGTAGAGGTTTATATGCTACAGGCTGGTGGTCTTTGTTCAGTTCCTAGATATCAAATAGCCCAAAAATCACTGCTCCTTATAGTATTGCTTATTAGACTGGAGAGCTGAACAAGCATGAAATTCATTCCTTTTCTGGTAAATGCAATACAGAGATCTGATAAATGCTCTTTTTTCCTCTTTCCCATAAGCAGGTAAGGTTCTTCACAGACTGCCTGCACTCAGCAACTCCCAAATAAACGAGTGCCTGAAGGTTGTATGTTGCACTTAAATTATTGCTATAGAGAGCACTTTAAAAGACTTTTGACCTCAGATATTTAATTTCAACCCCTCCTCCAGCAAAGTCTTATTGGCTTAGAACAAGACTTAATTAGAAATGTGTTTGCTGCTTCCCAATAGGATTTCTATTCACATGTTGTGAAATGAAGTATTTTCACAAAATGTCATGGTAGACTTTTGTCAAAACAAAAGACAGCAGCTATTGTTGCTGTCTAGGAAACTTCTTTGGTTTGTCAATACATTTCCAAGCTTCACTTTTTATCTTTAGGGAAAAAAAAAAAACATGGCAAAAAAACCCCAGGAATGGAATTTTGCATGGACCTGATACATGTGAGGAGCTGGAATTAGAGCCTACCATGGAAAGTTAAGTCTAAAAATGTATTCAGTAAGACAGCAAACTCCATGTTACAAGATATTCTTCCTTTTTACTTTACATAGGGAGGCAAAATTTTTTCAAAGGAGAATACTCACAGTTGATTTAAACTATCAATAACAAAATGTACCTGTTTAAAAAATGGGGCTACTCAAGTACCTTAGCACCATTTGGTGATTTACTACGAGTCGTCTTCAATTTCTCTTTTTCTGAACCAAGTAACTTCAAAATCAAAAGTACCAGCATGCAATTAATCTATAATATTCACAGTTAAGATATATTAGTAACTATGTTTAGTAATGCTGTATGTTATTTGTTCATAGGGGTGAATATATTGTTATCAAGGGTAATTTAAAAAAAAATTAAATCATGGTTACAGTTATATATTCATAACACAGCCTCAGAACCAAAATGAAAGTGATAGCCTTATATTATTTCTCCTATTTTATAATGTACTAATGCTAAATTCCACTTGTACCAGTAGCATCTGGTTACCACTGAAGACGTTTTGTTGCCCTCCATTTCTTCACAGCTCATTAGCTGAAAACAGAGAGCTCCTCTTGGGTCAGGAGTAGACGTATTATCTGTGTGCCTTGCACATGAAGAAAGCCGAGACTTGAACAGGGACCCATGGGGTCCCTGGGCCTATTTAAAGGCCCTCATAGTCTCTAGGCAGGCAGCTCTACCACGTGTGCCAGAAGAGTTTATCTTCTGGTGGAAGCACTAGGAGCTGTACAGAGTAGTCTCAGTGGGGAATCACTTAGATTATCGGCAGGCACATGCCAGGAATTAAAGCAATTCCATGAAAACAGAATTTTCTGGCAAACTGTTGGCGTAGTGCCTGCCTGGTTCTCACAGAGCTTTTCTGAGGAACATTTCTGGAAGCTATGTGGATAGACAAACGTTGCAGTGATATCTGCTGGTTTGGAGTTGCACCAATGGCAGCATCCACTGGCTGCTGAATACCTTTGTGCTTCAGGTGGCAGTTTTCTTAGACTGTGTTACAGTATGCGGTGAAGTTGCATCCTTATTTTCAACTTCCAGTGTGGTTGTGTTTACTCTCTCCAAGAAATAGGTTCCCAGTAGGTCAGGTTTGGTTTTTGCTGGTTGCATTCTCCAGTTTTGTCCTGGAATTCAGTTTTCTGCCTATTGCTACAAGATGGGACTTCACAGATGTTTATAAATGTATGAGTTGAGAGTTGCATTATGTAATGAAAGCAAATTATTTACTAAAACTCATATACACGGCCATTCCTTTCCTCTTGATTTTTATTTTTTTTGGTGTTTTCTTTGGAAATAGCATCTACATTTTCATTAACTAGACAATATTAATGCATTGCATAGGAAGACAAAACCACCTGTGACACACAGCAATCATTCCCCAGGAAACGGAAAGAGCACACTATATCGATCTAATGCTTTTCATCTAAGCACTAGCTTTAGGCTTTAAATAGGTTCTTAAAGTATATGGGCACTGGAACTACAAAGCAGTTCTGCTACTCTGCTGTTTTGCCTTTTCCCCACTGTTGGACTATGTAGATTATATAAGTATTAAATGACTAGTATTTAAGTCACAGAGGAAAACAGTTACATGGATGCGGCATAGAAATCTGCAGAACATATTGGAAACATAATCTAAGGAATTTTAAAGAAAATACATAATTTTAGGGCAAGTGAAAGAATCACAGTTGCATAGGAATAAAAATAACTGGCCAGCTCCTCAAAAAGCATGTATTTGGCAAAGCTGCATTGAATAGCGGAATTACACCAGCAGAGTATCTATCCTTTTGTATCACATTTTTCGTGTAACATTTGCAAACTGGAAATTTTCCCACAGCAAAATGTCAAACAAATTTTTTCTTAAATGAAAGGGTGAATGAAGCTTCCTTGATGGGTACAGCTCAGAGAGCACCATAGGTACAGCTACCTGACAGCGTGGGTGAGCAGTTTTTCATTTTAGCTCATCAAAATACTCTCTGTAGGAAGCCGTTCTAATTCCTGAGTATGGCAGTACTGTGAGAAGGAAAAGAGGTAGTGAATGAGACAGGGGAAAAGAGGAAAAATAAATAAAGCTGACTGTGGTGGGGTAGACGTGTTTCATTCAAGTGGATCACAAAGCTTTTTTATTCAGCAGCTGTTCACTGAGGTGTAGAAAGCTGTCAGTCTGCAAGGTCTCTTAGCCTGCAAAATGGTTGGAGAAAAGCTGGACATACTGTATCAGTAAAGGTTTAATCAAAAGCAGAAGTTTCTTCCATACCTTTTAATACATATATGTATGTGTGCATATAGAAAACAACCCAACAGCACTTTTTCAGTTAAATTATGGTACATAATACTGATTGTTTCATTGGAAAAGAGTCATTGTGTCTCCTCCTTGATACGCTTCCTCAACCTGTCCTGAGAAACAACTAATGAGACGAATCCCTCTGGTAATCATGGCAATTGTTTCACACTGGGAACAGAACAGAAGGTTTCTCAGATCATAACAAGAGGGCAGATTTTTCTCCCGACAACTTGAAACATTTCAGGGCATTGCGAGGAGTACATAAATATTTTATACCACTTACAAAAATCTAAATGTTCAGGATAGATAAAACTTGTTCCCCACCTCCAGGTATGCCTTCCAGCTTATTCCCTTGTTACTGATTACAAACACACCTACTACAGTTCATTTTTTAAAGACATCTTCCAAAGACAGAAAATTTCCATTGAGAGGTACTCATCCTCCTTTTCAAAGTAAACTGATGCTTGACACATGATCATACAAGATACAATGTGCATCTAAAACAGAAATCTGAGAAGGAAAGAGAGAAAATCAAAGTAACTCTGACCAGAAAGAGAAGACCAGAGCTCAGCTCTACCGTCTCTGGCCGTGGCACAGGCGGTTGCCAGCTGGGGATGCGACCCATTTTTATTTGTCTGAGGAACAGTTTTCCCGCTTGTTAAAGTTAGGTTTGCAGGCATTGTTACCTAAATAGTTTGCAAATAAGAAGACTTTACAGCAGTTCTGAGGACGAGACTGTGCTGCTGATATGGATGTTCACAGCTGTCAGGAGCATAATGAGAATTATGCTTGTATTATTAAGGGATGAATTTGTGCCCCGGGAATTAAGGATTAGAGCCATACCAGGCAATAACCTTACCTTAATGCATCAAACTCTATTCCCAAAAAAATGTATTAGCCTGCTACTCCAGTATCTGTTGGCGTCTGGTTCAAAAAACACCCGAACACCCTCCAGGGTAATGAGCGAACTCGCTTGGATCTGAAGGTGACCCCGCAAGTGCTGTCGCTCCGTCTTGAGTCAGTGGCATTTCAGCGACGCCAGCGGGAATCAGTGGGCTGTGGCAAGGACCTAACAACGTTACGGGCGAAGACGGGCCGGGCCTGCTGGTGGAGGCGGGCAGAAAGGCCCTGATGTCGAATGCGCCATTGCGATGGNGCTTCGGGGTAAGCCGCCTCTCCAGGTTTCCGCTTCGGCGGTGACCCGGCTGGAGCTGGTAGGCATCAGTTTTCACGGCAAATGGTGGGTGCGGAGGGGGCCGGTTGTCTCCCCGGCCCTGGCAGCAGGCTCCAGGCTCGACTGTCTCTCTTCTTTCGGCTGGCTGCCCCCGGCTGTCATTGCACCAGGCCCGAGCCGTAGCTGAAGGCATAGCTGCTGGCCAGCGAGAGGGACTGCTGGTGCTCCTCGCCCTGCTCCGAGGGGTAGCTGGGAAACGTCTGCGCCCGGGACACCTTCGCCGAGCCGAGGCTGTGACCTACGGAGACGGGGACATGGGCACAAAAGATGTAACTGGGCTTTAACTTAATTTTAATGTACTTGAGGCCTTTCGCTATGGATGTAGACTCTGATGGGCTGACTTTGTACTGCCCTGTGGTGGCAGGGTGACCGGAGAGATGTGCCACATCAGGACTTGCTGGAGCTGCAGAGAAGGGTTTTGCCCATGCTCAAGGCAGCAGCGAGCAATGGATGACCATCAGAGGTAGAAGGTCCCAGACCCAACTCAGGCATTATTTAGGGTCAGAATTTTCTTTTTTTTAAATTTTACTTTTCATTGCAGAATATCACATATATATATTTCCTAACCTATAAATCTGAGTTGTATTTGTTGGAGCTGATGAAGAATTAATGCGCTTACTTACCTGAAGCACTGCTTAAATGGCTTCAAAGGGATTTGTCACACAAACGCCGCCTCATGTACTGACTGTTTTTCAAACAGGATGCTAGTTTGTCAGGTAAACAAAGCATCATTGTCATTTCAAAATGAACTTTAGGTGGGATATGGCCACATGACAGAACACTGGTTGGGAAGAGGATGTCTGAGATCTTTCCTTAGAAGGGCTTGTGAATCTCATATAACCATAGCTTGTTCACTCGCAGGCAGCGAGATGGGAAACCATGTGTGAAAAGCCATTGAAAAGCCACTAAAAATCCAATGACCCAAGTTAGAAGATGACTCCTATGGCCTGATTCTGTATCCTGATCATTTGCCTACCTCAAAACTACCCCTTCAAATCGAGATTTAATTACTAACAAAAAGCGAAGTTCCAAACTGTGTATCTTCATGCAACGTGTATTCTCCATTTTTTGGAAATGTATATTGAAGCTTGGATTTAAAATGGTTTTGGATAATGCTTTTAAAAATGTCTTTAATATATCTATTATATATAGAAATGCAAAATCTTATTTTTCCTTCAAGTAGAGAGCTATTAAAGAACAGTCATAACAGAGTATAGACTCAATTGCTGAAGAACTCAGCTGACATCAAAATGTTTCAGAACAGGTAGCAGCTTCCAAGAGCACCCCAGTAGTGCTGGATCCAAGAATGATGTTGACCAGATTTGGCAAAACTTTGTCCTAACTTGTATTTGGAAAAGTTTGGCTATAAAATGTTACTGACTGCTTCATGAAAAAAATAGTGATCCACCTGTCTATCAGAGCAAGAGAGCTATCAGACCAAGAGAGAAAAAAACCCCAACTAAATGAAAAATAGAATAAAAGGTACATCTCAGTGACAGTGGAGACAATAAAACCAGAGACTGAATTCCCAGTGGCATGTTAATGGTCATAAAAATCCCTTTCATAGCCCGACCAAGCAGGATGAATTTTATATGTGTATTTTTACTATTCATTACCTGGTTTAAATTGACATTGGCTCCCAAAATCTGACTGAGATGCCAGGTTTAAATACTTTCTGCTTCAAGACACTTTTTCATCAACTGAATTAAAATGAATGGTGGCTGTAACGTCTGAGATGCAAAGCAAAACCACATTGTTTGAAAATAGTCCTAAATGTTTTATTGCTTTGACCAACTCTTAACCATGATATTAAGTGAAGTCCTCATACATTTTTACTTTTATTTGGGATTTGCATTACAATTATTGTTAGATTTTTTTTTTTTAATTTAATGCAAACCTAAACATAGCAAGTTGCATGACGAGGTTTTAATTTTGTGTTCCAAGTCTGGCATTTTTCCTTCTAAGGATGTAAGGTCTTGTTTTCTTCTTACTCAGAAGCTAGAATCATATATATTTTAAGGGCCATAGGGAACTGCTAATCCAGCCATGTGACTGGCTATGTAAAATTTTTCTCTTTCTTACCAATAAAGACAAACAAAATATGTCAAGGCACCATTTTCCTCCATTCTCTTTATGTATTTTATCCAAAAAATGTAAACTACACAAATAATCCCTGTGACAGTGAGCAGGAGTAAAGACACTTGACCATCAAGGGAGTATCCTAAACTCAGGCCTATATATATATCATGTGCTGTAACTCATATAATTGATTACGAATTCAGTTCTGTAGAATACTGCAGCTTTAATACAGTGATGAAGAGTCTAAACTAATTTGTAGCCAAGGTATCAAGGCAGTCTCTTAGAATATAGAAGATAAATTTGAACCTATTAATGTTAAAAAGGAAATTAAATTCAGGTCTTCCATTTCCCGGATGTGTGCCTCAGCTGCGAGCACATATCTGACTGTTCTTTAAAAGAAAATTTGTAACTGCTAAATCTCATAATAGAGCTAGGATATGTAGTCAGAGAGCGAGAAAGAGAGAGAGACAGAGAGAGAGAGAGAGTCTCAGATCCAAAGGATTAAAAGACACACTCAACAGAACCAAAAGCTCTAAACTCTAAGCCCAGTTGAGGCTCAAGCTGAACTGAATGACACAAATGTATGGAAATAATAACAAAAAGAAATAGCGTTCAAATGAAATGAGAAAGCTATAGGCAATAGAGAATTTGTGAGTTTAGGAAAGAATGGCTCTATGCAATATATTTACTTTCAACTTATTTTTAAAAAACCAATAAACTATATTAACATATTTAAATAAAATGAATCAAAAAGTAATTGTGGTAAAAAAATGAAATAGTCCCATAGTTCCAAGTTGGCCTGACTTCTAAGTAGTAAATTTCCAAAATTTAGGTTTCTGTTCACTGTTGGTTTTTTTTTTAATTTAGGCTATCTCATACTGGAAATTCTAAATGATAATTGATTCTCTTATTTGTTTTCCTACTAAATATTATTTTAATACTCATACAGCCGATAAGCCTTATGGAGTCTTAAGTACTGCAGCATCTCCACAGTTACACTTTATGTCAATAGTAAGGATTCTGAAACTAAAGATACAAGAAAAGTTTTTGCAGTAAAGAATTTAAGTTCCACAGCTTTCTAAGCTTCCTGCTTCAATAGTATTTTCTGTGCCATACTTGAGTTTTAAAAGTTTGAGAGAGAAGAATAATGCTGTTTGTGGATTTTGCAGCTCTTTGGTACCACAGCTGTTTTCAAGAATACAAAACATTTCTTCTGAAGTCAGCATAAAAGGAATTTGATTAACACATACTTTGTGACCTTTTTTCCTGTGGATTACATATGAAATGTTTTGGTTTTTGTCTATTCTAGGACAGGACCTTGGAAAGGCATTATTCAGCCTACTTCATCCTTTATTTAAATTTACTCTCAGGATCATAGAATGCAATGAAGCTGTAGTCCAAAGCAATTAGGTATGAATGATTCATCAAGATAATTTAATGTAACCTGGCAAATTACACCAAAATTAGATTTTTCCTGATCTTAATTATGTTGGAAGCAGAGGCAGTATACACAAAGATCTTATTTCATGACATGGTGCTTATTTATAACAAATCTTTAGAGGAAAAAACCAATGGTATCCTAGTAACAGCAGTGACTGAGGTACATGTAACTAGATCGATCACAGCTTCTACGAGAAAACTTGCAGTAATCAGCTAAATGAAAAGAAAAAAAGAAGAAAACAAAAAGAAGAAAAAAAAAGAAAAAGAGAACCAGGGATAAGCTTTGAACGCTCCCTTACTGCTGCTTCGTGGGAGATGTCTCTCTGTTTTGGATTCAGAATTCAAATTCTTAACCAGAAGGCAGGTGCCAACCCTTTTTCTATTCTAAATGAAAAGAAGGTCATGCTTTTCTTTTCCAACACCAGAATTCAAGGGACTCTCTCATCTGATATTCTTTGGTTAGAGCACTCATCTGTGATGTACAAGTCCTGTGTTAAAATTCCCCTCTGCCCATGGGTAAGGTTCAACATTACACTTTCTGTAATGGAAAAATCAGCTGAAAACGTTCCCTTTTTCCCCTCTGCCCATACTGTTGTTCACGGTCCCTCAGTTGTGCCATTGCAACTGAAAGACTGCTTTGTAGACTGAAGCACTTTGGTCATCTGGTTTGCAAGAGCCCTACGAATCATACTGGCACAGTGGAGGACGAAGAACAAGCAGCCAAGGGTAAGAGATGGCAGGGGTTTTCTCAGACTGGAGTTGGTGCCAGATAGATTGTTTGGGGGATGATGACCTGCGAGCAACATGCAACCAAATGCAGGTGAATGGTGTCGCTACCAGACTACTCACTTCTCTGATGCAGCGCCACTTTTGAAACCCTGTGACTAAGCTTTTCTAATACAAGATCTAATATAAGTGTATATTTTTGCAGTATAATGATTAAAAATTAATAGAACCAGAATATTTCAGTTTCTGTTACAGGCCTTTAAAGTACCTCATATTAGATAGTCACTAGGTAAAATAAAGAAGTAGACTTTTGCAGCTGCAGAGCAAGCTTTCATCTGGGATTTCTTAACCTCTGAACAGATGACTTCACAAACAAAATGATGTTCTTCTAATGTAGTTTTACTTTTGTAGGTAATAATAATAAACTTTATTTTTGAAAATAAAATTTTGCATTTCCATTTGCAAGATTATGAGCACAAAATTGAAGTCATTAAATTAAAGCCAATTGGATATCTTTATTAGTATTACGTTTTGTAAATTTTTACTTGCGAGTGCTCTCAGACTTCATGAGGACAAGAGCTCTGTGACTGCTATAGATGTTTCTATAAATGTTATAGAAAAACACGGCTGTTCAAAAGAAATGTCTATGAGCCAATCAGTGCAAGCTAAGACTAAATAAATGGAAACACCTGTTGCATTGCAAAGCAATCTTTTCTTTTTAGAAATATTCATTGGAAAATTCTGTTGTTCACAATAAACAGAACAGTCTGGAAACCAGTGAAACGGAGACGATGAGGTTTTATCCACAAAGGGTGGTGCAAGGAGGTGGAAAAAAACCCAATTAGCTAACAGATGCTTCAGGAATGAAATGTTAGTAAGGAGTTAGTTGTATGTTGTTTCCTGACACAATTCGCACCAGACAATAGATGCAGCCCTTCATCCAGAAAAGTTCACAAAACTAGTACCAGCCTTTAATCTAGATTTATGTCCTCTAACGACTTTCCCAACAGCAGTGAAAGCTCCTATTTGTACCAGAGGAAGCCTGCAGATTGTACTGACGATATAGTTTTGGTGGTGAAGCCTGTCTTAAGATGCTTCAACCTCGAATGTTCTTTGCAGCTTTTTTGTTAAGACACAGGACAAAATGGGAAAGGCACTGTAGCTATGCGCTGAAAGCCCACTAGGGAAAATGAAATGCTTACTGCAAGAAACTAAATTATTATGACTGCTTATTTCAGATGGAAGCTTTTATCCTTTAAGAGCTTTTGTTGCAAAGAAAGAGACTCCACATTTTATTCTGGATAAAGAAAATGTTCCTCAAAAAAACCCTACTACAATCTCAAATCAGTTAAGTGGCTATTATTGCATCAAAAAGGATACTTTCATTTAAGGCAGAAAATAAATGATTGCTGTTATCCTATTTATAAATTGATACTGGTTAAAATTCTGCCAACTCTCTGTATTGAATATACAGTGTCTTCTATTGAGCTGTTGATGACAAAGCAGCTTTTCCTTTTCTGCTGTTAGATGATTGGAATAACTAAAGCAAAGTTTCATAGCAGGACAAACTGCTACAAAGCAAAACATTTATTTTGCAGTAGCGATGCAGTTGGATTGGAAGGGCATTAATTGGTACAGCAATTATTATGCTGTCACTCACAAAAAGATGCAATGGAAGGGAAGCAGATGGAAATGGAAAAATAGCATAAACTACTTTACAGCATATTGATTTCCATATACTTATTGAAAGTGAAACTGTGGGTCTGTTTCAATTCCATATAAAGAAATACAAATTTTCCCTTGAATTTAACTACAGTTGGAATTAAAACTCCAGGGAGCACAGCTGGGCTCCACCTTGCATATTTTCTAAAATAATTCTGGATTTTATTTCATCAAATATTTATTGTTCTGAAGGGAAAATGAATATCAGGAAACAAATTTACATTATTTTTGAGACAGATTTTTAAGAAAACGATTTAGTTTATCTATTAGAAATATTTTTGTACAAAAATAATTTAATTTGATCATAAAATACACAGGAAATATATTACAAGAGTGAATGTTATTCCCCCAACATTTTAAAATATTTTCTTTTTATTCATAATCAAATAGCATTTTAATTTTCTTTAGAATTTGAAATTAAATTAATACTATTTTTTTTTCCCAGCATCAAGATTAGTCAGTATCTGAGTAGAATATACTTGTTACAGAACCCTATCACTTTCCAGAGTTGTAAGACTATTATTTAACTTAAAAGTTTTTGGCATTGTCATCAAATCCTTTTCTAGAAAAAGAAGAAATTTTACATGTGCATGCAGAGACATTTGCAGGACTGGCAGTTTAAAATCAGCAAATTTACAGTATGTCAAGTTTTTGAATGTTAAGGAAAAAGGTTTCAACATTCCAATTTTGGCACAAGAATGCTGGGGTTTTATGAAGAGTACATTTACTTGTCAATATTTTGAAATAAAGAAAATACACGTCCTTAGGGCTTTGCAACAGTGATAATTGTTACCTAAAATAGCAAGTATTTAAAAGTGGTATCTTGAATCACATAACTAAAACTAATGTATTGACTAAAGGTCAGGTTGGTTTAATTGCGGTCGTGTGTTTCCAGATAGTGTTTTTAAATCCTTGCTCTCCTATTGCATTTAAACTGTATATTACCTATTTAAGCTATCACAAGCTGATGGCAGCTCCTGTGGTAGAAATATCGGAACATCAACCACATCTTTCTCAAAGATGAATAGGTTTTACCTTGTCCCGTAGTTTTAAATCATTATTCTTTGTCCATTGGGGATTTTTTCTAGTTCTTTTTATTCTTAGTACCCGCTTTCTATGCTGCTGTGTGTTTGTTTATTAAGGGAGGAGACATATATAAACACCTGCTACCTAGCATCTCCACCTAGGAGATGGAAAAGAAAGTTACTTCTACACATCTCACATCACCCAACAATCTTTCCCCTTTCTGCCCCCTTTCCTGCAGCCAAAATATGACACGTATTTGGGAAAGTAATCTGTTTTACGTATTACATCTCTTCAACTTGTGCTTTTTTATTTGTAATATGTAATCGTATGCCTGCATGCCTGAACTACAGGGAGATTAAATAAAAGAAAGCATCTGACCTGAGTGGCATTTTTCTCATTCCTGCACTCTGCGCCAACATGCAGATAAAGACCGTAAGCTTGTACTTAGATTTCTTAGGTTGTCTTCCATACGCAGACTGCAGTGGTCCTTACAGAGATTAATTGATTTCATCTTTACAGCTTTTTACACTTGTGCTAATGTCGCAATGTGAAACCATGTGCGACTCCTCTCTCCCTCTGTTCTCAGTCCAGCTCCTTAACTATGCCAACACAGTTGAAGGAGGCATAATCATCTTCTCACTTAACACAAAATTAGGCTAAGGTCCAACTTTTCTTCAAAACAAACAGAATTTTCCAGATGAAAACTCTCAGAAAGAAGGGTTTCCAAGCTTGGTTCCACAGATTCTGCAGAAGTGAAATTTTCTGCAGTGATACTTTGAGTTTATTGATTTTAAAGTATTTATCAGGGAACCCTGATCTACACTGGCTCTGCATTGAGCAAACAGTTGGAATGAATCAATTCCAGAGCCATTTTCCTACCTAAACTATGCTGTGATATGATGCAATACTTTACTTTCGGCTATTTTGCTTTGTGAGAGAAAACAAGCTACCTTGTTTAAATCAGTTAAAGAAAACATTCATCTGTTGTTTCTGACTGGCACACTCTATTAGGAGAGTTGTAGTTTTCTCTGAATCATTAAAGAGGTGATACAATTTGTGTGTGTTAGAGAAGTGACTACGGTCAAGGACTTTGTTTTATAATGAAAGATACAGCCATCACGACCTTGAAGAAAAGCCTTTGACAGAAAATATGTGCAGTTTAATACTGAAATGATCAACAAGTTACTTAATACTCTAAATACAAAGCTACCGGAAAAGGCTGAGTACTTTAAACAAGGTGGTGAGCATCCCCAGCCTAATTTATCCTTTCAACTACAGACTCAGTCAACCAGAAACTAACATAAAATATTTTCACAGAAGTTGTACAAGTGAGGTTTATTCTGAGAATAACAGCTCTGTTTCTGAACTTTATGCCTGTCCAAAATAAAAGTTAAATTATTTCATTGAGTGCAGAAATAAACAGAGACTAAGCATTTTCATGCATTAGAAAAATTACCCTGCTTCTGGAATAACTAAAAAGTGGGAAGAATATAAAGGTAGTAAAAAAAGAAACAAATGTGAAAGACGGATAAAATTGTGTGGCATCAGTTACATTGTCTCAAGTAATGATTTTCTGCTGTATTTAAGTAGGTAAAGCTACCCGCTTTGATGACATCTTTTGCTTTTGATTCCTATGTAGAGCAGCAAGTCATTTTGAGAATCAACTGATTGTTGATGTCTGTGCATAAAAAGATTTCTAGTATAATTTTATTCTACATCCTTGAAAATTACATCTACCAGAGTAATTTAAAATAGGTGGCTATGTACGCAGTGTTATAATCTTGGTTTACTGATTTGTTAGCTCACTGTTTGCTTTTCCCTTCCTCAAAATGTTTTTGTTGCGTTTTTATCACAGTCAAACTAAATGCCCAGTCAAGACATGAATCTTATCAGATAGCTTGTTAAAAAAATCAACCTTGAAACATGTTACTGATTTAGCATGAACCGTCTTACTAAAAAATGCAATGCAAAAATGCAAATTTACACATTGCATATCACTTTGATGATAAGGAATATCTCACTGTTAAATATTTATTGCACTTCAAATCATGTTGACATTTCCCCTTGATATGCTATTCCACGAAACACTATACAGGCCTAATGCAATTCTACTGATATTACAGAGGTGAAGTGAAATAGTGAATTTCTAATTTCATAGTACAGTATCTAAAGTCAAGTGAAGGAAAAAATTACTTACATTGACAAAAAGTGTATAAAGTGGAGATACTATACTGACTTTGAAAATGGGATGCTACCAGAGGCTGATTGATCAGTGCTGTTCAATCTTGTTGCTGTTATAATTCTGCTGATGTTTAGTGTAGTCAATATTTCCTGGCCTGGTAGTATTTTCATTATAAACACTCCATTCAAAATGATTTATAACTAGCCTATAAAAAAATTGCCATAAAATGAAACTCAGCACATGAGGTCTGAAGCCAGACAGCAAATTTGGTCTGACAGGATTGAGGGAATATGTTTTTCACCATGCTTTTATGTGCGTAAAATACAGCTTTGATTGGAAAAAAAATAAAAAGAAAAAAATTTTCAGGTGGTATAGTTTACGTTTCTTGACATAGGAAAAGATGGGGATAAAGGATTTACACCTCCCCAAATGGATACCTATTCTACAAATATTAATTTTAAAAGACAATTTTATCATATGAGTATAATAAGATAACTAAACACATGTAAAATATGAAGTCTAAGACATTCAGGGTGAGTGTGATGATCCAGCTGAGCGTTTCCTTTGGCACTTTCTTTGCACACCTGAAGAGCCAGGGAAATAGAGAGATAAAGGGTAACAAAGCTAACCCTTACCAAAACCAACCAACCAAAAAAGCAAACTCAAATCCAAAACATGTTTTATGCCAGATTGGCTTTCACTGCGGAGTCAGATGAGCTCCACTTCTGGTCTGTTCAAAGTAAAGGTAGGAATGCCTGGTTGTTGAAAATGGTTATGAGCTGTAATTGGGCCACTCATTTTAGCATCAGCTGTGTCTTACATTACCTCAGCAAATTGTTGCACTGCAGACTCAATCCCGTTCGAGCTCTGCTACTGCTCCTCACTGTCCAAAATCAGCAAAAGTCATCATCTGTTTTGATCATATACTTCTACCTCTCTTACAGAACTCAGGGTCATCCCATTGCTAAACTTCCCTATAGGTATTAAAGGACAAAATATTGTTCAAATTGTAGGCAATGTGCCCCAAAGACAGAAAAAATTCTTGGACTCTGGTAAAACGTCTTTCATTCATGGAACATAGTATTTATGATGTAAAATGGGGAATTAGTCTTGCTTATGTGTATTTTTCTGGGAAGACGAGGAGGAGAGTGGTTTGTGGGAGGTAAAAATGTACTCCCCAGTTTAATAAAATGAGTTACTTCAATCAACTAAAGATTTTCTGTGATTTCTTTTTCCTGTCACCAATGAACAAACTTCAGAAAAGATAATAGGTCTCACATTAATATATGCAAGGACGAAACACAGTTTTTAGAACCTTTAAAAATCTGTTCTATTTTTTACCCATGCATTGAAAGCACTTATTAAACCATTTGTTATTCAGATTTAAGCTTTCTATGAAATAGCTTTCTATGAAATAGTCCTTGGAAATATTCTTTAGAGGGCCTTAATGTTATTTCAAGCTACAATGAGACAGTAATAGTAGATGCCATGTAAAAGTGAAAATATTGCATTAGCTGATAATTAGCTTTCTGGCAATGATTAAGAGGCTTCCCCAAACACTTGAAGACAGGAAGACACACCCCTCCAGCAGTTCTAAAGAAGAAAGGACAATGTTTCTTTTTAAAAAAAAACAACTTGAAATTATAGGCTTCTCTTAAACTTAACAAGACTTGAGACTTCAAGCATTTTATCTAAAATGTAAGGTTGCTTGACTTTCTTTAAAATAGACTGCACTTTTTATTATGCCTGCTTATAACAACTTAAAAGGATTATCTGAAATTATTGAAAAACTGTAACTACAAACTTAGTAATGCTTTGATACTTTCCCACTAAAATAACAAAGACAATCTCCTGAATGACAATAAATCATTAAACATGTTTGTAAATTAAAGATGTTTCTTAGACTAAATGCATCACTGCTGCTAATCCAATGAAAGCATGTTGATAGCTAATTGTAAAGTCAGAAAAATATCACTGAGATATACTTTCCACTGATGGTGGAATTATAGAAAAAGTGTGTTAAAACCCCTCCCTCTTCCTGCTATCTTCTTATAAAGAAGCAAAAAGTCTTCTTATAAACTGGAAGTAGAAACTCAGCAGAGTGTTTTGAAAAGGAGCAGTAAGCCAAATAAGGTTGTACAAACAAGAGAGAATCTTTCAGTTTAAATGATAGTATCATTACGTGTTTAACGTCTGTTTGTAAGACGAAGTTGAAAAACTCTACCAGAAAAAGTAATTAATGTTTTTCTAGTGAGGCATTTTGCAGACTACCAATATGCTATTGTAATTTAGGATTCTGAGTTTATTTTATATTTTAGAGAGGAAACTTAAGCTGAGATTGAAAAAAATGACTAGGAGAAACTAGTGCTATTTATATTTCTAAATTTTTTATGTAAGTGTTGGATATTTCTCAATCATTATTCCATCTGCCTCAAGCAGGCTTCTTGAAGAGTTTCTAGCAAATAACAACTTAATGCTTCCTTTCTTTTTACATGATTTAGTTCCGATTTCTTACATTTAGCAGTTTATTCAGGATAACCCAGGCATGATTCACCAAAACAGAAATAAAACCCATGTCTATTTAAAATAACTCAGGGCTCAAACACAAAGACAATTTGCATAGTATAAAAATTCATCGTTAATAGGAGAACTTGAGATCCATGTGGTAAAACAGATGTAACTTGAGCAAGGTTGGAATAAGTATCTTAGTGGATCCCATCCTGAGCTAGCTCAAGAGGCTAATTGCTAATTGCTGACATGGTAACTGGGACCATTTCCAGTCAGTGGTATTTAACTGAAGATCTTCCCATCCCCGTGCTCTATTCAGTGTCCAGACTGAGAATTTATTTTTTCCATTACTGAAGATTGTATTGTATTTTTTAAAGTTAGTTTAGTTATGATCATTAAACACTCTGCTTGTCTTTAGTTAGCCAAGTATTCTCTTGAGATAAATCGACATTTATTGATATGTATTGGAAATAAAATTCTACAATTTTCATATGGGAAACATAAACACTGTACACAAAAAAATACAGAAATGGATTTTTTGATAGATAACTAAGGTGTATTTTGAATTTGAGAAATTCTCTAACTACTAGGAAACTGTATAATCCTAATTTTGGGGACAGATACATAAGATCTCCTGCACATTTCCGTGCCTTCTTCTGAGGCATTTGGTAGAAGCCATTGCAAGTGGCAGAACGTCTGATTGCATGGATGCAGGTCTAACCCAGCAGGAAAGTTCCTAGGTTGCTTCCCAAAGCTTGGCTTCTGTGCAGCCACTGAAGGTGCTGGGAACAAAGGAAAGGTTTCTGTCTGTATTGAGCTTAGTAACACTTTGAATTCTTTTGTTCCTTGCAGAGATTACATATATAAAATATGTGGAAATAAGGCAGTTCACAGAGGCTAAACAAATTATTTTCCTCTATAATTTATTCTCAAAAATAAAGAAGTGCATTGATTTTAGATTATATAAGTTTAATTGGAATAAAGTAAATGCCTAAAACATCAATGAAGCACTCAGGAAAGTGAATCCATTTTTCATGACTCTATAAATAATTTCTTCTAGCTGTAAAAGCCTTCAATTACCCACTAGGAAATAAAAAACAATGGCTGTAATTCATTGAGGGATGCAAGTGATGTTCTTTTGCTTTTTTTCCCTGAAAGGGAATTCACTGTGATTCAGCGGGAACAAGCTGTGTCATTTGCATCAGACTTGTGTAAAGCTAGAGGAAATGAGCAGAGGTAAATCTTGAAAAGGTGTGTCGAAATGCTTGATCTGCTTGTGCCTGCAGATGGGAGGAGTTCCTTTTTCTTTACTCTCTTGGATGGCAGACGAAAGAGATTAAGCCAAAGCACTTATTTCCTTCCCCCACCCATATAAGCAAATAAATAAATAAATAGAATATCAAAACCAATGATAATAATAAGACACACTGAAATTGCCACCCACATATCTTCTCTCTGGAAATTTGTTATTAAACCTGTAAATATCCTGTCTTGTGTTTTTTCTTTTCTGTTCCTCAACTCACTGAGGCGGTTTTTTTTTTTTTGCTGGTATTCTTTTTGTGGCCACTCAAATCACAGAAGCTGTAAGAGCAGCGCAGCAGCAGTCCCTTCAACAGCTTTCCTTAATCCCAGCTGCCAGGAAGAGAGTCCTGACAAACCCCAGTGCATTCCGGCAAATCAATTGACCAATCTACTGAAAGCAGGAAGGGGTAGAGAAATATCATCTCTTAAAGCACATTCACTCCATCCTCTCTCACTGCCTATTAGTTAAGTGTTGGTAAAGCAAGCTAGGAAACGAAAAAAGAGTGCCCATAGCACAGGGCAATAACCAGCAATGGTATTCAAAACATGACATGTACAAAGTAATTATACTTCATACAGACGTTTGGAGAAGAGAGTGTCTTAAATTAAAGGAAGGCATTTTCCTGATGGCTATTTTGCTATTGGCTTTGACTGGAAAGAGCTGTAATGCAGAAGCTAAATTCATTATAAGTGTCTGCAGTCGTAGTATACAGATAACAGATGATGAGGTGAACAAAGATGAAGATCAAAGGATGGCTGAATGTTAAAGATATCGGTGTTGGGTAGCAGTTTAGCTAAGAGCAAGACGGATGGCATGGAGCCATCAGCAGCAGAAGGGAAAGAAAAGTAACATAAAGGACCCACTTCATAATTTCTGAATGAGATCTGGGGAATTTCTTGCATATAGTTAGACCACCCAGTGCTCCAGCCATTTTCATCTATTGGCAGCCACACAGAGGCAGGTGAAATTCAGAGCAGCCTTTTGTGTATTGCTGCTCAGAATACACGAGGACACAAAAGAGACTAAAATCAGTTTTACCTTCCGCCACCATGGCTTGCCGCTTTTTGTGCTATTTCTACTTTCAGTGCCTATTATACCAGAGCAGCGTATAATGTAGAAGCATACAATATGAGGTGGTATTCTTGAGTTATGGTACTACTTCTTCATGAACACTGCAAAAATTACTAACTCGCACATAAATTTTTAGTTTATTAGTACAGCTTTAAAAGGAGGGAAATAAATAACAGAATACAAGTAGCTTTCCAGCAGGAAAAAAGTGGGAATTTAGAAAGCTGGAAATCAGCTGAGATTTAAAAGGAAGTTAAAGTATAACTTTAGCAGAAATTACTCTGAACGTATCATTATCTGACGAAACATGATGACATACTTTTACGTTAAGGAAAAATGGCAGCTTGCAAAACTGTGCTGTATAAGGTACTGGCTCCAGGTTGCAAAAGTAAAGCCAAACTGAAATTAAACATATATATCGTCTATTTTAAGAGCATACTGAGGACAATTTTAAGTCAAAAAAATAACTAAAAATACCTAACAAAGCAATTTCATAAAATAAAAAAGAAAGCAAATGGCTTTTGCCAATTATTTTCAATTTATCTCTTTATAGCCTCCTCCTCCCTGGAGAAATAATAATTAAAAAACAGTAATTGTGAGGACTTTTACTTATTGCTTGTTAAACAGAATAAAGGAGTACTGAGTAGTTCTTAGCTGAGTCCTCAATCTGAGGTGTAAGATAGCTCTCATGGAACAGGTATGCTATTAACAACAAAATATAAATAATTTATATCAAAAGAACAAGAACTAAAATCTTTTATAGTTATAGCTCACACCAGTGATAACTGCACCACCCTGATTACTCAGGACATTGATTCTGCATCATAAAATCACCATATTTACATCCCATAGCTAGAACTTGTAGTTAAAATAATTTTCTTTATATAGTCTTGCAGCTGCAGACATGAGCACTACTAAGGCACAGAGGAAGGAGTATTATATCTTTCTTGGAGACCTTTGTCTCTCACAAGATGAGAACTTTGCATTCTTTTAAGATTTTATATTTTTCTTCATAAGTGTGAGAATGGGATCCAGGTAACAGCTAGTTGCTTCCACTTTTTTTTTCTTTATGATGGATATTTAACGAAATACAGGAACGGGTATAGAAGCCTCTAAAATAGCTCAGAAACATGTACTAGCTCAAAATGTCAGCCAGTGAATACTCAGCTTAACAATCCCTGGCTTCATAAATCTGCTTTGAAAGGCAAAACAAAACTAAACAAACATTTCAGCCTTTTTAAAGAGCTTCATGAGAACAATCATATGCTAAAAAGGAACTTTTCTGGGACGTGGAATCTGTCTGTCCATTTGCATTAGAGGATAATCAGGAGCTGAATTCAAAAGACAACTGGGGAGTTATCTGAATTTTAGAAGACATTCAGACCTGCTGCTGAAGGCTTTGAGACCATATGCTTTGCTCTTTAAATGTTTGGTAGAATGGCTAAGCAGCAACAATTCAGGCAACTGGACTGCCATGATGCATTACAAAACCACCCTATTACTACTAAACTGTTACTTTAAGATCAAAAATAAGGAAGCAGTAGCAGCAAGGAGAACACTGAAAAATGTAGTGTTACTGTTTCTACCAGCTAGCTATTATCCTTCTTCATTTTAAAAATTAATTGCCTTGAAAAAGCAGCAGATGTGTCACAATACCTTGAATTTCCTTCCCCCCAAAAGCAAAGGAATCTAATTTGAAAAGAAAAGAATAAAATAAAAGAAAGAGCTGTACAGCGAATGCTTTTTTCTTTTTGTGTACAAGTCATGCAAAAGAAAAAGATGTGATGTAGGTGCTTGGATGACAGTACCTTTGCAAGACCTGGGGTGGAGGAAAAGGAAATATTATCTTAGTATTTTAACTTTGAATTAAATAAAGGAGGCAAATAGCATTCCTCGCTAAGTTTAAGAACAGAGGTACTATCTGACAGAAAGCATTTTCACCCTCAAAATAGGATGTGATTTTTGATTGTGTATCACCCTTTGATCGGAGACTTTACATCTACTGTAGCCACTTGTGTGATTTTGCACAAAATCCATCCTTTTCTTTTCTTTTAATGCCCTATTTTTTCCTAACAAAAACCTAATATATATAGATATATATTTAATTTACCAAATAAAAGTTATGAAACCAGTGAGAATAATTTCAAATTATGAGCAATACCAAACCACTATGAAGATCTGTCCCTTGCTCAAACCACCCATGACGTAGTAGGAATACGGCTGGGAGGTTTCCAGGTTTCTAATCTTTCTGCCTAGAACATCTTACAGAGGATAAAACACTCCTTTTGCTATTCTGTAGTAACAGCGATCACTCTGCTACCTGCTTTACTCCTTGATGCCCAAAGGTAAGGCACAGGGATGGAGTCGAGTCCTTTTTAGTGAGATGGAGGACAGCTCTTCAAACAGAGGCTTTTCTTATTTTCCTCCCATTAGCATCATCTTCTACTGCATCTAGCTCCTGCCTCACTACAAATGACTAGAAAGCAGAGCTATTGCAGTAGGATTTGTCTCTAAATTAAATGATAGTAAATGTGCATATGCAAAAGATAGGAGGACTTGGTGATGATTTTTTCAAGTATTGCTGGCTGAAGTAAAGTACTTCTTTGCAGTTTGTTTCCTGTGGCTGTCTCAAGTCTACTTTGTAACTTATTTCTCTCACGTTATGCAACATTTAATATTACATATTGTTAGGAGGTTGTTTTTATAAAAAAAAAAAAAACCAAACAAAAACCACCCAAAAACCCACTCCCACAAATGATTTCTAGACACTAGTCTTTTTACAAATAGTTTAAATTTGCATTACTGTTCATTTTAGATGACAAAATATTTATTTATTCAGCAGTTTCATGAAATGGAATAACTGTACCCCTTTTGACAAGTATACATATTTCTTTGCTTATCTTTGAGAAATCTTTTAAATTCTTAGTCTTCATCAGAATTCAAACACACACTTTTGCTCTGATAAATGAGAGACAACTGGCATTATGCCAACTTGTCTTTTGTTCAGCTTGATTGAATAAGAATTGATAAACTGGTCAATAATAAATGACAGAGAGACAAACTCGACTTTTTAAAATTAGAGAAATAATTTTGATATTAAAATTTTATCAATTTACTTTATATTAAAGAAAATATTATTTTCATTTTCCCCGCAAAATATCCCAAATCAAATATTGTTGAGCAACAGGTGATGGAAAACTACTTCTGATCAGATTCATACATTCCCTATTTCCATATTTCCATACATTGTTTTTTAGCTTAATTGCAATATCATGCATAAAATTTTTCCATTAAGCATGGAAAGATGGGGACGGACTCTTTATCAGGGAGTATTGTGATAGGATGAGGGGCAATGGTTTTAAATGTAAAGATGGTAGATTTAGATTAGATATTAGGAAGAAATTCTTTACTGTGAGGGTGGTGAGGCACTGGAACATGTTCCCCAGAGAAGTTGTGGATGCCCCATCCCTGGGAGTGTTAAAGGCCAGGTTGGATGGGCCTTTGAGCGACCTGGTCTAGTGAGAGGTGTCCCTGCCCATGGCAGGGGGGTTGGAACTAGATGATCTTTAAGGTCCCTTCCAACCCTAATAATTTTTTGATTTTATGATTACAGAGTTTACAGTTCAATATCAAGACGCTTAAAAATATTATAGCAGATTTTTAATATTTTCAATTTTTGCTCTTTCACTGGTTTTTTTTTTTTTTCATAGGATTTATTTCTACGTTGGCTTTATTTCATATATGCAGATCATGTCTCAGGTAAAAAAAACTCTTTCACTATTATGTGTTCCTCAAAGGCTCACACATTTAAGGGGGACTTGATAAAAAAGGATGCTTTATAGAGTATATACTAAATATTATTGAGGGAAATGAAGAGAAATATATGCAAGTATAGTAAGCTGTGACACACCGTTAACCATTTTATCACCTGTAATGTGTCTTGCTGGACTCCTTTGGCTGTTTACCTGTCTTAGAACCTCTAAATAAATGCATTTTTTAAATTGTTGTTTTATCATCTGGAATACCATTGCTGCTTAAAAGATTTTAATATCTTAGCTCCATTCATCACAGTTGCTGTCATGTCACAGCACTTAGCAGAACGTCCCACTGTCACATAAGAAGTTAGCACACCTGCTGAAAACTGTGAATATTAATTAACTGTATTACAATGCAAATTTTCTTCATGCACCAGAAAAGCGTATCATTTGGATATGAAGCATCTGGATGAGAACGACCTGGTCCCACCTGAAAAGTGGAAACTTTTTTTCCCCAGAAGATTTAATTTCCTGATAAAACTCTAGCGTATTGTATTTCACGTTCTGTTGTACTTTTTGGCTGACTGAGTTTTGCTGAGAAATAACTAGCCAAAATCCCTGTTCTGGTTGAAATGTTCCTGATGAGCAGGATTATTTTTCTTCCACGAGCAACACACCACTGAAGCGGAGAGCAGCTTTTTGCGCACCCAGGCATCACTCCCATCTCCATCACTGCTCCAGACACCAGCTGCAGCCCTGCAATTCCACCTCCTTCGGGAGGATTGCTCCCAAAACCCATAGCAGTGACTTCTTGGTCTTGAAAGCAAAGGTTGATTTAGTTCCTACCCGGCTCCGTCACCCCCCCCCAAAGTCTGACAACCTCATTTTGCAGCTCATCTTGCTGTGGTCACACCTGATTCCCCCATGCGTGCTGGGGCATCGCGTGTAGCGTGACAGCCAAGTGCAGGGCCAAGAGTATAAAAAAACCCCTCAGCCTAATTCAGTAACTGGGGCTCTGGCTGCAGCTTCACAAGGCAGCCAATTTTCCTTACACTGTCCACTGCTCGGATAATTGGTGTGACATTTCATGTCTCCCTGCCCTGGGAGAAGACACTCAGGCAGAAAGATCTTTCTTCCAGCATGTGCCTCCGGCCTTGAGTTAAAGGGCAATTATACTTTGCGGTTCAGGAGCTGTCACCTTTCTCAGGGTGGCCAAGAGTGACCTTCCCCTGCTCTATCACTCTGTTGAAAATGAGGCACGATAGAAAAAAAGAGTGAATGAGCTTCCTACAAATTTATGCTGCCAGGTAGTTATATGCCGATAAAACATGCCATGTAATTAGGTATGATGCCTGTGCCATTCCTCCTGCCCCACAAATTCTGATGCGTAAGCAGTATTCCTTGCCAAGTATGTGGCATATGCAGGGTTACCTATTTAAGATAAACCAGAGATGTCCATGTATTAACATTGACCTTCTAGGTTGGAAATGGTAGTTCTATTTGCCATTTCTACCCATGTCACTTTTGCTCTTTGTTAGTCTTTCAGGAATGGGACAGCTTATGCCACTGTGGTTCAGTTCTGTATATTGGTTTTTATGTTAAATTTCTGAGAGTTGTAATCTGTATTTCGCTTTAGAATAAATTTCTGTCTTCGAACATCATTGCAAGGGACTAGAGTTAAAATATTGACCACAGTGTTAGCAAAGACATTGTAATCTTATAGCTTTCAGTCATGAGAAGATTTGTTGGATATGAAACTGTAATAATACTCCTTTTGCAGCACTCACTGTCTGCAACAGACAAAAGACTACAACTCTGACAGAACAACAGATTCAAACCTGGTAAGAAACTTTTCTTTTTTAATCAGTGTTAACACTATATAGACGGCACCGATTAAGGAGTATGATCTAAATACACAAGTTTAGGAACATTGTTCCAACTGAGCGTTTTTACGGTCAAGATACCATAAGAGCAATGCGTCGCAATTAAATAGATAAGCAACAGTTAAAGATTATCAGCTTTGTGGCTGAGCCGCTGCAGTACCGCCTTTGAACAAATCACACACAACTTCCCTCAAATAAACAAACAAGCCACTAAGGGAATGGTGTCACCCTGTAAGCTGTTATAAAATGTACAATCTAAGACAAGTTACATTCACCAGAGGGCAACCCAGCACTTTCCAGCACGAAAAAGGTTCTGTTTTATAAATATTCATATATAGGTAAGCCATTTACAGTCAGATTCTCCAAAGCTCATAAACAGAACAGCAACAAATATGGCAGCTTAGTTATTTCCAAGTGAAACAAATTGAGCTTCTCAGAAGAAAAGGAGACCAATAGGAAATGTCTTCAAGGTTTAAAACAGCATAGCAGAATTTAAAGCCTTTATTTTCTTTATTGTTGCAGATATCTGCAAGAACAGATGGTTTAAAAAAGATGTGTTTCCATTTAGGCTTCTGCTGTACTGTATGAGAGTGCATAGTCACAAGACATATGCCACCTGGCTTTGAGCTGTGATTCATTCAGCTGCAGAACTGTATTAGGTGAAAATCTTTTGCAACACTGAAGAAGTTGCTGGAATTTTATAGGAATAAAACTGCAGTTTGAAGCACTCTGCCCTGTTTCAGTAAGAATAACTATAGCTGATATTCTGTCCAGAAGAAAGAGTAAGGAAGAAGGAGTAAATGGATACATGCACAGTCATTTATGTATACAGAAGAGCCATAAATGCATTTTAAAGACATACTGCATTTTTTCCTTTCAGCCGTAGTTTTTGAACAATGCTTTGTGGAACCTATTAGTTCTGTTAGAGTCCTTCTGGAAAAGAGTGGAAGGTGACAGATAATTAATCAAAGACTTTTCCTGACATTAATCTTCTCAGGGGCTGAATACACATTTTCTATGGGCTGAAGCACAGGCAAAATTTGTTCCGGATGGATATAACCATACCACTAACAGAAAGAAGCAAGGAGAGAAGGAAGTGACCTGTCATTTGAGTGTCAATGCAAGCTGCCAACAAGGCTCTTCCCTCTCCTGCTCAATGGTCCTTGCTGTGAATCCTGTGATCACAGCCAAACTATTGTTTTGGAACTATGTAATGTAGGAAAGAAAAAATTTAAAATTTCCACACACGGATGAACCCACTTGAGAACAGTTTAAATTTGATGACGTTTAGGCTAACACTGGAGTTCACCTCTGCCTATTGCATCTACCTAGTGATGTGGGCTCCAGAGTCAAAGCAAGCAAACTATTAGGGAAAACAAAGCAAGCTGGAAAGCTTAAATGCAATAAAAAAATATCCTTTACTTATCAAAGACTGCAGAGACATTGCAGTCTTTCCATGTGAAAGAGCTAGAAATTTAAAGAACTTTTCCTTTTATCCCTAGTTGATTTATTCTGATTTCCTCAGTCTTACAAAAGATTTCTGCCTAATATGACTCTGAAGCTCAATGAATCGCAGCTAGAAAAGGGGAAGATGTACATGTGTTTCTGATCATTGTTAAATGTACTTGACCAAATTCTGAAATGAAGAATGTTTTCCCATTGGTAATACTTGAAAAGGTACTTCTTTAAAAGCTTAGTTTGCAAGAAAAGTGTCAACACTATTTTGAGACTCAGCAAAGATATTTATAGCCACTCTAAAAAAAAGAAAAGGGGGAACAAAAAAAAAAAAAAGCTTGTTTCTATTTTAGTACCAGATAAGCAAACAGACAACCCACATGGAGCTTCATAGATAAGCTACTGACAAGGTGATTTGCTTTGACTGATCAGCCATATAGGCAGGTCTTGGCAGCCTTGTCACAGTTATTCAATGTAGGGGGTGCAGGCCAGACTCTGAACTTTTCTCATATGCAGTAAACAGAACAATAATTGCAATTATATTACATATACAACTGTAGATGTATAAGTATTCTAGTGTAACATGCTACTTATATTGTAACCAGAGCATAAGATAAGATTTAGGGTCAGAACTTTGCATTTCTTTCCAGATAGACCATACAAGTCATATGTATGCAAGGAATTATATAGTACATTGCAAAGAGAAGCACAGATAGTATCAAACAGCTGTGTGCTCATATAAGAATTCTTTAATTTTACGCAGTTTTCTCCCTATGAGCTGAGAAAAGCTCTAAGAAATGTTAATAAAGAATACAGAATAGATCTGCTATTAAAGGGCATCTCTGTTTAAATGCAGGAAGACTTTTGAAAACAATCTTTTAGTCCCTGAACTGAAATTTCAAACTGTTTTCAAACTTTTCATTTATTTGCTCAGACTGCCAGCACATACAACAACTATTGCAGATATATATCAGGCTGATGACTTTTGTGGGAATCTTCACTTTAAAAATTGAGGAGAAAAACTACCGATATTTCACAGAATCCACTGAATGGAAGGGAGCGCCTTTTATTCACTCAGATACCACATGCTCAGATTACTAATGCAGGTGCAGAACTTCCTTTTATAACAGCAGCATCATCTGGAATCAACAGAACCCCTCCATGAGGAATGGGCTAGGGAGAATGGCACATCTGGGATAATTCTGGGAATGTGGTGGGGGAAAAAAAGTTATACATGTTTGTGCTAAATCTACGCTGCTGCTGTACATCGTCACAGCTGGTGGCTGCCCAGGGATCCAATTTAAAGGAGATTCCCTTGATACAGAAATGTAACAAAACAAGGAATCTCTGTGATCTCTGGTAGTTCAGGGAAAAGACAGCATACTGTTTTCAGCGTGCTACAATCCAAGTTGCCATTTTCCTAACAAGGTAAAGAGTGAAGACACTCAAAGACTTGTGAGCATACAAAAAAGAATGTCTGCCATTACTCATTTAGGAATTTCCAAGATGCTGGTTGCTGCCTCGACATAGCATGGCACTACAAAATACAAAGATCTTGGGCGCCATTTCCTTCTGTGTTCCCCACATCCCAAATCACCACTTTTGGTGGCGTTAAATTTACCAAACCTAACTCACACAAACAGAAATTGCATTGGAGTTTGGTTTCTTGTTGTAGGACTACTTTTAAAGACAGCAGATTCTGTGCCCCAACTCCTGCTTATGTCAAGGGCACTTTCAGGTCCTCCAGTTGTGTATTGTACTGAACATCGGATCTTAATTCCCAGGCTCTGAAGCCACACCATATTTAGTCAGGCTCATTAAAAAATAAATGGCCCTCGAAAATGTTCTTTTTTGTCACATGGCATAGTACTCTAATTTGAAATGCGTTTATGTTTCTAGGTTACATTCTCTCAGCCAGACATATGCAGATTCATCCATCATTTATACTTCTAGAAAGAAGTTAAAAGTCTGCAAATGTATTTAATGAGGAGGACACTTAAAGCCCCCATTTTCTAGTATTAATAATGGGTGATAATTTGGCCACATGATATCATATATTGCACAAAAGTATGGACTGAAAGCATCATAATATCTATTTTTTACTATATCATTAAACAAGCAAGAAGAACAATTAGAATGAGTTGTGTAACGGAAAGTAATGAATGGTAGCACAGATGTTTTCCCCCCTACATCCTTTGCCTGAGAATAACACTGAACCAGGAGCACTGTATTGCCACACATACAAACAAAACCTAAAACTTAGCAGTGCCGGAATGAGACAAAACACCTGTTCAACAACTCATGTGACAACCTCACAAAAATTAAAAGAAGGAATATCATACTAAGAAATTAAAATTATCATTCTTATCCTCTGTTTTTCTGAATTTAAACCCAAACATGCACTGGCATTTGGATTTAGATTAATAACCTGTAGAAGAAGGAATATTTTAAACTTCTAAAAGTTTCACCAGAAAATTAATGTCTCCATCCTGCTGTTACGCTAAAATTATGGAAAAGGAACCAAGCACTGTAGGTTTAATATTGCTAAGGAAATAGCAGTTCTCCCACTGTCAGGACTACATGCAGAACTATGATAAGCCTGCTCTAAGAAATGCCTACTTTCATGTAAAATTGCATAGTAAATCATTTCTCCAGGAAAAAGGAATTTGTGCTGCACTTGAGATCATCCTAGTGTCTACGAGAAGAAGAAAAGTGTAAAGATACACATTGGAAAGCTCTTCCAAATAGTAAAAATACATACAGACATGAAATACAGCCCACCTCAATTGATACTCTCGTTTCAATTAGCTGAACCAGTCTGGATGGTATTTTGTTAGCACAGTAAAGCTGACAACTGTGCTCCTCTGTCACAACGTTTTAGTGACTACAACTCAACTCCTCAACTTCTCTTATCAAATACTTTACCCTTGTGCTAAAGAATTCCTTTGAAGTTGTCACTTTTGATTGGGAAGGGGTTCAGCACTTAGGCAGACAGAAAAATCATTTGTATGCAGTCATCAGCACACATTTTTATTGAGCATCATAGATAGACCAATCCAATCAAGTTTATGAATGAGTCTGATTAATAATGATTAATACTGAATCAAAGTAGAAGTTGCAGAAGTTGCTGCCTACAGTATTTCTACTGCTCTGTAATAGAATTAATTTGTGGTTTGTAAATAGTTGTTTGTGTACAGTTACACAAAAAAAAAATCTGAAAAAAACGCCCTGGTTTAGTCTATACCATTTTCCTTTTAAAGACCTAACATGTAGTGGTATGAAGATCTGTCTGGAGGAGTATTTATGTCACTTACCTTTTCCTTTAACTGTGATAGGTATGCACTTAAGCAATCTTGTAACTGCTGTCCCCTCTGATCACAAAATGGCATTTGGTCTATGAGCTAATTAGTTTTGCCAAGTTTGCAAATTACCAGAGGGATCACATTTGTAGTCTTTAGAAACTGACTGTTTCATACATTGTTTTGATGGCTTAGATGTTAGACATTATTTAGACATTAGAACCCTCCCTTACTCATTAGCAGTTAATGGACTGGGAGCAAAGGAAACAGCAAACATTTATTTCATAAAGTCATCTTTAATGAGAAGCTCTAGCAGTGGACTGAGATCAGCTAAGTGAGAAGGAAAATAAACTGAGAAAAATGTAACTCTTTTAAATATGAGAATAATCTACCCCATAGCTAGCAAAAGTAATATGATAAATTACAGATTAAGAAGTTATGCTGATCCTGCATTTTCAAATGCTGCTCTCATTTAATTTCTGTCCTCCACTGATTTATTCTCATATCTGAAATTTGTAGAAAAGTCCACTTGTATACAACTTCTGGTAGAGGTCACTCCTCCTTGTTCCCACCAAAAAATATGGAATTTCCACTCAAAGTAAGCGTGTCTCAGTTCTGACCTACTACTGGCCTTTTTCCATTTACAGAAATACTGAAGTCTCCTTAGTATAAGAAACACGTTTTCCTGTACACATGTACTTTTTTGGCATTCAGTGGCAATAATGACAATAAATATAGCTCCTAGAGCCCCTAATTGTAGTCCATAGCTACATGCTGCGCATGTGACAGTGAAACCTAGCATATCTCTTGACCTGTGTGAAGGTGTTCAGATAATTTGCTCCTTTTTATAGAAATAACTCATGTCTCTCGGTCTCATGGCGAGCGCAGGATGTGCCTCTCCTTTGGGTAAAATCTAGGTGCCTCTGTTCCAAGCAGTTGTTTCAGCCATTTCAGCAATATAAGACTTTGTCATAAAACCCACTGTTCTTATCGTATCTACTCTATAGTTTTGTCTGAAACCACATAGATGTTGATGATAGGTTATGATTTTATGACATTTATGGGTATATTATATCATCTCACTGTAAGCTTACTATATTTAGAATGACAGAAATGAAAATAAAGTAAAATAACTGCTTCTCATATGGATATTCAATGTGCACAACAAAAAAGTATACTTAGTATAAAGAAGAGATAAAATTTGCACACAAATGAGTATCACTATTTCCACATTCATTCACCCTTTCATCTGAGTCTTTAATTACATTATTTTCTATTTCTCTTATAAAGAGCTGAATGTGCTGTGACAGGTGGGGTTTTTTTTTTTTTGGCTATTGTCTTTGCATACAGTGATGGCTTTTGCTAACACAGTGCACAGGATTAGAATTCTATCATCTATTATATTTATACTACCAGGATATTACAGAATAGATCAGTGGATAACATGTCTCAAATCAGTGAGGACATATGTTGCAAGTCAGTATGACTTTTTCTCCTTTTTGCTAGGAAATTTCAATTGGAAATTAAAATAATTAAAATATTTATGACAAAGCTGATTAATGATCCAGATGTTCACTGCAACCTATGCATGTGAGCTAATCCTTTAAGAATGATTACTGATAAGGTAATTTGTTCACAGACACAGTTAGTTCTTCTTTTATGATAATAGTGCTTAATCTCCCTGGCATGTTAAATGCAATCCTGAAAATAACAAAGCGGTTATCACCAGAAAATATACTAACAAAAGATTAAATATATCCATCTGTACAGAGGTTCAAAATTGGTTTTGATCGTTGTTGCTAGAAGAAATGCAAGACAAAGAATGTGAATGTAGTCAAAGTGTGAAAATACCAAGTAAAAGCCCACTTCTAAGTGATCTGTCATTTCAACAAGAAAATGAAGTGATATGAACATACGTTTGTATCAAGTAGACAAATACAGAGGCAGAGTTAAGTTAGTTTCTCCATGCACTGTGATAAAATGAGATTGTGAGCAGATCTATATTACACAAAAGACAAGCAGTTTTCAAAGTTAAAAAGCAGCTTTGAGAAAACTTTCTTATTAGTTATCAAATTATTTTTTTGGTAAAAGAAGTAAATGTAAATTTTAGTCAACCACTTGAATGATACTGATAGAATACACTCTTTGCCTAGTTTTTTCTCTAAAATAACATATTTTAGAAATTATTTTTAATTTCTAACTGTTGATAGTGTGCTAAATTATTGAATTATACTTATTGTGCTTCTCAAAATATTTGAAAATGTTATATTAGTTGTGGCCACTCTCTCACAACATAAAAGTCAAAAAAGTAAGGTCTCCCAAACAATTTGGAAAATTTGTGTTTAAGCTTCTAATTTACTGGAAGAAATCCAGTAATCATTTTTAATATGAAAAATCTTTTGTCAAAATTGAGATATTTAATAGTGTCTTAAAAAAAGATAATTCTTCTTTAGCACCGTCTGTATTATATACAGACATAAAAACCTACTTAATATTTATATAATGCATATAAAATGAACACCTCTGATGTTCTTAGTTTTCCTAGAAACTACAGATATAATTCAGATCATGTTTTTTATTTTCATCATGACTTTGCTTTGTAGAATGGCTAATTTAAGTTTCACATATTTCAGTACACAGATACTATGTTTTTGGAAGCCTTACATACACAGATAGATTTGACAGATAAAACGCCTAACCATTGTTCTCGCCAGAAGGCAGAACATACGCTTCTGTTCCTTCCATCCTGGAAAAGGCTATATATTATTGTCACTACAGTGCTTTTATTAACATTCCAGGGTAGAGAACAAAATGTTTCATATTTTTCAGTCACTATAAAATATAACCTCACCACCTTCTTCACTCTCTATTTTTAAAAGGACTACAAAAGTCTGTGATATTAAACACACTCCTTCCTCTAGTTTATAAATGTTAGACTATATAGCCCTAGTACAGTTTGATTAAAACATAAAGGTGCTCATCGTTAGTAGCTATAAGATAAGCTGTAGATACAGTGTACCATTTTACTGTTTCTAAGCAATTAGTAATGAAAAGATAAAAGAGTTTAATGCATTTCCTCTTTCTCCTAAGATGCTCAAGCTCAAATCCAAACTGAAAATCTCCAGCCATGAAAATACAGCAATTATTAAAGATAAGCTTAAACTTGGCACACAGCTTCTTTGCTGGGAGTGACCCAATATAATATTGGCTATTCACTTTTTGAAAAGTTCTCTTTCCAAGAAAAAATTCTCAGAAAACATCCTCCCGCTCCCACCTCCCCTTCCCTCCCATCCTGAGTTATCTTACTTATTTTCTGTCTACTTCTGGCTTCTTTAAGTGACTCAGATTTTCAAGTAAAATCTGAAACTGAAATTTCACATTAGTGAAACAAGTGTTAGTGGTAAAAACGTAACAGTAAACAAATTAAAACTAAACATTTCTTGGGGAATCAAGACAAGAAATCAAAGCACAATTATTTGTTTCATTTCAGAATCAGACAATAGTAATGTTTAATGACTAACATCCTTTATCCCAATCAAGTACATAAAACTACAATGGTGGTTATATATAATATTTCTCCAAATCACCCTATTTCTCAGTGGGAAAAAAAACCTAATTTCAGAGATAAGCAAGCTATTCCCAATAATTTCCACATGGTGTATCTACCACTCTCTTCCAGAAGGAAGAAACTGTTGTATTATCTGTGTCAATTCAATGATCCCACTTCACAGCATAAGCTATGAGAACTGGGAAAAAGATTAAGGAAAGAAAAAGGTTATCATTTTAAAATGTTCGGTTTTTCATGTACATGGTCTATATAAAAACCATAGACATACGTATCTGGAACTACTCACATTGTTTAATGAAGCCTTCACCTTGACACAAGGTCTTGACAAGGACTGAGAGATTTTTTGCAATATTTAAAGTACTTCCCGTACCAACGCTAGCGGGTGAGAATTCAAGGCACTTATCTGCTTTCTCAGGAGTCACACCTTCAGCTTGCATGAACGGTTATAATCATATCAATATCAGTGCAAAATTCTATTTAGGGACTTATACCTACCAGAGGCCTAAGGTAATATATACCCCCTACAATATTGTGGAAGTAGTAACCTACATCTGAAAGGCAGACTGACTGATTTAGAGCAATCTAAATGTTAGACTGGTTCAGAGCCTGGACCCAATTACATTTTGTCCAAAACGTGCATGTCACCTCTTGCATCCCTGCTGGACATCTAGACTTTGAACACTGACCTGAGTCGCGCAACTGCAGCAGTGAGGAGGCAAATTCAAAGTGGAGATCTGGGTCATGGTTCCTAATACCCAATGAGGCACAGACACATCATTCGATGACACAGACTGAATCTAGATCAGGCCTCAGAACATGAGCTTTTTTATGCTGAGTAGGTGAGAACATACAGCAGACTGTTTATGCTAGCCATATGCCTTTAAATTGGTAATATGCCAGAAATGGGAGAACAGACAATACCTGATCCAATATCAAGTTCAAGTCATGTCTAATTTGGCACAAAGTTTGCTTTCACAAAGCTACCTATCAAAACATTTTGAAAAAATTTGAACTGTTTTAAAGAGTTTCTGTCAGTTCAGCATTCTGAATCACATACCCATGGCATTTCTTATCAAGCAGTAGGCACTTTCAAACTAGATTTATTGCCTTGTTGAATCACAGTCCTATTCCATGCATTAAGAGGATCATAAGCAAACAAGGCAATATTTTAATCAAGACATTGCTACCACTTATAATAATCTATATGTCTAAGTTGCACACCAAAATTCACACAGGATTCTTCTATTAAAAATGAGCAAGCAAATAAACCAACCACAAACATCTTTCATTAAATTATCACTTGAAGATATGAAGTCTTAAGAATGCTCATTAATGTTATTGAACGTGGACTGGTCGGTAGGCCTTCTTCTTGCTCCTTCACTTTATTCTTTAGTGAATATTCTTCAGTGGTCATAGAGAATATGAAAGACCTGAATTGCTTATCACCTTATAGAAAACTCTTGTCAAAGGCATCTCCATTTCAGTCCAATGGTGCTATACTGCTATAACAATAATTCTTTCATTGTGACCTATCAGATCAGTAAATGTCTCTTTTTCTCTTTGTGCCTGAAGAGCCAGTCTTAGGAAAGGCTTCCAGCCATCATGTTGCAATAAATGTGTCTATTACACTTTCCACAGACACTAGACTTAGCAGTGATACCATTTTGCACATAGCCATTATGACAAGATAAAAAATGTAAGTCATAGTTTGGCATACAAAACAAGACATAAATTTGTCTGCTAAGCAAAGGAAACTTATTTTTAGCACATTAAAATGATAACTATTAACCGTTGCATTTACAATAGCAGATAGCATAAGTGCAGAACACTAACATATAAAGAACACTGTGGTGAGAGAAACATTTATGATATATTATGTAAATAATATGTTGGAACAGGGCCGGAGGAGGACCACGAAGATGGTCAGAGGGCTGGAGCAACTCTCCTATGAAGACAGGCTGAGAGAGTTGGGGTTGTTCAGCCTGGAGAAGAGAAGGCTCCAGGGAGACCTCATCGTGACCTTCCANGTCTCTGATTCTATGTAGGGTAAGAATAGAAATATGAATCTCTTTAGCAAACACACTCTGCGGTCTCTTCAGCAGAGCTGTCTAGTCCTATAACAGATTGGGATCTGGCACTCATTTTGTTCTGTCGCATAATCAGGAATACTGGACCTAATTTTCACCAACTATTTGCATATCATAGACATTTGAATAAAAGGGAATAAATCCACTTATGATCTATGAGAAATGAAAAATGTTATGCAGAAAAGAATTGAGGAAAGATTTTAACAGGAACATAATGTACATTGGCAGATCATAAAAGACACTGTCTGACACAGAAGGTGTAAGGAGATTTACAATATGCTGTACCTGGCCATATATTTTATGTCTGTGAAGTCTGATAAACATGTGTAAAAATATGATGGATAACATGGCTTTCTGTTTAACTCCAATTTTCACTAAATGATATTTTTGATCTAACACACACTTCTGTGAGAAAAAAGCACCTGGATGTGAGTTGGATTCAAGTTTGCAGCTATTTAGAAATTAATATACAATTTACAAGACATATAATGTACACATTCAGGATCTGGCACATCTTGATATATTTTAGCTATACAGTTTAGAAGAGATTTCACATAGAAATAACAGCTGTATTACAACAATGCATCCAACAGTAATGTATGATATGAAACTCTTCATGCTGAAACAATCATAACTTGGTTTATTATAACATATAATAACACGAACATCTTATCTACAATCATATTTCATTTTGATCTGCATAATACTTTTATATTTGCTTATTCACTGTATAGGTTTAAAAATTCTGTCTCCTATTTGTATGAGATATTTGGAGATTGATTGATATACTCATATCCATGAGTTTTGTATTCAGTTTCTGTTAGTAAAACTCCAGGCAAAAAACCCCCACCTGTAATTATTTGGAAAAGCATCATTCTGATAAGTACATTTGTGTAAACAAAATACATATAAATGTTTCCATTTCAAATAAAATGCTATGAACTAATCCTTAATAATTTTCTCCTAGGAAAAACACTCTTGATGGGTTAATGGCTTCAGTAGCCGCTTCAGGAAACAACAAATTTCAAACAGTATGTACATGGGCTTGGCTGTCAGAAGAGAGATGCTGCAATAATTGTGAGATTTCAATGATTCTTCCCCAGACAGGTGAAACCTGGAAATGCTGTGCAAACAGTCAGACAGTGAGTCATACTTCCTCTAAGAGTAAGATAATTTACTCCTCTGAGGTCAGCAAAAGCTGGGTTCAAACCTAATTCTGTCTATCACTTCTGGATAAAAAATACTTTCAAGCAGCCACTCACAGAGTTTGGCTTTAGAACTCCTACTGAGCTGTTTTCAGGGAGATAAGGGCATCATAACTCCCCTACTGTTGAGGCTGAATATTGCTTTACTTACAGTGAAATGGTATGGACCCATTCTCCGGGTATTAACCTACACTGCAACAGTGTATTTGTTGGGACAATTTCATGCTATGTGATGGTACTTATAAGGCTTTATTAAACCATTTCCACAGTTGCAATGATATTCTCGTTTTTTTTTTTTTTTTGTCTAGTCACATCAATGTAAAAAAAATAAGATAAAGAAATCTCTTTCATATAGATGACTTTTAAGTCCAAAGCAAATGTGCAGATATTTTATCATATAAAATAAATCTACATTACCATGTAAAAATCCAACAGAGATCCATGACCATCAGTATAAAGATTAACTTCAGTCAAAAAGGCTCTACATAATTACATGGGCCACTGAAGAAATGCTCAAAAGTTGGGGTCCTGTTTATGCTACAGTGTTCCGTGGACATGAGTTACAGGGAAAAGTTTTCATCTTGTCTAGGTCAGCAGAATTTGGTTTTTTTTCATGAGCAAGGATGACTCGCAACAGCTGAGGACCAATGCCTTAATAACAAATTAACTTTTCTTTCTTGTCCAGTTATGAAGGTTTTCTTTTACATCTTGCATAGCTTTGAACATTTAAATAAGCAAAATGAGTAAGTATCTTATATTCATAGCAATGGTACTGTTCAAATTTTCTGTACGTTTTCCCTTTTTATAGTAGTTATGCACTAGCATAATGTCATTCATGTCCCTGGCAACATTCCTGATTTACTGCAGCACAAGCAAAAAAACAGTCACACCTTGAACATAACAGCTTGAACTGCCCCCCTCTTTGGTAATCTATTACACAATAAACACCATTACAAAATTTATGGCTCATTCCTACAGTTTGATACAAGGTTTGAAGGTAATAAGAGTACATGAAGAGGCATCTTGAGCCCTTTTTTATATTTTTTCAGTCCTAAGACACCTTGGTGCTGGTCTAATCCATGAGCACAAGATGGAGTAGTTCTTTGCTTTGAAACGCTGGACAGCAGATCAGGAATTATACAAAATGCTAAAGAAGCTCAAGAAAAATCCTTTTTCCACATTCTTACACTAGATGAACAGAAGATCTTTTGTCTAGAAGATACAAGAATTTTGCAGCCACAGGCATTGAGAAGAGACCTTCTCATAGGTATCCTAGAGAGTCAAAAGGCATTACCAGTGCATACAACCCAGTATACATTAGGACTGAAAAATCACACACTGGTACAGATAATGTTCAGTATTTGCTGCCCCTGGCCCTGTTCCACCCCCCTGCCCCTGCCCCCCATTTATTTGTTAAAAATGGGTTGTCTTAGTTAATACATGGTGACAGTTAAGAGAAAAACAAGACTCTTCACAAACAGATTGACACTTAAACCAAAATGCACACACTTGATCAGAGGAAAGTGTTTCAATAAGAGGCGTGAAAGGAATGAAAAACTGCTGAGCTATTTCTCAGAATTAAATACCTGCTCTGATGAATGGGGAATAATGAGACAGTTGACTGAATTAAATACATTTCCATTTCCTAACCCAGAACAGGTTATCTTTTCCATCATCAGATGCTTGTGACATCAAATGTTTGGTGATGATAGAAGTGTCATCTCACAAACAGAAGCCCTGCAGACCTGCTGAGACATCCCGGAACAGTATAACAGCAATAATGGATAAAAACAAGTGGCCAAAGCCTGGTAACAATCTATCATTTAAATTGATGCTGCATTTATAACAATTACAACGAGAATAGGCTTTTTCAAATTAAAATTTAAGCTTCAACACAGGCTCTGAACTGTACTTTCAGCAACAACATTCCTTGTGCTTATTCCCAAAACCTGGGATGTCCACACATGAAGAGAGGAGATGATAGAAAGCACATTTGGGTACCTGTGTTCCTGGTTTGATGCCATCAGTCCATGACCAAGAAGCTAGGAAATCTGACAACTTCCCATTAGACACCCTAACACAGCATGCAGAAACCTTATTAAAAAGCAAGACTTGTTGCTATTTTAGCAAAAAAGTAGGCAAGTGTAGGCACACAGAAGTGCTACTCTGGCATGTGTGTAATAGGTATTAAGGAAGAAAACATTCTGTCATTCATATCTATTTATACAGATGTATGGAAAAGTAGCAAAATGAGGTAAACATGAAAACTTGCTTCATGCAATTTTCATTAACTTCCATGAAAAAGCACCATACTTCGTTATGACAATTTTACAGAAGTACAATATAGAAAAGAATAAAACTGAAGGATTTAAATTCTTAATTAGTGAAAAGCAAGAACAATGAGCAATGCTGTAAGCCAGCAGAAGAGTATTTTTCCTGGAAGCTGAAACCAAACAACTAATCAAAATCCTCTTTTAATTATATTTCAGAATGATAAAAACAGTGCTATAGATATAACTAACTACCCATGTGTCTTCTGTAGGTTGAAAACACATCTGTGCATAATTAGCTAATTCTCAGCGAAGTATTCAATTAATAAAGTAGATGCTTTACTTTGAGTGCATGATAATAGTGACTGTAAGTAAGTTGCACCTAGTTCAGCGCATACCAAGCAGCTTTGGGAACATCTGCGGTGGCTATATGGGGCTCAGCAGAGTTTGGAGAGGAAAAAAAGGGGGCTCATTCCCAACATTGGAACAGGCTGCTCAGTGAAGTGATGGAATTGTCATCCCTGGAGGTATTTAAAAAACAAGCAGATATAGCACTTAGCGACATGGTTTAGCGGTGGTTTTTGTCAGTGTTAGGTTGATGGTTGGACTAGATGATCTGAAAGGTCCCTTCCAACTTAGACAATTCTATGATTAAACTAGAGCAGAGTAGGTTTAGATTAGACATTAGGGAGAAGTTCTATACGATGAGGGTGGTGAGACACTGGAACAGGTTGCCCAGAGAGATGGTGGAGGCCCCATCCTTGGAGACATTCAAGGCCAAGCTCGATGAGGCTCTGAGCAACCTGACCTAGTTGAAGATGTCCGTGCTTACTGCAGGCAGGTTGGACCAGATGACCTTTAAAGGTCCCTTCCAATCCAACACATTCTATGATTCTACGACTACCAGCAGCGGCAGCCCCCACCAAGGATTATTCCCAGGGACAGAGGAGGGTTGCACAGGACCCTGCTTTCTACCCTGAGTGAGGATGAAAGCCCAAGGTGGACAAGACGCAGAGAGAAGATGCATCCTTAGTTCCTCAGTCCACAGACTCGGGGCAGAACAGCCCTGCCTGCACAGGGGGACAAGCCCTGCCTCCCTCGGCAGGCTGCTGGATTTCCTCCACTACTTTGGGCTGGGCTGAGGGGTGGCATTACTGCACAAAGGAGAAGACAAGACACTGCTGGGAACACAACCACCCATGCCACATTGTGTCACACGCACTACCAGGTTAGAGAAAATAACTACGGCACAGTCCCAGTGCATGTAAACTTGGCCTAACAGCAATAACATAAACATCTGAGTCATTAAAAAGAATAGTAAGGATCTTTTCATTTCAGCCTCACTCTGCAGTTAAGGTGTTTGCTGCTGAACAGTGAAAAGCCTCCTTTCACTTAAGACCTTAGGTCTACCGCCTGTAGTCAAGATAGGTATGGCTTTATGGTACACTGCTCTGCTACTCTGCACTGAATCCTCGTGTGGATGTTTTTTGTCAGAGGTAGGGAAGGACAGAGCCTTTAATTTTTATAATGTAAATTCCAGAACCTGAAATTATACACTACTGAGCTGCTAACCCCACCCTTCCTCGCGTTTCTACCAAGTCCTTTCTCTCTTATCTCTTTCCCAGTCTGGTATTGCATTTTCCTTTCTTCCATATAGCTTTATAGCAAAATATCTCATTTTTTCTTAAACCCAGGGCAATGAGCCTTTGATTAAAATCCTTTCCCAAAAAGCATCTTCAAAGAATTTTGAAGGATAAATAAATATCCAGCAGCTAAACAGCAAACTTTTAGTATTCAAAGAAGGAGCTGGCAGACTTCAGTTCTGGAAAAGAGGAAAAACTTTCACTTTGGTAAAATCTTGCTAACTCCTCACTGGGAGGAAATTCCCATTGTTACTCACAGTTCTTACTTCTGGGAAATTTATCTTAGTTTCTTACAGTGTATCATTTTGATCAAATAAATAGTTGGCAGGATATAAGAATTCACCAAGATGAAAAGGCTTTTTTGAACAAATAGAGAATGAAAGATGTTCTAAGATTTTTTGAACATTTTTTTTTCTCTCTACTGAATAATACTACGATTTTTTAATCAGTTCTGCACAGCTGAAATTCGCAATGGAGTTAAAAAGAATATATTCTTATTGCTCGATTAAATTGAACATACTGAGTAGGGTGTCCATTGTGCTTAAATTGGCCTTCCCATGAAAATAAATAGGTCTCTACTAACAACAGACTGTATGCCGTGTGCCACAAATGTCACCATAATATTGTTGAATATTAGTAAAGTGAGATACACATAAGACAATCTTACAGAAATGTAAGATTAATGTATTTGAGATCTTACAATATTCTTTCTATAACAAATATATTTTAAACTCCATAATAACCAAATAACAGGCAGCTAGGTCAATGTTACATCACTTCAGACAAGCAGTTAATTATGTATTCATATGATCCCATTTTATATCATAAACATTAGAATGTGAAGGGGGGGTTGGATCTTTTTTCCACTGAAGTAGAACACAAACAATTGCACTTGGAATCCTTGGGCTTGACTACTTTCCTCGTTACTTCTGGCAAAGGTGGTATTAGTAACATCCCCCCACTCTTCCCATTACACAGCCTATTTTCAAAACTTACATAGTTTCTAGATTATAAAAAAAATTGTGAACGTGTTCTACAGAAATGTCAATTTCAATAATTTTTATTTTATTTAAAAATAACTATTGAAAGAAAAAGAAGTATAAACAATTCCTGCAAATAGATACTAAAGAAAATGCATGTTTTGCCAGGCACTTTTTTCACAAATGTGCAGGCTTCCCCATGCCCCAAATTGTTTTAAAGAGGGTTTAATGCATCCATGATTTTGAGTAATAATTTGACTAGGAAATCTGGTTTGTCAGCATAGAAATATTTCAATTTGTTTGAAATTACAAAAACGAACCCACAATCTTCTTGATTCTAACAGTGATAACATACTTACCACAAAATAAGATAGCCATAACTAGAGCAATCCAGATGTATTGGTGAAATGATTTAATAGAAAAAAGCAGTTTTCACAAAATTGACCCTTCACATGTATTTCAATTTTCTCTTTGATACAACGTAGCAAACCTTTCTTGTTCAGACTATCCAATACCAGATGACAGTTAGCATCCATGGAGCTACACTCCCACTACACGTATTCTTTCACTGAAGCTCTCATGATACAATGCAGGTCCTTGAATTTTACGGTACAGCAGAGAGATCAAATGACTGTAGCATAACTGTAGTTAGTCTCAAGCTAACTCAGAGAAAAGATACCTGGTTTCAGGTAAGCTAAGCTAGGGGCAAAGCTGGATTTGCTTCTCACACTAACAGTGAGGAAGAAGCTAGTGTCATCACATATTCATGAAGTCATTAAGCTAAGACGTGAAAAGAGATTTATAACTAAGAATTTGTGAAGTTTGCACTGAAGAACTTACATTTGTTGGTTTTTGGAGGGGAGAGAAGGCAACCAGCCAGTATTTAACCACTCTTCTTACACCAGGCTTTCAGTTGTAACTTGAGACTACAGTGAGTCTACGCTTTCTGGTCTAGCACTGAATAACCTCATTGACAAGTGATCTCACTGGAGGACCATCTTCCGAGAGAAAGGGCATCACAATATAGGGCTTAAATGAAATCAGAACCTCTGAATTTGACAACAGAATAAGCTTTATTAATCTTTTTTGGCTTTTCCCCCTTATTTTTCATGGCTCATAACTGTAAAAACCTCTTACCTCAGCTACCATTCATCAGAATGAAAGGGAATATGTCAAGATACTCTTTAGGGGTTGTCAGTAATGCTCTCAATTAGCTATAACAATCACTGTTGAACAAAATGAGGTTCTTCTTTAGTAGTTTCTAAGACACTTCCCATGTCCAATATGCCATTTTAAAATCAGTCTATTTGTACAGAATTTCAAAGCTCAAAAGAAAAGGATCAAATCTACTGCATAAGACTGGAGAAACCACATAATACAGTCATTTTAAAAAATGTAGCTCTTATGTAGTTTCTACTCAGTAAGTATCTTGTTTCAGGTGTCCTTTATTCATACTTCAAATTTTATAGGCTTCATTTACTAATGTGAAAATCCCGATGAGATTCAGCAAAGGAAATGGGAAGGTGGCAGGCTATAAAGCATTTCAGCTTTAGCTGCTGGTAGACACTTAGTGAAACATTACTGAGTGATCAGCTTTATATAACAGATATATTCTAACATTGTATGTCATTCACATTATTCTGGCATCAAGATTAGATGAGGAAATGGATTCTGTACTCTATGGCTGGGCATATGAACAAACAATGGAAATGCCAAAATGACGAACGTCCTCCAATTCATTTTAGATACTTTAATTTGCACAAAACTGCAGAAGCCCACAGAGGAAATTCCTGCAGGATTAGCCTAAGGAGGGTTGAAAAGAATGATTCAAACCCTTCTAAATATTTAGCAACTCGAATATTCTCTGATTACTTTTAACGACATATCAGAGCGTTTGCTTTGAAAAGGCTGGAAACTTATGTAGCTGGGAAAAATCATTTGTGTATGACTTTGTCTCCCTTTTACTTCCAAAACCTTTTAGCTGAATGGGTTAACACTACATGTTATTCTACTTAAAATATATTGAAATACAAGAGAAGGGTAAGCTCTCACTTAACAAGGCCAAAAGACAAGGGGCAAGGCAGGCTTGCTTACCAAGGCCAAAAAGGAGCCAGAGTTTCCCTCTGTTTTAATTTGCAAAAGCAGATTTATTTTTCTTGCATCTTTAGTGTTAAATACAAAAGACAATTGTATCAACGGCAAAATTCTGACAGATCTCATCAAAGCCAGTTTTTACTTTTGTGTGTTTTTGATTTTGATGTGTACTAACAAGCTTAACTGATGCTTCCAGCTTAAGTTTCTTCTCATTGAAGACTATAGCTTTATTTCTCGAAGTTCCTCACTAAATTTAAAAATGTGAGACTCTAGCTGTTTGCAGGCATCTTTTGGTGTAATTTGATTACTTTGCTATGGGTTTACGACAAACTGTGGCAAGCATTTGTGAAAGACCAAATAAGCATTTGTGATAAGCAAATTGTGATTAGCAACTTACTGTGGAAAAAACATTACTGTTCTCTTTAAGAGGAAAACATGTAAGATGTTACTGGTGTAATTCTTACACAAGTATACATTCCATCACATGAATGATCTCATAGAAATGAACAGGATTCCTTAGGTGTGTAGGTGTTCATCACTTTGAGTATGGATGGCAAAACCAAAGTGCAAACAAGGAATACAGACCAGACTCAAACACAACAGGGGTGACTGAAAGTGATTCTTAATTTTGAATTTCTTGGAGAAAGGCCAGGCTGTAATTAGATTTTCTGAACATAATTTCCTCAGGGATTTCAATAACTGCAATACAAAAAGCTAATGCAGGTTTCTGTACCAAAATTTTACTCGGCCTTATTTGTTTAATAATACTCAAACTGACTGTGTTTAAAATCTGTACTATCGAAATTCTCTACAGCAAGAACTACAACACTAAGCTTCAGCTAGCTGAAAATTCAATCCGCAATCCTTTTTTCATCCTAAACAAATTTAAACCCTGAAATGCAAAATTTAAAAATATATCATGCATTAACAGTATCTATTATTTTTTGATGCATAAAAAGATATGTGCTTTGTTTCTCAATTTTTAGTATCTTGTAAAACAGTGCTAAATCATATGCCAGGTAATAACAATAAAGAATGAGTTAGGAGGATACATCCAGGGATCTTTCTTCATGCTTACAAGGCTTTTGTACTTGTTTTGTTCTCCTTAACTATGATTCAGTTCACAAGGTTGCTCTTGACTTGTAATTTTTGTATTTTTGTAAATCCTTATATATAGGACAGTATAACATATCAATGAAAGTTAATCTTCTGTTGAGCTCTAATTCTTCATAAAGCTGTCTATTATTCATGAAAATGTACAATTAATTTAAGTCTTATGTATGCACAAAAAATTACGTATAAGTAATACTTTTTTCTTTTTTCTCCATTACTTAAACTATTTTATGATAAAAATCTGTAAGGACACTATTTCACTTCTGAATTGTAATTAAAGGCAAGACCTGTACTCTTAATATGCACACTTTAGAAAGAGGCATTGTGATTTGTGAAGCCGTGGGCATTAATTGGGATTTTAAGTGAAATCATTCCAACACAGAAGATTAGACCGGAATTTAACCTGATGGTTGTAAAAATTTTGTGCTGTTTTCTGGTGTGGCAGCAATTCCCCTTTTTATTGTGCATGTGATGGGGCTTGCCACACGCCAAATGTCACATCGGATGGAGAGGAGAGGCAACGCACAGCGCTGAAAGGGCACCCCTGTGTCAGCTAATGAGGCTCCACGCCACAACCTCTACAGCGGATGCAGGTCACGGATGGAAACTCTGTCAGACCTGCAGCACTAGACTGCAAAATCTGAAGTGAACACTGGTAGTGATGTGCTGCCACTACCACTTGGTGACCCAACCACCAAGTTGTTCCTATTGACAGGATTAATTAGACAACTAAATTACTACTTTTATCTTAGCAGTGCAATCAAGAACTGAAAAAGTGCAGGGAAGACACAAATGGAAGAAAAACTGTATAAAGAGAGAAACCAGCCCACCTCATTTTAGGATATTTTGTGCAACCTGTGTTCCTTTAGCAGTATTATTCTGTGTTTTAATCTTTTCAGGTCTTTACATGTAAGTGTTTTCATGGGCAGATGGAGGATGATAAACCCAGTGCCCATTTATTGAATTGTCTTTTCTCACCTGAAATGTAGTCTGCTTTTTAAAAAAAAAAGAACCACAAAACCCCCCACCTCCTTACTCTATAGCATATTCATTATCAGATCAACTCACACTACTAATTAAGTTAAATTCGACTGCTAAATAACTCCCAAAGAGCCAATTTATCTAAGGTAGTATGAGCACATATTCATTTCTCCTTATACATCACCAGCTGTTATTAATTAAATTCTAGTCACTTCAGACTGCAAGATTGAAATAATTGCCACTATGAAAACACTTTTACACTGTACTTAACAGTGAGTTCTGCTGTTACTTTTCTGATATTGATAGTAATCTGAATACAGGCAGACACCACTCTAGTTATTTCATTTTAGAGTTTGTTATATTTTTGTTAGAGTTTGTCATATATATTTTTTTATTCAAAGGAATGTGTGAAATTTTCAAATTGAATGTGAAAAGCTTTGCCATAAATACACTTGAAGTGCAGAACTGAGTTTGATGGATTATTCTCTAAAGAAAACGACTCCTCTCCGAGGGTGTAATACACCTTTTCAAGTTCGGAGGAGATCACAGTGGCAGCAAGTGATTTTTCCCTCTGCAACAGCTCCTCTCAGCTGGCTGCTGTACTAAGGTGAGGGTTGAAGTGATGCTCCCAATCTGCTTCCTCACTACGCACCTTCCACCCACATCTATGAAGCATCTGTGGGCTGATGCTTTGACAACTGGAAGGTCTCTGCTGTGCAAAGACTATCAGTATGAACAGGTATTAGGAGGAAAAGGTGTATTTTGTGCTCTCTTCAGCTTCTGTGCAAGTACATTGCATTTAATAAGTCATTGCAGCAGCAGGTTCAAAGAGATCTTCATTACAGACAATGAATAATACTCTTGCATGTAAACATTTTGCAACCAGAGGGAGACAAAATTGTCCTCTGGATGCGTTTCTTACCCCACTCTTGAAACTGAACTTGTCTCTCCTGAAAGCAGCTACACTTTCTCAAGTTTCAGTCATCATAGTACATGTAAGAGAAATTACAAACTTATGTGCTGAAATATTTATTAGCCCCGTGTTTCAGTGGAAGTGTGAATAAAATCTGCATACTTCTAAACAGTAAAATTCTTATATTTTTAATATATTTCCCCCTGCAAAATCAATTAGTATAGATATTAAACTTCTAATTGATATATCGAGTTTTGCTTTCCTTTAGTGCAATGGCCATTTGTAAAAAACAAAAGATTGCAGAGAAAGAACAATGTTCTGTACATTTATCTCACTTCATGTATACCATAACACATTTACTATCTTTTTGCCAAGAAACATAAGAAAAGGTACTCTAACATCTCTACAAATAAACATTTTTTTTGCATTCTTATTGTGTTCATGAAAAAACATCAGTGACATGACGAATATTTTTAAGGTGATCTACATGCACAACTTTTTTAACAAACAACTTCTGTAAGGTTATTTTCTTTTTTTCCATTACTGTTATTTAAGACTGTAACCATGATTAGAAATTCACTTTTTCTTTGTTGGATGGGGGATGATGGGAAACAAATGCTGTACCCTTTAATGAGTCACCCAGTAAATTTACAGCTCAGCTTCTGATTTTAATTTATGTTACAATTTACAGAATAAAACACTTCATGTCTTTCATCTATATACTGCATTTCACTTATTTTCATGAAAACAGGTAATATATTTTCTTGCATTGAGTACTCTTGTTTGTGATCAGTTTCTAACCTCCTATCTAAATGTAAATTGCTTATGCAAACAGATTATTAAGAGAGAAGTGGAACGAAGTCCTTAAGCCATTTCCGAGTAATACAAAGGAATACATTTATGATATGTAGTTATTTTTTAAAAGTGAAAACAATACTATTAACTAAGGTCTATATTTTAAATGTAACAATAATTTCAGTTTCCTAAAAGATACAAATCAATTTCAGCTTAAGAGCAGTGCATCATCATCAACATCAAGTTATGTTAGTTATAGTGTTTAAAGTCATAAGCAAATAGCTTAGAATCTAAACATATGAAAGAGAACTGGAGACAAAACATAACGATATGTATATACTGAAGGCCTGTTAGTCCAATCAACAGTTTATATGTATGATTCGCCAAGCAAATTCACCAAGAATAGCTCTTATTCCTAAAATTATTTTGTTTTAATCTTGCGACTCATACAGCCACTTTATGTAGATTTAATTGGGCACCCTGAGGTTGCCCAAATACGTACACAGTCTTACTGGAAGAATATAATAAAACAACCTCACATTCATTAACTACTGAGAAGCTACATTGAGCCAAATTGTCTATCCAGTTTTATGTGGTGATTTTGGGAATAATTTTCACCGTTAGTTTACAAAATGACTAAAAGAAACCTGTTTTATGTAAATTTGGGAATCCTGCTGAGGTTCCTGACAATTGATAGAATGAAATGGAGAGAAAACAACCAGTGCAAATAAAAAGCAATTTGCATGAATTCTGGTCAAATGGAAAGAAGCTAATGGACATGGCATTTACTTATAAGGAACTTGCCTTGTAAACTGTAGATTTCTCCAACGCTGTTCTGCCGGGTGATATGATGCCAATATGCACTACGAGGAAGTGAGATCGACTTGGATAATGTCATTGGTTCAGACAGACTGGTCTGGAGCTAAAAACCAAAGCAAACATAAATGGAAGATCACACATAACCATACTTGATAGGTAATCTGAAAACTGTAAATTGAACCAATGTTGTTATGAAGGTAGTATTTTCTGAATTACCACAGGTTTTATACCATCATTGAAACTGTGTTATAAGCATCAGCACTGTGAATACTGTGTAAAAATCTGCAAAAGTATATTTGGGTATAAAGGTTCATTAGCACAGGTTAATATTAGGACATAGGAATATGTCCCTATTTATCTACAGCTATTTTTATTGCTGCCCGGATTTTGTTATTTTTCTATTTTAACTTTAAGATAATGAAGGATTAGCATGTGCCTGAAATCTTAAAACCCTCTACAATCACAGTTCTTTTTGGTCATTTAACCTGCATATTGGATTGAATATTCAGAAAGATGGTAAGAGAGAATCTGAGACAACCAGTAGAGAATTAGCAATGAAGAGTCATTAATCCCCTAATCCTCCATTCAAGTGGAGGCATCTCACCACCAGCAGCAGGTTACAGCCTCAAGAGAAAATTTTCCAAGTCCGGAGGACTTCATGTAACCGAAATTGTCAATTATATGACAAGTGTTCATATGTACAAAAGCTACAGCACAGAAACCTGACAGGAGGAATGTAAACTTTATTAAAGAGAGCTCTGTCTCCAATGCATGATGTGAATGAAAGACAAGTCTAGGCTATAGAAAAAAAAGAATGATGGAGGACTGTACACCCTGACAATCTCTCTGGATATAGCTGTATAACCTGTGCTTTATCTGTCTAGAAGAAAAAAGAACGTATCTGCAAAATTTTTGTACTTCTGGCTTTACAGAATATAAAATGTGATGAATAATTTGCGGGCTCTAAAAAATCACAGTGATGCTGTGGGGCATGTCATTTCTTCAGGGGACTTCTGGAAGGATTAACACTAAAGGATCAACTACGTCTGCAGATTTAGAGTAGAAAACCCCTTCATTTCAGGAGCGGCACCAGGGTGATATTCTGAAAGGGTGTGCCTAGAAACCCACATTTTCAGAGGGTCCAGCTACAAAGCAGAAGGTATTCAAGGTTTGGATAATTTACTGCAGGCTAATGATTAACTCCTAGGCATTCCTCATTCAGAATCTTAATGCCAAATGAAAAAAAACATTTTTATCTATAGAAACTTATCTTAATCTATAATAAAAAATCCCTCTTTTAGAGACAGTATCCACCCAGAGATCCACAATTATTTCATTTTTGAGTATTAACACACACTGATGTGTGGCAGATATTTTGCTTCAGATCAATCTATTGTAATTACTTCTGTTGTTGTTTTCTTTAGAATTGTCATCAAAATTACTCCGTCTACAGCTAATGTCTTTTCCGCTCATTTATAGCTGAATAGTACATTTCATTTGTCAGTGGTGCAGATCATCACTGGAAGATATTGGATAAAAAGTAGAGAGCTTGCAGAAACATTTCCTCCATTAAAAAAGTTCAAAAGCCTTATCACAAGAATTTTATTTTTAGGAAGACTAGAGAATTTAAAGTTTATTGATACAGAGAATTGCCTTTATCGTGGAGATCAGGGTAATACCAAACCTTCTAAGTTATTTTACCATGTTAGTATAGCAAGGGTAACAATGGTAAACTTCTTGAGTAAGAAAAATAAAGAAAATCATGTAAATTCAATACACAGATGATTTCTTCATAATTTATTCACCCAAAAAGTAAATTCTAGTCTTGAGGTAACAGGCAATACTTTTTACTAGTGTGTATTCTTCAGAATAATAATTCCAGTAAAGAGAATAAATCAAAAAGAATTCCAGTAAAGAGAACAACTTTGACTATGTTCATTATCTCAAAGCTAAATCCACGGTTGAAGTTATATCATTATTCCTGATCTGATATGAGTAGTTCCTGCCTGATCTGACCAACACGGATGCGTAAGAACTTTATATGCACACATTAAAGCTTTAAAAGAATCAAAAAAATCTGTTCTCATTATAAATTAAGGTAAGAACTGCTCTAGTGCAGAAGATCACATTGTGAGCATTCACAGTACTTTGTTTCCTCAGATTCTCTAATTAAAGAACAACTTCTGATATCACCTTTTGGGCAAGAAGTATGGCCATATGCTAACTACAATAGGACCAGATGAGCTACATTTCTTTGGGGACTCCATAGAGACAAAATGCAATTTCGATTTTATTAAAATATCATCCTTGGGAAAAAAAAAAAACCAACCTAAGAATAGATTGTCAATTTTGTTTTTAATTTGAGAATTTAAAATAGAAACATAAACATATGTATTTAAAGACCTTAAGATCTTGTGTATCATATAGAGGATGATAATTTAATAGCACATTAATTTGTCCAAGAAGTTATTATTATTAACTGTTAGATCACTATCAGCTACAATTTTGCTTTTAATCTTTTTTAACTATATAAAAACCACATTATTGGTCAAATATAATTGACAATGATAGAAGTATACTCCTACAAACTGCTGTTTGTAAAAACATTTCTGTGTTCAAAGAAAAATTGGATAATCTACTGACAGAAACCTACTTTCTCTAGCACATCTTATGTGCTAGACTGTGGGTGTTTCGGATAAAAAACTTGAAACCAAGGTGAAGAAAGCAGGCATGTAAACATCCATATAATCAATTATTCATATACTATTAAATAGCTTTTTGATATATAAATTATTACAGGTTAAACTAGAATGCAACGTAGAGACATACTGTTTCATAATCGCTTTTCCTCAAATATAAATGAACTTCCGGTAGTTAACGATGTTAAAAAAGAAAAACATAACAAACAAAGAATTTGTAAACCAGGGAAGATGAACCAGAACTGTTTACTTGTTAAATAATTAGTCACACAGGTTTGAGACTTCTGGTGTTCCAGACCAGTGGAAGACATCACTTTGGGTAAGTTCAGAGACTTTATTCTAGATACTCTTATTTTGCCTTCTTACTACGCCTCAGAAGAAAAGCCTGACTTGTTCTCTACCCTTTTCTGAATCAGCTAACTCAAACAGAGAACATCTTGGTATGTAAAATGAAGTAAATAACCTTTTAATTTTCTTATTTTCTCAAAACACGTAGACCATCAGTTTCCTGCACAGATTTATTTCTGTCCTTAATTTAACATAATTCAAAAAATATCTTTAAAAATTATTTCACCTAGCTCCTTATTTACCACTTGCAAAATTAAATCAACACCTCTGAGTATGGATCTGTTCTTATATAAGAGGTGAGTGTTCAGCTGTTGCTTCCAACACTGGCACATTTTCCTCGGGAGCTGGCAAAACAGGCTCATATGCGTTAGCATCAACTGTAGAGAAAGGGCCCATAATGGCAGAGGTAACACAGATACATAGAAGAAATAAACACCTTGATCTGGGAATGAATTTGAGGTAATTCTGCCCTTCTACTCTGCTCTAGTGAGACCCCACCTGGAGTATTGCATCGAGGTATGGAGGCCTCAGCACAGGAAGGACATGGACCTGTTGGAGCGAGTCCAGAGGAGGGCCAAAAAAATGATCAGAGGGTTGGAGCACCTCTCCTATGAGGACAGGCTGAGAGAGTTGGGGTTGTTCAGCCTGGAGAAGAGAAGGCTCCAGGGAGACCTTATTGTAGCTTTTCAAAACTTAAAGGGGGCTTATAAAAAAGATGGGGACAGACTTTTTAGTAGGGCCTGTTGCTATAGGACAAGGTGTAATGGTTTTAAACTAAAAGAGGGTAGATTCAGACCAGATATAAGGAATAAATTTTTTTATGATGAGGGTGGTGAAATACTGGAACAGGTTTCCCAGAGAGGTGACAGATGCCCCATCCCTAGAAACATTTAAGGTCAGCTTGGACAGGGCTCTGAGCAACTTGATCTAGTTGAACAACTCCCTGCCCATGGCAGGGCGTTAGACTAGATGACCCCCTTCCAAGGGGAACTAAAGGTCCCTTCCAACTCAAACGGTTCTATGACTTCACTGAAGGTTTTGTGCAATCTTGCATCTATAAACTGACCTTAATCTTTGGTATCTAGGTGTAGAAATACAGAGGAAAGTAAAAACACTATATCAAATTAAACACATACAATATATTAAAGTAGCATGAAATAAAATATCCATTTAGAATGATTTTGCTACAAATATTTCTCAAATCTGATGAGACTTCAGGAAATGAAAAACATAATCTAGTCTTTTTTGCCCAATTTTAGAGGGAGAAGATGATGATGTAATTAGAACTTGTGTGAAAAAAAAATCCTATAAATGCATGAATCAAAAGATCAACTCAGGGATTTTTTTGGTGGGAATATAAAAAAATCCATCACTGAAGTGTTTTTGTTATCTGACATGCAATACCTAGTAGTTAGGTTTCCTCCAGAATCTTTCATTAATAAGATACCTTTCACACGGTGAACATTACATTTCTTTCCTGTATCCAAATACAATGTCCAAACCCAATGTCCAAATACAAAATATCCAAAAAATTAAGTCATATGAAGGCTTTGCATTGCCAGCAACAACTTTGTAATTCTTAAAAGACTATTTGATTAAAATAGAAATAAAAAAAAATTAATGTGTCACTGTAAGAAGTTCCCCATATTTTTCATTATTGTTCTTTCATGAGACAAGGCTTAAGAGCTAGATTTTCTTTTAATTCCCATAGGCTATCTCCATTGACTTAAATAGATTTGTTACTCTGATATCAATAATGAATACAATTCCAAGAATGGAGCCTGTTAAATGTATTAGGGTTCTGAGCTTTGATCTGTTTAGCATATTATTCTCTCATTTTCTTTTTACATTAAAGAAGTCAAAACACTGAAGGTGACAGAAAATATATTTGGCTTGGGGAGAAGAACCGAACAATGTACAGTTCATTCCATTTTTAGCGTGCAATAAAGACAGTTTGTTTTTTACAGATATGCTCTGGAAATAGGTTAGTTTATTACAGATAAAAAACCCTGGCTCATTTCACATTCTCATTAGAGTCTTTAAACAAACAGCAAGAGAATTGGGTCACAGAAGACTAAAGAGAATTGTAGTCTAACTCTAAAGAAGGTTGCTTTGTATGTTACGCCTTAAAGAGGAAGAGGGGTCAAGAAATATATTTCACTTCTCAGGTGTACATTATCTGACAGTGGAATAGCACAGACTCATTTCGCTGGTATCCACAATGAACTAGAGTTTAAAAGTCACACAATCTAGAAGGTAGCATCAGCTGGGGTACCAGCTCAGTTATCAGGTGAGTTAGAGAACAAGCAGGAGGGAAGAAGTATTTTTTTCTATTTAAATGAGTTTTCACTAATGACCAAGGAAAAGGTGTCATGTTTGCCTTTTTTGCAAAAGCAGATACTGTTGTCACATGTTCAACTTGTGTACTATGGCACATAGACATGTTCTATAAAAACTGTTCCCATCTAGTAGTGGGAAGCATATTATTTCTTCTTAAGCACCATATTTTGCCCATGTTACTGTTGAATTTTATTCTGCTGTTCCAAACCCCGCATTTTTTCTAACTTGTCATTTTGAATTCTGTCTCTTCATTGACCCACTTCCATATTGTCTTATACTTGTAAGACCCAGCTCTGTGGAAAGAGACCTGGGAGTCCTGGTGGACAGCAGGATGACCATGAGCCAACAATGCGCCCTCGTGGCCAAGAAGGCCAATGGCATCCTGGGGTGCATCAAGAAGAGTGTGGCCAGCAGGTCGAGGGAGGTCATCGTCCCCCTCTATTCTACCCTGGTGAGGCCGCACCTGGAGTACTGTGTCCAGTTCTGGGCTCCCCGGTTCAAGAAGGACAGGGAACTGCTGGAGAGGGTACAGCAAAGGGCTATGAAGATGATTAGGGGATTGGAACACCTCTCTTATGAAGAAAGGCTGAAGGATTTGGGTCTCTTCAGTCTGGAAAAAAGACAACTGAGGGGGGACCTTATCAACACTTATAAATACTTAAAGGGTGGGTGTCAGGAGGATGGGGCCAGGCTCTTTTCAGTGGTGCCCAGCAACAGGACAAGAGGTAATGGGCACAAACTTGAGTATAGGAAGTTCCACCTAAACATGAGGAGGAACTTCTTTACTTTGAGGGTGGCAGAGCACTGGAATAGGCTGCCCAGAGAGGTGGTGGAGTCTCTGTCTCTGGAGACATTCAAAACCTGCCTGTAAGCGTTCCTGTGCAACCTGCTGTAGGTGGACCTGCTCTGGCAGGGGGGTTGGACTAGATGATCTCTGGAGGTCCCTTCCAACCCCTACCATTCTGTGATTCTGTGACCCAGAAGTATAATAATTAGATTGTGCCTTGATCCAGAACTTCTATGAACGTAATAAAACTGGATGCAGGATATATTCCTATGAAAGTCCAATGAGAGTATTCTTCCCTTTGGTGATGTGTTACTAATAATTACTCTCTTAGCTTGCTTATAAAATTGTTATGTGTTATTTGGACTCTGTTCATTATTTGAAGGTGCCTACTATTAATATAAACACTTATAGGTACCAGCATACTACTTATTTGCTATGCAGTCCTTTATGTTTATTTTTATATTTTTATCCAGCTTGCTGTTCCTGGCAGAATACACAATACTGGCAAAACCCCCACCAATATATAACCTCATAAGTCTTCTAAAAAGACTTACAGAAAAGCTAGCTGTTAAAGTCATACCAGCGATTTCAGCCTTTATAATATATTCCTAGCATTTAGGATTTCAGTAGCTATTCTAACCTTGTTATGACCTTTTAGAGAGTTTCTTAGTCAATTATGGAAGAAAAAGATCTCAAAATAATAACACCGCTTTTCAGTGCCAAGGTGGATGATGATTTGTCTTTGACGGTGGATTAACATTATGTATGAATAATAAAGCAATGGTGAAAGAAAAGGATTCTGAAGGGAGATTCAATGGGACTGATATTTTTTTCTAATCTCCTCGGCCACACTATAAAGAGAGAACTGGGACATTTTGCAACTTTTCTGGCAGAAATGTGTTGGTTTTTTCTTTTTTTTTTTTCCTTTCCCCTAAAAGAAGCTCATAATAGATCACTTTGTTGTCTGACAGAATGTATTAATATTGGAGAAAAGTAGCTGGATTTTACAGTGCACTGGGATTATACTTGTTGAATTTCAGTAAGGTGTGCGTCTTCACCCATATTCTGTCAAAAAACTGTGGTTTTGTTTCATTCATGAAAGAAGTTTCCTGTCTATGGAAACTATACTAATTACCGTGAGGGCAGAATGTCAGGTTCTTATATCTTTACAAGGTTTGAGCCATTGTATTATACATAGGTGATATATGAAATACTTCATCAATTTTTCATTGCATAAAAACATTCACTAGTAATATGGGAGATGATGCTGACATGAACAGAGCTGAGACTATTTCAAGTTTGACTATACAGTAGGTCTTAGTGGAAGAAAACACAACTAAATGGTAGGAGTCTTTAACATATAGGACAGATCACCAGCAGGGTGAGCTAATTTCTTCAATAAATACATATATATATATATATATACACACATATATATGATAGAGATCCAGTATTGCACAGACATTATTTGCAGAGACTGATTGGCCCTTCTGTTACCATGAAATGGGAGCTTTAATTAAACAGAGGTACTGAACGACACGAAGTAAAACATTTTGCAGATAGACATTTGCTGACCTGAAAATATGCAGAATCTGGGGATAAGACTGTGTGGAACTATAAAATAATTTCTCTAAACAGCATCAGCCAGGGCAAAGTCTTCAGGTTTTAAAAGTAAAAATCTCGGATTTTTGAAGGTGCTCAGTATACTGATATATTTGTTTAAAGACAGGTCTATTTGCAGATGGGAAATGGGGAGGAACAGAGCAAAAAAGCCAACTAAAAACAAAAAGCGAAATCCAAAATAACACCACATCCCTACACATTTTATTCAAGTCAAAAATGGAAATGAATCACAGTCCTAGAACAGTTCATCACGTTGACTCATGAATGCTTAAAGTGAAGGCGGGCGGCATAGGACGCACTGATATAGATCAGCTTAACTCCAGGGTATTAGCTTAACCTTCAAAGTTATGTTCTTGGGGTCATTCATCTTGAACAGTTCATTACTGAAATATTCATTTACAGCTTTGTCTCATTTCAAAAACAAGCAGTGAGTTATGTGCATCATTATGAGTGTTTGTTAGGACGGGATTTAAAATACAAGTCAATGATGGGAGGGCTAGGAGGAGATTTGGTCTTCACTGAATTAAGGAGTAAATAGTAACCAGTAGAGCACAGGAGATGTTATTTAGTTTGCCAAAAAAACATTGTGACCGCGAGAGGTGCCTGAGGACAGGAGGAAAGCCAACAACACTGCTATCTTCAAGAAGGGCAACAAGGAGGACCCAGAGAACTACAGGTTGGTCAGCCTCACCTTGGTCCCTGGGAAGATGATGGAACAGCTAATCCTGGAAATCATTTCCAGGCATATGAATGGTAAGAAGCTCATCAGGATTAGTCAGCATGGATTCACAAAAAGGAATACATGCTTGATCAATCTGATACTCTTCTCTGATGAAATGACTGACTTGGCAGATGAGGGGAAAGCAGTGGATATTGTCTGCTTTGACTTCAGGAAGGCTTTTGACACTGTTTCCCATAAGATCCTCATGGAGAAGCTGATGGAAGTACAGGCTGGATGAGCAGCCCATTTCAATGAGGTGGAATGAAAACTGGCTGAATGGATGGACTGAGACGGTCAATACTGGGTCAAGTCCTGTTCAACATCTTCATTAATGCTTAGAATGATGGAGCAGGGTGCACCCTATGAGGAAAGGATGAAAGAGCTGGGACTGTTTAGGAAGAGAAAGCTCCAGGAGGATCCTATGAATGTTTGTAAATAGCTGAAGGGAGGGTGCCAAGAAGACAGAGCCAGGCTCTTTCCAGTGGTGCCCAGGGACAGGACCAGAGGCAATGGGCACAAACTAAAACACAGGAGGTTCCCTCTGAACATGAGGAAACACTTTTTCACTGTGAGGGTGACTGAGCACTGGCACAGGCTGCCCACGGAGGTTGCAAAATCTCCCGCCTTGGAGATGTTGAAAAGCCATCTGGACATGGTCCTGGACAACCATCTTTGGGTGGCCCTGCTTGAGCCAGGGGGGCTGGACAAGACGACTTCCAGAAGTCCCTTCCATCCTTAACCAGTCTGTGATTCTGTGACTAGCATCTCCAAAATTACAAACAATGGAAAGGGAGAATGTCAGATCTATCTTCTGAACAATGTAGGGACAAGTAAATTGGGGTGGGAAAGAATGAACTGAAATGCATCAGTTGGAGAGGCCAAAGAAAAAGACTGTCCACAAAGGCTGGTATGCTTCACCAGGAGTGTTTTCTGGGGAATTCAACCTGAGATTTATGGTATTCCAGAAGGTTCTCTTTCATGAAGTCTGCCAAGTCAAAGTTAAAAATAGTGAGGCTTGCCATCAGTGCTGACTTTAAAAGTCTGGTCCTCCTTCCTCTGTTTGCTTTTTACTCTCCTTGCTTTGCTGCGTATCCCTCTCTCTGACATGTCTGACCTCAACCTGATGTGCCTTGGAGAAGATTTCAAAGCATGCAAGTTTTTTCATGGTATTGCTTGCCAAAAGATATGACATATCTTAAAGAGGTATTTGGGACACTTGAAGTCCTCAGTATTTTACTTGAGACTACTGGAAGGACAGCCTTTCTGAACTCATAGAAGTTGCTTTGGCCAGTTGTAGAGCTGGTATGGTGAAAGTCATGGCATGAAAAAATGTCCCTTAGTGGAGAACAAACTTTAAAAACTCTCTCTAGCATGTGGCAAGAAATGTGAAACAAGGATGAACTCAGAATGCCCAGAGTTGGGACAACCTTACTTGAGGAAGTTTGGGGCTGAAAAATTGGAATTCTAAGGCTTATGTATGTATTTTGGCAAAAAAATTCTAGAATCTATATTAAGATTATTCATCACTGCACATTCTTTCATTCTTTCTAATAAAGCAAATGCCTTGGACCTCACAAGCTTTCTTATGAAGTTTTCCTTCTATGGTCTAAAACAGATCAGTAGTTTCCAATTACACATATTTGTGGAAATCACATTTTTAGCTACTTCATTTCAGTATATAGAAATTGCTGGTACCAATGAACTTTAATAAAATGACAGGAAGACAATTTTCTGAATACTTGCTGAAACAATAATCATCAATAACCTTTCATGAATATTCCTTATTAAGCTTATCAGTGCGTGACTCCAGTATTCAGTAACACACATAGTCTTGCTGATCTCTGCTTTCTGACATTTTCAGAAGTTAGTTTTATATGTCATACAAAGACAGTTCAGTTAAAAAGAAAAAAATAGCAAGCCCAGAATACATAAAAATTGCTATCATGTAGTAAAGCACAGTTGGATGACTCTTCAATACCTTCCAAAAGGACACATTTCCTTCCTTTCAATTAGTTACTTTTAAACATGACAAATGCATCCTGAATCATACATACTGGGGCTAGTTAAACATGTGCAATGCACATGAATGCACGTGAATGTAAATTATTAAGTTTTGGCTTTAAAATGTACTATATTTTTGAAGGAGGGGCTAAAAAATATCCCTGTGCATATGAACCCACAAATAAATATATTAATTTAATTGAAAGTAATTTATTCATATTTCAGTTAATATTTACTTTAGTAGCTCCACTGCCTTTAGTGGGCTTTTACAGACTTAAAAACAACTAAGAAGCTGGTATATAAAAATAAAGGATTATTCTCTTCCACTGTGTGTGCCCATACACATGAGGATCACAACATGAACATGTATCTAGAGAATTCTTGACATTGCTCGGTTTTAAAAGTGCAATAAGCAATCATCCAAAAGCAACGCACACATTTCTAAATAAATATACATAATGTATCTTTGCAAGTATGTTTTTGGATCCAGAAACAACTTAAAATGAGAGACAAGACCCTCCAAATTACAGTCCAAATTTCTGCTTATAAAATAAGCTAGTGAAATTTTTGCTCCCTTACTGATGCTACTTTACTAATGTAGCAAAAATAGCTGCAAATCAGGAACTCAATTTGGAAAGGGGGAAACAGAGAAGTGTTTGCAAATTGCTGTATCTTTCAACATACTTGCATCAGCCTAATAAATCCTACAACTGGCAACCTTTCTCCATTTAATTTCATTTTCAGACAATAGCTTGGGCATTTTTTTTTTCCCCTGGCAAAAATTCCTTGCTGTAGTAGAGGTTGTAGTTGCCTGACCACATGCCCTATAAGCCTTTTGAGATCCATGGTTGCCATTTAACAGAACAATCCTTTGCCTCTGTGCTGGTAAGTTCCAGCTTCATGAAACAAAGGAAATATAGAATTATACTTGTTGCTATGGAAATCTGCAACTCCATCACTTTTTTTCTTCATGTAATACAAAATGTATTTAAAGGTGATCACTGAACAATATGTGGGAAACATTACAGAAATGCCATCATTTTACAAATGATTTTAAAAAATCTCTGAGCCAGTAGTAGTTGCAACTTTTACCACTGTGTCCTACAAGAAACCAATTAAAAATAATGAAGGGACCACAAGTTCTTTCAATTTTATAAACAAGAACCTATGCTGATTTGTCAATGGCTGTTAAATCACAGACACCGTAGAGATATGCATTCAACACCCAGCCGTATGAATCCATATGAAACTTGCCTGGCAGCTACTTTTATGGAAATGGATTATGACAGACTGAATATGTGATGAGACTAGCAGCTTTTACCCTGAGACAGTCGTAAGTAACAGAGCGATGTATGCTTCTACCATACCATGGAAAATCTTTATTAAGCCCCTGCTGCTGAATACTGCAGAACTGAAACATTTTTGAAAAACCTATTCCTGCTATTTAGGTTGGTCAGTGCTCCAAGTTTTTAACATTTTCATCATCAACATGGGCTTGGTACAGAACACACCCTTAGCAAATTTGGGGGTGACTTCAAACTGGGGGTGAGCTGTCAAACACCCAGATGGGAGGGCTTCCACTCATAGAGACCTCAGCAAAGGAGAGGAAAGGGCTGACAGGAATCTCATGAAGTTCAGCAATGACAGATGTTAATGCTGCAAGTGGGTCAGGGCAACTCAGTGCACGAGTACGGCCTGGGGACTGACCTGCTAGGTAAAAGCTCTGCCAAAAGAACATAGTGGTCCTGGTGATAACATGAATGATCAGCGTACATGTGCAGGGATGGAGGTTAACCACATACTGGACCACATTAGTAAAAGCATGGCCAGCAGGTCGGGGGAAATCACATTTCCCCACTATTTGGCATTTGTGAAACCACATCTGGAAGTTCAGTTGTATTCGCAGAGTCTTCAGGTTTGGAGCCTGCCACAAAAGAAATGTCAAACTGGAGAGAGCCTAGCAGTGAACCTCTAAGAAGCAGAATATGATCAGTGACACTGGATTAAGAGTCTACTGTTTATTCAGAATGAGAAAAAGAAGGCTAAGAGAAATCTAACTCCAGATTCTCTCTCTCTCTTCTTAGAAGTGTGTTGTAAAGAAGACTGTTACCAGAGATGCACAGTGAAATGAAAAGAGGCAACAGTCACAGGCTGTGGCAAGGGAAATTTGAGACAGATTTAAGGAAAAATTCTTCACAATGAGTGCAGCCAAGTGCTGGAACGGGTACCCATAATCTACGTCCTTGGGGGTATTCAAAATTTAACTGGATAAGACCCTGGGTAACTTGATCTAGTTTTGATGCTATCCCTGCTTTGAACAGAAGATTAGGTCAGCTGAACACCAGCAATCCCTTCCAATAGCAATTTTTCTGATCCTACAGTCAACAGGTTTGAAAATCTGAAAGCTAATGAGATGTGCTGTACCAGTGCGTTAATGTGACATTATTTTGCTTACTGTAGTAGCTGCTCATCTTTATATAATAGAGCTACTGTAGTACATGAAATAATGTCAAATCAACAGTACAGGGTCGTACTGTCTGTACTACTGCCTTACATTTTTCCTGAACCAGATTCCTGCACAACTGATAAATAAAAACTGTTAGCATGGCTGGCATCATATGGGATATCAGTAATGTAAGAACAATGACCCAAGGCTGAGAGAAAAAGGAACACAAACAACCCCTTCTGGACAGGCTTTGATTAATACTTTTCAAAAGACAGCTTGTACTAGGAAAAGTGCCTATATTTGAGATATGGCTTTTTTAGATACTAAATATCTGCTGCCTTACGTCTAAACATAATAAGAGAGATTATTAGAAATAATTTTCATGTTAAAAAAATCTGTCCTCTTTAAGAAAAAGAATTGAAGCAGAGTAAAAAAGCAAAATGAAGACAAAGGGTGAACTTCACCTAATTTTTGTCCTACCAACAGGTACCTGATGAGCCAAAGCACAAAAAGCACAGAAGGGATTTACAGAGTAACTTTAGGAGTATTATGAGAATTTTTGATCTCCTCTCAGATTATTACTTTTTATAATTCTCCTATTCTCTGAAAAGCACTGTGCCCCTCTGTAAATCATTGATAAATAAGCTTCTTATTAATCAGAGACAAAGCCTTAACTATTCCCTTGGGTGATATAAAGAACTCCTGTTGCTGAAACAGAGGAAGGTCTTGCTTGACAGGAGACATAGAATGATACTATAGTTCAAAAGATTGATGAAAACCATGTAAAAAATAACTTTTTCAGAAGTTAATTCTTCTGTGAATAAGCAATTGACTATGATTCAGGGTTTGTTTTCTTGTTCTGTCACTGTGCTATTCCCAGCGTACAGCTGATTACTCTATGACCTTGGGCAATTCACACGCAGCTGAATTTGGGCTTAATCTTTCTGTGCCTCATTTTACTTATTAGTATAATTATTATAATAATACCTGTCCCCTGAGAGCATCAGGTGGCTTCATCAGCTATTATATTTGATAATAATAATAGGACCTCTATAGGCTACTTTAGTTTACAAGAAACAGTTTTCTCAAAATAGCAGATATGAGATTAATAATAACTTAATCCCGCTGGAGAACTAGTTTGAGAATTATTTTTCTAGTAATACTTAAGTCAACATAACCTGCTCCTCTGTTAAGAGTTTGATGACATAAACCTACCAGTACAATTATACAAGCTAGTTGTTTTAAATGTACACAATGCCAAAGAAAACTTCCCTTCCATATTAAAATGTTTCTCAGAGTTTAGTTAAGGGGAGGGCTAGGAATAGCCAAATAGGGTTCAGCTAGGCATGCAACAACTATCGTATAATTACAGCAGCGATTCCTAATTTATCACTCATACCACCCACAGCTCTTAGCAAACAAGACTGCTAATCAAATCATCAATTTTGTTCAGGGAAAGTTCTTTGGCTTTTCACTTTCTGCATCTTCTGGAAACAAATATGATTTTCAATTTGACATTGCCTCTCCAACTACTTTAATAGCTTCGTAAACATGCAATATTTTGTAAAATATAAGAAAAAAAATTACAAATGTGCTTACGTCACCAACCTTCAAATCCACTGATATCCAAATGCAACTTTGTAAAGTTGAAATAAATGATACCTGACTTCTAAGAAATACGTACCTAGCTCTTTAAAAAGTTCCTAGATATGTCAATAGGTGGCTACATGGATTTCTAAAGTGCCTACGAGCTAAATTCTCAGGAGGGTTTGCATCTTCAGATACCTGACTATGCAAACATCATTGCCCTGTTGCATCTAAACAAACAAACCAGACCCTAGCTGCTATAATCGAAGTGTTCACAATACAGCACACTTTCATGCAAACGTATAAATGAGCAGAAGAGAACAGGGAAAACAATCTTCATAGCATTTATGTATGCAGCTTCAGGATGGATTCATAGGAAGGAGCAGGCTCCTGCCAGACAAGAAATTGTATTATCTCAGTTTTGAGATACCTCTGTGAAGCTTTTATTGCAAGTTTTGGTTCAGCTCCTTCTTTATATTAGGAGGAAGGCAGATTTCAATCTGAGTCTTAGGTAGCATGATAGACAGAAAGCCAGAGGGATACTGTAACATTATACAAAATATTCCAAAAATTTTTAAGAAGGAAAGAACGAGAGTAATTTCTAGGTTAGGAAGTGCATCCATGTGGTGAGGTACTTGGGTTTTAGTCTCTAGGAGAGATTTAGAGCATCTTTTTGCATTCAAGATCATTCAGTCCAATGGCTAAGGGTAAGAGAGATTTCAAAACTGTCAGGCAAGGGAAGAACTGAATTTTTCAAACCATGCTCTGAATGAGAACCCTCATGACTACTACTGCTTCAAAAACATTCAAAACTCCAGTGCAAGCTTTAGTTTTCAAATGGCAGACCAGCATTTAAATTACATCAATAACCACCAAAATAGCTGATACACTCTTATGGAAGGACTTGCCATCTCTGCTCTCGCACCTACCCACGCCGCTTACCTACACACTCCACAAACCTTTATAATGTCTGCAGTATTTCTGACATGATGAATAGCTCTGTTCCATTCCATAAGCTAAAGGCTTTCCCTACACTGCGGTTTCATTCAAACATGCAGCAAACATCCAGTAACCTCAACCACCTGCAGCATCCCCTGGAGAATCTGGGCTTTACACCTCATCCTCTCACTGCATGCAGGGTGCCATATAGGAGACAGTAGACTCCTGCGGCTGACAAGAGGAATAGGGGGGGAAAAAAGGTGTTGACTTGGTAAGAAAGGAACAGACAGGAGTCTCCCATGGCTGTGGAAGTCCAGACTTCATGGTGGGATGAACAAAATTCTTTTAGGAAGTGAATGGCACCTGCTGTGGTATTTGAATGTCTATTATTGGAATGAGTAATAGTCCCTGAAAAAATGCAAATGAAGTAAGCCTATATTCAAGAAAATATTTTCTTTCAAATGAGAGTAAGAAACAAAACAGATCCAGTTTAAGGAATCATTAACTGCTGCTGAAACCCAGTCTGAATTTTCACTTGCTTCTGAAGTGCTGAGTGTCAGGAATAGACTTGTGACACAACTCTAGGATTTAATTCATCCAAGTATATATTGTTTTCTGAGCCCAAGGACTAACAAAAAGGCTGGCAAAATTCTTAAAAAAATTTTCACAGAAAAATCAGAGTCAGGAAAAATGTCATTATGTGCTTAATGAACAAAGAACCTTGTGGGAAATTACTAATACTTATGGCAACTGCGTTTACACAAAACTCAAATCTAAAAGTACACACATTCTGACTTGGGGGCGGAGGGGAAGAAGTCAGCATTTTTGGTTTTGTTGTTAACCTTGGAAATATTTACAGCTGGTCATGGCTTGCTGGTGGATAAACAGATCCTGCAGGGGAACACTCCCAATTTTCTATTGCAGTTTCCACTGCAAAGAAGGATGAGCTTTACTTCACTAGAAGTCCTCTCCTGTCAGAAGCATTGCAAGGCTATTTCTGCTTTAACCCGTAACTTTCGAAGACCTTAGAACCAGTAATCGAAATTAAGTTTCACAACCCTTGTGCGAACCAAGTAAACAATTCACCAACTATGTATTGCAATAAAGCAGCCAGCTTTTTACAGGGTTATAAAGTTTCTAAACAAACATCATACAGTAGATGAGATATGCAGAACAATATTGAGCTAAGTATTTGCATGATTAACTGACCTGAGGCTATACTTTAGCTTACATAAAGTGCGTAAGTTCATGAATGATCATATGCATTCGGAACCTCAGTACTTGAGCTTATACATAATTTGGAAACAGAACAAAACGTACATAGAGACCAATGTGTCATGACATGGGATCTTCTATGGATGAACTCTGGAATTTTCTTCCCCATTTTCTCCTCCAGTTATTGACTTGACACAAATGCACTTAGGCAGAATTAAAACATAAAAAAGCTTTTTCATATTAAGTAAATTGCAGTGCTGAAAGGGGGCCCAAAAGACATATATTTTAACTAAATATTTCATATAATTACTGAGTCAGCAGCAGCCACTAGTGTCTCTCTGCATTTCCCATACTTCACAATGTGAAAATAATAGGTGATAGGTAAACCATTGCACAAAGACATAAATAACAACCATAAACCAGACAAAGCCCTGAAGATGCATTGGCAAAGGTAGGATACTTCAAATTGAAACCATAATTTTAAAATGAAAATTTAGAATGTTTGATGTGTTTGTTGATGATGTTCGATCCTGTATTGTTTTGATGACTAAAAACACATGAAGAAATAGACAGTACAGACTTGTTTACAGAACAAAGCTAAATTACAAGTTCACTATGAAACTAAAGCTATTTTCTCCATCCTCTGAGTCTGTTTTTTTTCTTTTCTGATTCTAAGACAATTTACATTGTTATTCTTCATTCTCCTTACATTCTTATTAATACCATGCCTGACAATCCTCTAATTTATATTTATCCTCAGACCAGTCCTGTGAAATACTGTTACTCTCCTCATTCTGTTCTAGATAAGAAAGAGAAAGATTAAATGACTTGCAGGCTTATTTCTTAGCCACTTTCCTCTCCAAGCTCTCCTTAAGCCCAGTTCCATTGCCTGATATTTGTCTTCTTTGGCACATTCATTATTTCCCTCCTAATAAGATTTTTTTTAAAAAAATACACAAACTCATTGATATTATCTTTTTTAAATGACAGAAATCTATCATGATGACTCATTCACTTATATTAAGCTGAATATTAGAGACAAGACTTGTAAATAATGAGAATGGAAGAGAAATATACAGATGCAGTTTTTCATAAAGGCGTTTTATCTTCTGGTAAATGTTACAAGGATCACAATCTAAAATGACATTATTTTTACAGCTCTGCTGTCTAAAGAAAAACAAGTGTCATAGAAAATTTCCTATGATAATAAGTTATGAAACTTGAGCCATTATCATTTCTTCATGCATTTATACTTCAGTCTTACTGATGTTTGATTAACTTCAGCTGGTTAACATTAACTTTAGTGCTGTCTTATTTAGAATTATTGTTTTACACTTTGTAAATTTTTATTCTTTTGTGATTACATAATAGGATTTTACTGGCAGCTCTTGAAAGAAGTAATTTACAAGGATACAAAGGTATGATTTTTTCTTTATTTTGCCTCCCTAATATGTGTAATTGTAACATAAGAAATCTACAGCTCCTAACCTCCATTTTATACATTCGAAGAACAGTGGGTGCAGAAGTTACATCAAGAGTGTTTTTAGGGAAGGCCGAGTGGCAGAAGATCAAAACTGGCATTAGGGATGAAGATCAGGTCTTAAATTCCAATGCTATGTGCTGGTAAGCACGTTGTCATCGGGTCTCTCCTCAGGACGACTGAGAAGATCTAATGGTTTACTGCTGCCTCTGTAAACTAGTTCAGCTCAGTAACCCTGCAGAATCCTATTCCTTTTAGCTAGACTTTCTCTGTTTTTTGCCAAATTAGCAAACTGAGTTGACTCCCTGAGTCAGATAAGTGCCTGAGCTAACAGAAGGGAAGTGGAAGGACCTTGCAGTCTGGCCTGGGGACAGGGGAGGGATGGACGAGCTCTCTGTGAGACACTCAGACATGCAACTTCCATGCTCAACGTTAGATTACAGTTAGTGGGGACACATGCTATTCCTGAGGTTACCACATGATTTTTTATTTCTCTGTGTGTGTAAATTCCAGGACTGCCAATCCAAACAGATTTCTCTATGTTACACTTAAAAAAAAAGGGAGAGGAGAGGAGAGGGAAGGGGCATCAGAAGAGGTATGTAAGAATGCAGATTATTCAGATGATAAAACAAGAGTTGCTGACACTCTCATGTAGATAACGCAACAGCACAAAATAAAATCTTGTAAACAGAAAGCCAGTCATTGTTCTGTTTAATTAATTTGTTATGTTGAAACTGTAAAACCATCGAAAACCCACTCCAATATTGCCCCCTCCCCCCAAAACACCTGCAAAACAAAATTATCATCTATGTTACACTGATCCAAATAAAAAAGACTGAAAAAAGTGAACATACAGATAACAACTTCCCTGAAAATAATTTCAATTTAAATACTAGGATTGGCCTAAATTTGCTATTGTCCCAAACAAAGTGAGCATAAAACACTATCACTCTGTCTATTTAATGTTTCAAACTCAATCAAGAAGACCACCTGAGCTATATATTAGATCATTGTCCACTTTGTTGTAATATTTGAATAAAATCCAGTCTGCTTTGACCCCAGTAAAACCAATAACCAACTTGAAACCACACCTGTGCCAGTGACTATTGACCCCATATTTTAGGTCCTTCTTCCAGTGTTATAATTTAAAAGGGAGATGGGCAGAAGACCTAAGTGTGCACAAGACTGGACTGCCTACTTAAATGGACAGGGCTTCTCCTGCTTTTGATGACAATGAGGCAGGCTTGGTACTGTATTAGCTTCCACGGAATGATTTTCCTTCCAGTCCATGCCCTTTCGAAGCTAATGGGAAGAATTAGTTTCCTTCTCATGTCTCTCTCTGTTTAGCATAGTTATGCAGCAGGTTACTTGGCTCGAGCAATGGATTTCTTAGCATAAAAATGAATTTATTGCTTAGTATTCTGAAGCAGCATTTTCGTGTGCAGAGACCTCCATAAATGGAGTAAATGTGGCCTGTGGCTGCTTGCAATACCTTCATCTGACAAGACTCTGGCAGCCGTAACTAATTTTACCTTTTTCCTTCTGCCAGAATTTGTTTCTGTTTTTTTGTGTGTTTTGAGTCCTTTTGCTTTTTTTATTAGTAAGGCAACAAACTTTGTATATTCATTATGAGTACTAACTGTAATATATATACATATTTCATCAAGGTTACTTTGGACAAAAATGCACTTTTATTTCTTATATAAACTGTATTCACTTTTTATAATATTGGATTACAATCTATTATAATCTGGAAAAATTGAAGTGAAACTTCAGTGTGTTAATTACTTAAAATATGTTAAAATTTAGGACAGAACACAAATATTAAAGAGTCCTTTCTAATATATAACTTCTAATTATTGGAAGGAAGATTTTTATAATAATGGATTATCATTAAACTTCATTTACATTTAAAAATTTCTTTCATTTTCACCTTTACCAAGAAAAAGAAGATTTAATTCTATAATATTAAACATTAGTTGTTCATTGCAGAAAGGGTCAGAAAAGAGCAAAAACCCCCAAGTATAGAGCTATAGATACAAAGGATCAAAGGTCAAGCTTTGGGAAGACCTAAAAACATTTATGGCCTCTAGATCCCTGGTTCAAAAATATATTTTTGCTTGTATTTCAATTTCAGATCTTAAGGAAAGAATATATATAGGCATTCAGCGAAACTGTTGGATTTAGATATTGGAGAAGCAATTATACTTGATAAAAGGAAAATAACACATACTTAGTCTATTTAATATCTTCAGATTTTGTTTCTGTTACAAATACAACTCAAATGCTGCAGATGACACAGATGACCCCTTAAAAGTTCAGCACCTCATCAGTCAGGAGCAGCTGAGCTTCCAAAACCAAAACTACATTTGTTTACTAGTTGAAGTATAAAATCAACAGATTTTTCAGCCTCTTTTATGCAGCCCACATTTTCTACTTGCCTCTACCAATCTCCCTCCGCTCATCACAGTGCAGCCTCATCCAGGAGCCAAGTATATTACACACTGCGTAGCTGATGAGTCATTTCTATTTTGATATTATGTTTGATATTACATTTGATTTTACATACCATCCGGCCACAGCATTCATAAATGAGGTTTCAAGGAAGTCATCTGATGGCAGCACAGAAACAGCCTTGCTAAGCAGCAAAGCTGCTAAAGGATAGGTGGAAGACTTGAAAGCAGTGGTTTCACGAAAGGAAAATCCTGTATGATCCTGGTCTAAGCACTTATTACAGCAGGATGAAAATGCTCTCATTTCTCTTACTGGTGTAGACACTTTAAGAGCAAACATAGTTATAATGATGCTTTTTCCTGGTTTTGTACTATTATTCAATGACTTTCTGCCAAGCAGAATGCAGTTGTTTTTTGGCAGCACTTCTACTACTTCAGATGTTTTTCCATTTACTCTGTCATCTATCTTGTCTTGGACCTTCCAGCAATTGCTCCTGTGTCCCTAACCCTATTTTAATCTCGACTGTGAACTCTCCTCTTCTTGTTTTTTCTGCCCAAAGTTCGTGCATCTCAACTATTGTGGAAATGCTGCTATTTTGTCTAGTTTTGTTGAAAAACTCATCTACCTTTCTTCATAAACCACCAAAAAGAAAAATTTTTATGGCTTCCCATCTCCCAGTTCTTACTTACTTACTTACTTACTGGCAGAGTCTGAGGGGAGCATTCAACATAACAGACTTTTGACATGGAAATCTAAGTCTTTTCCAAGTTTCTTTTTCAATAAACAGAGGAAGATAGACTTATTGGGGGAATTGAACACTGGGGTCTTGAGTTGCCCTTTGCAAGAGCCTTTCTCTCAGGAGTGCAAGCAAGATATTTTGACAGTGATGGGTTGCTGGGGGAGAGGATCATGGACGTGTCCACAGTCATGTTTGCACGACTGTGGGTACTTACATGGTGAGTGAGGGAAGGAAGGGTCACTGGAAATGGTGCAATTACCCTGAAATCTCTTTCTAGGGACAAAGATATGTGGAGAACTGTGGTCATCTGAGAGGAAAAGCGTGCAAAACAGGTTCTCTGTCCTCCCCATATCCTTCCTCTCATGAATCTAAAAGTAGCTTCAAAGCACAGTTGAAAGTTAGCTTTCCAGAATGACCATTTAATGCCATCTCTATTTCTAAACATACAGGGAACATTTTTTTTTTCATTTTCTCTTAAAAAGCTCCAAACTTTTTGGTAATTCTTAAAGATAACTTGTGCAAACTGGAAATTCTGAACCGAACCTAAATTTGAAAAATAGCTCATTTTGAACCAACATTGCATTGCTACTTATTATATTGTAGGGAAAGTAATTTCTTTCTGGAGCTAAGAAAAACGGAACATGCTGCTGTCACCTAGGAGGGTTTATACTGGACTTTTTTTTTCACCGGTGAGGCCATGAGGAGCGATTAACACTCATCGATAGTCAATTCACAGCTGGCTTCAGCTAAAGGACTAATCTTTGAGTAGCAGAGCCACAATTTTCAAGAAGGTAACCACGGATCCAGCATTTAATGGTACCAACCATTCCAAAAGGACACCAACAATAGATTATTGTACAGCACATGCTGAAAATCCCTGACTATGAAAATACATAAATCCAAAAGTCTGTTTTGTCTTAGCCACAGAACTAATACCATCATTACAGTTGAATCCATGGGCTGCTATTACTCCATACTTCCTTTGTTCATTACTGATTTTTATAAATGTAAAGATTTTTGTGAAAGGAACTTACCCGTGCCTTCTGCTCCATCTCCATCATTAATCTTTCATGTTGCTCTGCTATCGCCAGTGTTGCAGAGTGGACTTTCTGATATATCATTTCTCCTTCTCGTGTCTGAAAGGTGAACAGCCCTTCTCCTGTGTCACACATCCTGCAGTGAGATTTAAACAGAACAGAAGGAAAAAAAAATGAGTACTGTGTAATTTGTAGCTAACTATTATAAAAAGTGCACACCTTGCAGCAGAAAATGCCAACTTTCGTAGTTAAACTCTGGAATTCCGAACATTGGCAGTTATTTTTACCATTGAAGAGAGACATATTCAAAGAGATGTGCAGAACTTCATGAACATAACCTTTAAATTCAGTTTTAATCATCATCTGGATAGTGAAAAAGAAGTTTTACCATAGAATAAAAACTTGAGGTAATACAGTCAGCTATTTCCAGCATGGTTTCAAATGTCTGCACTGGTAAGTGGGAGATAAATTTAATTCTCTTAACCAAATGATGCCAGAAGTACATAGCACATCATGACTTTGAAAAGTTGACATTTTAAGAGAACATTGACCAATTAAAAATGATACTATTGTTAATCACTACAAAGAAGCTCTATTGAAAGACAGCATTAAGAGGGTTAATTTATAACTGTCCCTGTTAGTACATTCATGTGAGACAGTGTCTAAAGCTATCTTGATAATTATAAAAGCCATTCACTCTATCTGACAATAGGAACAGTGTTTCTGTAGTATAAGAAGATTAAATTGTGGAAAAAACCACCAGAAATAAAATTAACTTTCTTCTTTTGAGAGAGCAACTGCTCTTATCCGTATCTGTGATATCTCTGTAGCGTTATTCTGAGGAAGAAGAGTGGTCCATGGTAAATGCAACAACAAAGAGGGCAGGGAAATAGAGAAAATGAGAGTAGACAACAATGTTAGATCATCAAGTGACCGTTACTTTGAGTATATATATGGTGTTAAACAGTGGTGCATTTTGACATATTTATATTAGTAGTTCCGTTATATTATCAGTGTCTGATTTCTGTATTTTTATAGACTTCTTGCAATTTTAGAAATGGAATTAAAAAATCATTTTTATTTGGTCTGATACTTCCTGTAAAGATTTTCAGTTATCTATGATACAATATTGTTGATTTGAGTCACTGATGCATAACAGCCTTCAACAACAGAAAGATTTCAATTTGCCTTAAAATACCGTATTCCTTTAATGCTTTGATTGTTTATGTTATAATTATGACATCTATTTTTTTAAATATCCCAGCACCTTCATCATGGTCCCCGAAAGCCTGAGGCATAAAGAATTGCAAACCATTTTAGAAAAACGTGTCCTGAATAGTCTAACATTCTAACAAGTTTTTAAATATCAGTATTTTTAGATTTTGCATCCCAGATTCTGTAAGATTATTCATATATTAAATTTTATAAAATATTTTCCCATCAAATGAACTTATAGATCTATATTGTTTGAATTAAATAAGCATTTAAATATGTCTCCTGCTGTATTACATGCATGCACACACACACTATTATATTACAGCTTTTTGAAAATGGAATAATTTTTTTCATGAGACATCTTTTTGTCAAATTAGAATAGAGCTTCCTACACAATTTTTTTTCAAAACTTATCTGAACAGGACTATTGTGCCATATAAGAGACTGCTGAGAATTCAGCAGTTACATTTGATTTCAAGGCTGACCAGTGAAAATAAAACCTTAACACTTAAAAAAAGCTTTGCCTGTTCACTGGAGGACACATGCTTTCGTGAGCATCCTATAAAGAACTTCTGCATGGCTGTGTTTGGGAAGAACTGAAAGTGTTGGAGGCAGAAACAGATAAAACAGAGGTGCTTCTGGAAAATACCTGGTGAATATACTTAGTTATGATCAACTGAGGTGTTGAAAAGAAAGTCATAGTCTTAAGAATAGATGATTCATGATATTGTCCACATGGATATTATCCGTAGTTCTGGAATAAAAATAGTCTTCCCCATCTCAAGATGTAAAGAAAATACAATCCACTTTGTAGACAGGTATTATTTGGTCAGTATTAATGTGGTGTACCAATTAATAGATTAAAAATCCTTCGTATTAAATTCCAACAGAGATCAAGATCCCTGCTGTAAACATTTAAGATATTTTATATCCTTCTCCAAAGAGCTTCTGGTAGAAATAAAACGTCCCCAGAGTTTTGCAACATTATGGCAACAGCCTTTCAGATCCCTCAGGGCATCATATAGCTGGTACTCTGCTTTTGTGTGAAGAGATCTTAATAAAATTCAAACACCGTGAAATGGAAAGTCTGGAAAAAATGACGAGGATTCAGAAACTGAAGCAAAATATGATCTTTTTGTTAGTTTCAGAGGATGAAAAATCCTCCAGGGATAAAAACAAGGAAGCAGGCAATAGGGCATGATTAAGGTTCAGGAGTTAAGCTGTTTGTTTTGACCGAGCAAAACCTAGGCACCGCTGCTGCTGCTGATCAGGTCAGGGTCTGTACCCCCTCTGTGAGCACTGGGTGGAGGCAATGGTGTGGGATGCGGCACCGCTGCGGCACCTCAACCATCACACAGGACAGCACCGTGAGGCCCTGCTTCCCAACCGCAGTGGGTGACTGTGGCAGACATGTTATGCTGACGTTGGAAAGCCATTGATGGCAACCTCCCAGCGTACGGATTGTGGGCTTCCCTGCCTAACGATGGATGATATATGGACAGCCACTCAAAACTGTAGGTGGAGGAGAATTACGGGCATCATTTTTAGAAGTGCTGAATACCCCTAACTCGCTTTGAAGTTTAACAGGATTTGAAGGCCACAAGAATAAAGCGATCAGTACCTGGCACATCTGAGTTCTGTAAAAGCATAAATTGTTACAATAAAACTTTCTTTCTTCCATCTAAACTTGTTAGTAATCTGTCTCCCAAGGAGATGAACCCCTTTGCCATAGTGAAGTTTTCCTATTCAGATCCTCAAGATGTTATTGCTTAACTCAGGTGAAGATCTTGAGTTTAGACCTTTTCCCTTCCCTTCCCTTCCCTTCCCTTCCCTTCCCTTCCCTTCCCCTCTTTTCCCTTCCTCTTTCCCATTTTCAATTCTATTCTAGTTATGCCACCAAGAGCAGCAGCATGTTTTAGGGCTAGTTAGAAGCACTCCTAGGTACGATGAAGATGGGGACAGGGAAAGGGGTACGTGTGCTCTCCTAAGCTTAAGAGTTTTGCCGAACAAACAGAGGATCTTTACTTATCTGGCCAATGAGAATGGACAAGCCCATGAGCTGAAACAGACTTCTCATTCTATTTACAGTCCAAACACAGTCAGCAGAAAAACTGTTTTCTTTACAGCCTCTACTAGATGTCAGATACCTATTCATTTAAAGCTACAGTTTCAGGTTTAGCATTGTTAATGTGTTGCTTTATTACAACTGAAAGTGAAATAACTGTGGGTAAATTCAAAGTTCTCTATGTTCAAAGCACGCACGGTTGTTGCATCTTTTTTTGGTTACTATGAATTATATTTTAAAATCAATCAAATAATTGCTGGTGGCAACTTTTCTCAAAACCTTTAAAAAAAATCTATGTTTTTTACCAACCTTTTAAAATGAACATGACCTTTTCCAAAATTTAGATCAAAACTTGTAATAACTATGACTTTTTCATTTTCTGCAAAATGGTATTCTGCATTTTTGATACTTAATAAAGAAAAACTTGACAATAATTTTATGTCAACTTAGTAAAAACTCCATAACTTTTACATTTCCTATAATCCTAGAAAAGGCAGAATAAAGGTGTGGGCTTCTTCTTTCCCCAATACTGCCACAGTCATGCACTGCAGCCCAACCAACTCAGTGTGACCTTCACTGTAAAAAAAAATTTCACTTATTTTGTATATTTTAATTTTTTGATGAGAGGCTTAACAGTTTGTGGATGCTTGAAAAATGCTGACGCTAGCTTCTCTATTTCTGTGTTTTCCAACTTTAAAACAGGGATGTCATTAACCTGTGCTTTAGGATATTTAAGGATTCGATGCATTAAAATGTATGAAGTGCTTTGACTGAAATAGGAAAGTGCATTTTTTCTGTATTATTATAGAATGATATAACTGGGCAGATAATGAAGCCAGCAGATAAAAAGTGTTGCAAATCCTAATTTTTTTTTTTTTTACTTCTTAAAATACTGCCACGGCTTTTCACAACCATCATTGTTACAAGAGCTGGGGGAAGGAATAAGGAGAAGGTGAGAGCTAAGCTTGTGGCCTGGGACAAACTGGATTCAGAGACCAACAGTGAAAGTTCTTTCTTTTACTCAAAGGCTTCTGTTCAAGTCAAAGAGATTATCCCACCAGTATTGCCAGATTTTTGTGCAACATTTCCCAAATTTACACAATGGTTTCCCACTGCCTCTGCTCACTACAGTAACTTCAGTCTTTTTAGAGCAGAATCAACACTATATATTAACCTTGCAGAATTCCCTTCAAAAAGGAAACTTTGTTGACTTGACCATGATTTACAAATGGTACTTTTTCCCAAATAGAGGATCATGGTCTCATGTCATGGTTGAAATACTAAACAGTTTAATAAACTGTGCAATATTCAGCAACTGCTTGAGAGGACAAGAATTTGACATCTCAGCTTCACTTCACTACTTCAGTTAAGGGTAAAATACATCTGCACACAAATGAAGGTTGTCTGAAAACCCAGAAGCTCAGAAAAATTATTTGCTATTAAGTCCTTGTTTTAAAATAAAGCATAAATTATAATTGTAACAAAAATTTTGAGTTCTTCATATAGTTAAACCTATTTTTCAAAGGATTTGAATGATTTCTTTTTACCCACAAATAACTTGGCATTAAAGAAATAATGGCTGATTTGTAAATTAATTACTCAAAAGTATATAAAACTACATACAAATAACTAAAAAAAGGTAAACATCCTCAAATAGGCAGTGAAAAATATCATAAAACCCTTTTACTATTAATAACTAATTATTATGAACAACTATACTTATTAATAACTAATATATAAGAAATAACTACTACCCCAGGTTAGCATTTCTTGTTCTTAATAAAAAGGACTTTAAATTTTTAAATGAGAACATATCATTAATAGGTATTGTCCAGTAATCAGAGTCCTAAAAGTTACCAGTACCAAACTGGTAACTATGCTGTTGCATAGTCCACACCTGATGTGTGAAAAATGATTTCCTTTAAACAGTGAAGCTGTTTACTCAGGCACTTCAAGGCCCAGAAACGAAGTAGGCTAGTGCTTATTTCCTGTATGCTAAAGAAGGTAGTCAGATGCCACATATGGGACCAGACCTGTTACTGTCACAAGACGAGTAGTAAATAAAAGATGCCCTTTCTTTAAAGCCTTGAAACTGTGGCTGTCAGTCAGGAAACAACTAATTGGTATGCAATATTTAACTCTGAACTGAGACACTTACTTCTTGTGTTGCTACAGCTTTGATTTTCTCAAAAGTGGTGGAAACTAGCAATTTTGTCTCCAATTTAATTAGATTATCAGTGGAGACAAGCAAACACTGTCTCTCTTGTGGATATCTAACTTTTGTTCTTTCCTCGTTTGTGGTTATCTCAACTTGAGCTAAGCCATTTTGACAGAAATCCTGTTTGTTCTTTGTGTGCAAGGACGTTACACACTGCATACACTAAAGACATGCTAGCTAACCAGTAGACCTCACTATAAAATGAATGCAAAGCTCCCCTGAGGGTCCAAATTCTTTGCTCATTCCAGCCTTCAACGCAGGCTAGCTTGCTTCCTCCCAAAGTTGTTCTTTTCTGGAAAAATGAAAAAAAAGCAAGGAAAGCACATAAGCTTTTTGTGGTTGGGGCATATTTAGATAAAACCCCCTCCATTTATACCTAGGAATACCTATCAAAACAACTGTAAAATAAACTATGTGCATTTTTATAAAATTGTAAGTGAACTTCTGTGTTGAAAGGGTAGAAAAACAGAGGCAGAAGTAAGAAAATGTTGGTAAGAATCCTAACTTACAATAAAGCAGGCAAAAAAGGGATACATTTGGTGGGGGACTCAAGAAAAAAGATAACTACATAGATAGGATATGTACCGGACCTAGAAAACATCTATGGGTGAAACAGAGAGATGACAATTAATGGGAAACGTGCACAAAGTGTAATTAATTCAGGTATAGAGGTTCGACAGCAGACGTGGTTAGAAATACCTAGAGTTGGGACAAGGTCAGTAAAAGCAGGGGAAATCTCCTATGAAAAATCTGTGAAAAGGCCATGAAGATTGCTAACACGAAGCACAGCAACAATATAAAGGGCAACATCCAGAACAACAAGACATAGACTCTCTAAATCTTCTGTGTGTTGCCTGTTACTCATACCCTGTGTGAATAACGAGTTACGATATTGCCATGCATTGCCGTCAGCATTTCAGAGTTTTATCCGAAGTGTCAAATGGGTATCTTGGCAATTTTATGATCTGAGAAGCAAATAATGAAAATAATCTGATATATGAGGCGTCTGCTTGCCCCCCTTAATGATTGTTATTTACTGGCAAGAATATAGAACACGAAAAAGAAAAAGTAATTATGCATGGTATCTACTAATTGCTGGCTATAGACATTCCTCCATCATGTTTATTGTCATATTGTTGCACATCAGCTGAGGTGGGTAACTTTCCACTGTTCTTGCACATGCTCATGAGATACAGATAGCAGTGTTTCATCTTAAATTAGCTTGCTCTCATGTGGAATCTCCTTGAATTTGGCCTGACTTAATACAGGGAACATGGAATATTACCACACCTCTGATATGGCTCAGTAACTTGATCATGGCGCTTAGCCCTGAAGATTTGTTCAAGGTCAGATTTTGTATTTCTTGAGTCACCCTCAGCATTTTCAACTAGAAGAACTAAAGAATCCCTCATGCCATCAAAGCAGCTTTCCTAATAAGATCATTTATGGCAACATTTTGTAATTCTGAGAAGTAAAATGCTCGGAGATGGAGTGGAAATGAGTGATGATTTGCTCCCAGGTAGGTGGGATTTCATCAGAGGAATTCAGCAGACCTGCTCCAATATTTCCTAGAAGACCTTAATACTATCCAAGTGATAGTTGTACACCTTTTTAGATATTATGTGCAGACGCGGTAACAAAACTCTTACGTGCTAGTCTGATGAATGCTAGTCTTTCCGAACAGAGATGCATTACTCCACAAATTCTCCCTTTAAAAGGGAGATTTTTTTGTGAGAATAGTGTTTTTTTCATTATAAGATTATTTCTTTTTCTGCCTAAACCAAACAACCATTTAAGTGTTATAATATAATATAATATAAACAGAAATTTTCTCATGAAAACATGCTTTTTATTTGTTTTGTCAGATGGGAGAGATTTCTGTGCAGTACTAGTGGTAATTATGCCTCTTGGGATATTTTTTCCTCTCATTGCCTGTGTTGCCTCTACAATGGCTGTCTCCGCGCTGCCCTGTGTGATAGCACATTTAGACTAGTGGGACATATATCACACTGCTAAAACTTCAGGGACACTAACCCATTCTTGCATGTCAGATGCTTTCCACTTTGTGCTTAAGGAAGTGCAGAAAGCAGGCTGTCTTTCTCTGGACTTTATCAATGATTGTCCACTAGCACTGTAATTCATTCCCCCTGGGTTTATCCCTGTCCATCGTAAGACACAGTGGAAAAAATTGTATTTTAGTTTTTTCCCCGAGGTTCAGTTTTGATAAGAAGGAGGATTCTGTCTGGGACTTGTTTCAGACCGCTTCTATTTGGTAGCTACCAAGCTTTCCCATCTATTCTCATTAAAAAGTTCTTATTTATATTAATTATTTTGATATATTCGAATAAATGTAACTAGTGCCAAAGAGTTAAAGATCGTACTTCATTCTAAATGCTAGTTACAGTATAAAAAGCAGAAAATCTGACTTTAATGAAGTAATGCATAAAAGGTAGAATGTGGAGATTGACATGTAATTATGAAATACACAAAATTGCAAATATGCTGTGCCTAGGCTCTGTTTTCTATTTCCTAGACTCTAGAAATGAAACTACAGTCAATAAGAGAAGTGATATTCTGGAGTCTAAGAAGCTGAATCACAAATACTTTACTATGAATGTAACTGCATTTTTTGTCTCTTCCTGCTTATAGACTAGTTTCATAAAACATGACCGAGGCATTTTGATGGGGAAGACTGAATTGTGCTGTTTGTGCTTTATCACCTCTAAGTAAGAAGGATTCTAGGTTGCACGCGCGAATTACCCTCTTGTGTCAGTATTTAGTTCATATTATTTAAGAAATCAGTCTAGGTAATTAATGCATATGTATATGCAAAACAACCCACTTTATGGAGACTTTTGACTACTTAACATTTTCTCTAAAAAAGAAATAAATCACACATATTACACAAGAAAGGAATTTATCACAAACAAAGACAAGATAATAAAACCAATTGTTGACATGTTCTTAAATACACAGGACATTTGCATTTTTGACAGTTTAAGTAATAGAGCAAACACAAAAATGTTGTTAGATAATTACTTCTGTTAGTTTTTAAAGCTCAGGTCTTGTTGATAATGGTGAAGCACTATTTTACTGTGTCTTGGACAAGTATCTATTCTTACCAGCTCCGTGAAAGATAAACCAAGAACTCATATATTACTATTATAATTTTAGCACAGAAGAAGCAGTTACGGCTGGCTGTACAACAAACAGACCAATGAAAAACATTGGCCTGAGAAAAACAAAGAGATTGCAAAGACTACAAACAGCTAAATTTTTTTGATTAAACCTTTTCACTCATCATGGTTTGGCTATTATTTTTCATCTCATTTTTGAATGAGAGGGATATAAGTTCCAAGTCCTAGAAGCTGGGATCATATTCAAATACAGATATTTGCTACAGGACTTCTGCCACCCTGTTAAGAGCTATTATTCCCCAACAAAGACAAACACATCCCATAGCAATATTACTCAGTTCCTCTCACTGTCTTTAGCAGCAGAACACAGGTGAACCAAAATTAATCTACATGAATACCATTGACTTTGACAAATACAAAAGTGTTAGACACAAAACCCAAATAAGGCCATTACTGGTTAAAATCAATGACAGTGCAATAATACAGGAGCCCTGTGGCAGCGCTTCATTACTTCCTGCAACAGAAGCAACATAACTTAGTGTCCCAGTATCTTTATTTTCTACTTTTTTTTACCTTTTGGAGCCCTAAAGTCACTGTTATGTTTGGGACTACTCCTTGCCCAGGGTGTTGCAGATGGAAATCCTCTTAGATGATACTCACGAGAGTCTGAATTAATTCTGAACACAATGTGACACAATTCTGAACTTACTCATGTTCTCTCAGGAAGTAATGAGTTTTGTAAGAAGAAGGCATCTGCCAGTTAACAGATGTTAGCATAGTGACAGCCAAGGAACTAATATGCATAGGTATAATTGTTCATTTTACTTCATCTTTGAGGAACTTGGGGTGCTCAGAAGCTATGACACTGGACACTATCGTAGAGGTGCCAACAATATTTGGAGTAATTCATCATGCTTAATCTAAAAATTAAGCTAAAAAGAATCAATGAGTTTTGCATCTGCACATGCCAGCAAATACGATAATAAGAATTTAACATAGGACCACATTTGAAAAGATCTACAAGAGGATTTGTCCTATAATGCCTCAATAACCTCTCATCCATGTATTGAATGCTGTTGGAAACACGCTGCCCCTACCAGGACTCAGACAGATACTGTGTTTGTGCCATTGATCTCCTGCATAGGAAACAGGTATTTCCTGCATTTTCATCAAAGTATGAGAACACAGCCACCTAAGGAGAGGAGGTAAAATTTCTGGAGGGCTAAACAGGAGTAAACTAACACAATTAACATTTCTTGATGGACAAATAATATCAAGACAATAGAGGTAAAAATTATTAAGGAACTAACAGAGAGCCAGGTTTAGAACCATAGAACCAAGAAAAAAAAGCTAATTAGTCACACTTCATTATGATGTTTATTTAAAACATCTGTTTTATCAGTTTATGGAAAATTAATGCTGCATTCTCTCTTTTCAAAAGCGGGACGTGCAAAGTGCAAAGAAATGATGAAGAGAACACACTGGGCACTCTATGTTGAAGAGTTTGAATTTTTGACTACTTCAAAATAAAGCATTTCAAGTGTTCCCCACCTCCCCTCCCCTTTTAAATGCACCATCAGTAATAGTTTTGGCCACTTAAAGCATTTGCTGCTCTCTGAAACTTTCAGTACGCTATGACTTTATTGTGATGGGGATTTAAACGTTGCTGTCTTCTTTCAATGTCACTCTCCATCTTCAAGGTATGAGAGCTACTGCTTTGACCACTGTGGCCACAGAGGAACTTTCAGAAAGTCATATGCAAATATTATGGGCACATAGGGTTGGTTCAGAGACACTCACCATGCTACGTACATACATTAATGAGTAATTAACATATCCTAATGATATCCAAGGACTCATCAACACTCATCTCAAAACTGGCAGATTGTCAACTCCAGTTTGGGAGCAGCCTGCCACAGCTGGGACAGAGAAAAGCACCAGAGATGAGACAAGGCAGGGAATTGTTTAAAAGAAAACCTGTATTTCTCAGGTGCTGACAGTAAGAACAGTAGAACTCAGCTGAAGGCCACATTTCTGGTCTGAACTTTAACTAGAGATGCATACAGACACAAGCGGTCAAATAATGCCTTCGGTGGCAAACTGGATGTGCAATAATAACATCAAAAAATAATTACAGAAAATGTAAAGCCTCCACCACAAGTATAAAACATTCATTGAACTTCTACCAATTTTCTACATGTGGTATTTACTTTAGAGAGGAAACATGCCTTCCCTCCCACTTGCTTCAACTTTTCCTCTTTGATGTAAGCCAGACAGAAATGAAGTAGACAGATTTTCTCTGTTCTCTCAATTGCGAACAGCAGCAATTCTGTTACGGATCAAACAGCTCTCACTGCATTCACCTGGCATCTCTGACTCCAACTCTGTGTGTTAGTGCTTCCAGCAGTGGCAAAACTCTCTGTAAGGACTTCTCATTAGCCTGATACCTGAAATCAATTGTAGTCTGTGTTCAGCTAAGTAGCAACTTGATAAGGGCCTGAGAACAAGCAAAATATTTTTTTGTAGAATTTTACTACATAAAAGATGACACTCCTTTCAATTACACAAGGAAGTAGGCAGGAAAAGGTACAAGTGGATAAAAGAAGTGTAAATCCAAAGAAACAAACAGAGCCCTGCAAAAGAAAATCATCTCAAAGATTCAAATATATCAAATCATGCAGAAAAAGGACATGAAAAGCACACAAAAGTATGAAAATCAAGCAGAAATCAGTATTTAGTTTATAGTTACATACTTGGGCTCCCCACATATTTTCTTAGAATATCTCATATCTCATATAATCTTCTTTCTAAAACTTCATGGGATGCAACAGCTAGCCATTTTCTGATGTTCTGATAAATGTGTATTTCCACCTCTGATTAACAGCAATCAGTTATGCTGATTAGGTTCTCTTAGTTGAATATCTGCTATGACTACTGTGTGAAAATACTGATGCTGTACTGGATAAAGATGTTTTATCCTACCTTTAGTGAGGATATTGTTTAAAACAAAAAGGTTTAAGTAAGAATGTCAAGAACTGTGGCTATTGTAGGTATGTGTCACCATCTGGGCAAATATTCCCTCAGACCAGTTTTCTGCATAGCAGAAGATGCTAATAATAGGCAAGAAATGCACCTTGGCAAGTCCACCAGAAAAGTGGAAAAACAAAGACTGCAAAACAAATTTGGGATAGCAGAACCTAAAAGTATGATATGCATCTTCTTTAATGCACAAAATTTTTAAGCACAGCATGCCAGCTCTCTTCCCAGGGAACTCGGGCCATTGTTAGAAAGCAAAATGAAAAAAGCCATCGTCTTTTGCTGTGAAAAAACACTGATAAGCTACATTTACACTGGAGCTTACTCCTCTAGTTCAATATTTCAGAGTGAAGGCTTCTACACTGCCTTAATCATATTTTTATAAGAAATTTATAACAGCCATTGAACTGCTCTGAACACTGGTATGTGTCAATCCCTTCTGTCCATGACTCTGTATTCCAGGTTTAAAAAAATCCATGAACTATAGATGCAATACCTCCTTGCTTCATCAAACATTTATATGTACCTATCCAAAAAGGAAGCACTATAGGTGGCAGAAGAGAAGGGGTGAAAATGCCTTATGTGCAGAATGATATATAATGGCTATTCATGGTTCTCATGCAGCAAAAGGTGACCGTGCCTTCCCTACACATTTACACATAATAGCTCAGGCATGTGCATGGCCATTTCATGTATGACATTAAAATCATTTTGAGTATCCTAGGTAACATTTAAAAAAGTCTTTTGAATTATTTCCCCTTTTTTTCACTCTGGAACATTCATACTGCAGGTATCCTTCATATCATAGACAGAATATTAGTCTCAAGACAAACGGTAATATACATTTCTATTTCTGTGTATTACTATTTCTGCTCTAATTTCTCTGATGGTCCTTTTTACCAGCTATTTGACACTACTTCCACATGCACCGAACACTTTTTTCTTGGCTGCTCTCCATTTCATCTGCGCTTCTAAGGCCGAGAGCTAATTATACTCATCTTTCTTTTTTTTTTTTTCTCTCTGAGAAATTGGTCCAATGTGGCTTAAAGAAGCCTTCCATAAAAAGGCAAAGTACCTGCGGAATAAAATATTTGAGATAGTGTTGTCAACATCTGTTAATGACAGGCACTTATCCTGGCCAACCTCTTCTTGCTACTTTTTGCTCAGATCTTCCACACTTTTTGATTAGATGTTGCTCCTAAAATGCTACACATACTCCAAAAGCTGCTACAGTGTTCCACCAGAAAACCACCTACCTTTCGCTTTTACTCAGAAGCCCCTCCCTACCTATTTTTGTCATACCAGCCTATGTATTTCATCACCACATTCCTATCTCCTCTTATTCCATGTGCTTAGCCCATTCTGTCCCCCCCAACAAAACCTTCCCTCCGATTTTCATCAATCCCTTGAGTCTATTTTAGTCCTGGCAAGCTGGTCGACTTGCTGTCCTATGTGTGTGCAAAACAGCTTTAGCACACTCACACCCTGGTCCTGCCCAGACCAGTGTTGATTTGCATCGCTGCTGTCACTCTTTATTCTCTGGTGGCAGTGACAGTACTCTTATCTAAGTAAGTCACCAGAAAGACAGATGAACCAACCTGTTCTTTCATTAAATAAAGGTTTGGCACCCTCAGTCATCATCTGAAAGAACTTCAGGGTTTTCCACTGAATCATCACCTAGACTATAAAGTTTTCTGCCCTTCAATCCCATTCCTGACAGTAAATGATACTTATGGTCAGACAGTTTCAATTTTTATGAGTTTTTAAATACTGCATACTAATAAAAGCAGTTTTGCAATAAGTGATAATTCTTACTTACTTTTGTAGTCAACTTAATGAAATTTCAGCCATAATAGCACACTTTTCAGGAAAATAAAATCTCTCCTGTCATTTATCACAAAACATTGTTTTCAAAAAGTGTATCAGGGATCATTGAAAGTAACATTTTAAAGGAGAGATATTTTCCAAGTTGGACGCAGAATTAAAAAAAAATAAATAATTAAAATGTGAAAATCTGTTTTGTTGCACTGGTTCAAGATAGCCGTGTGAGTGCAATGTTACATTTGACTTTTTGGCCACTGACAGGATAATCAAGTAGATGAAGCATCTCGGTGAATTATAGCACTGTACTGAGTTTTATTCCATAAAGTCAGAAAGATCAAACGATGTTTGGAGCTGCTGAGACTGAGGGATTCCATTAGATGCTGCCTCTCCCTCCTCTCTTTCTAATAAGATGGAAGCTTTTTAGAAAATATGTGACAAATGACTACTCACAGCAGAAATAAATCACACACCACAGAGCACAGCATTATTAATAGTGCAATAATAGTAATAACTTACCGTGATAGCAAAGAAGTACTATTAGGAGGGACACAGTAGCTAATAGCATTTCCTTTAACAGGGGCTAAGGGACAAACCTTCCTTGGGTACCTTATAAATAAGTGGAAGATCAAAGAAGCCTGCCGGACCAGTCAAGAACACCTCAAAAATAGCCTGACTTTTCCAGAATGCTACTGAGCAAGCACCTTGTGTAAAGTGCTCTCCATCTCCTTTATGTGACAATATTTTGATAGTTTTTAGTTAATTTAAATTAGAGTGAGAGGACATTTAGTTGCAATAAAAGACTTGAGGGGGGCATAATATATGATAATGCTAAGAGGGCTGTGACATGGTTTTCGATTATTAGACTTGTTTTCCCCTTAGGAAAATGCTTTGTGAAAACAAAACCTGAAATTTATTACATGGATTTGTACTCAATCAGCATATCCTATCACTATATAAAAAATTAAAGGAATTACTTATGAATGGTCAATTTGATAGTTCTTTCAGCTCTTCCTATTTAGTTACATACCCATTTTGGGAAGAACACATTTTATATTACTTTATATATGTCTTTAAACGTATTTGTGTGCGTGTATATCTGCCTTAGTAGCAAATGTTCTCAGAAAGTAACTTGGATTTCATTAAGGGTCGAGCTGTTGAGAAGTGGTGAAGAATCCTTATGAGATTTTTTTAGCATGTTTTAAAGGTTTGAACCAAAATATCCTAGGTATTCTCTGGTTTGTATGGACGTAAGATTAAAAAAAAAAAAAAGATCATTTTAACACAAAAAGCAAATGAATGCAAACTCCTCACTAATTTACTTTCAGTATTATTTTCTTGTTTTTGTTTACCTATACCTTTTTACAGAAGAATTTTTTTCTAATTAATAACGTAATTAATGAAATCAATAATTAATTAAAGTCAATGGATGAAAATATTCTTTACCCTCATGATTACTTGTTGAGCTTTCCGTCCAAGATTTGTAAAAAACTACAGCAATACAAAAAAATAATTATTAAAACATTAGTAACCTCCACAGTTACTCAGATATTCCAACACAGTCCTGGGTGCGCTGAAATCACATATGTAAGTATGTTTGGAAACATGTATATATAATATACATATATATAAATCTCTGTTGGTAATGGCATTCAACTTACTAATGAAAAGCCAGAATACAGCTACTGAAAAAAACCAACAACCATGGAAATTTCCACACTAGAGTTTCTGCTCTCACACTATGACTATCTCCGGAATACAGAATTACTTATGGAACTGCTACACATCTCTGACTGACAGTAAAGGCCAAAATGACTCTATTGACCTCTTTTGGAAGCAAAGAAGTTACTGGGTACTCTCATCCTCCAGAAAAGCTACGTTTTAGTACAGATAAACAAAAAGATGACAATAAATATTTTAGAAATGAGTTGTGCCTTTGTGAGAACAATGAATTAACACTATCTGAAAGAACAGGGGGAATTAGGCAGATATTAGGCAAACCTACCAAGACCAGACTGCTAAAGCAGCTTTCTAAGCTCACAAGTAGCAACTGCCAGTCTTGCTATACTCAACTTGATTCCACTATAATCAAGTCCCAAAACAGAGAAAAATAAAACTTCCATTGCAGTTTTTCACATGTGACATGTAAGAGACAACTGTTCAGACACTAAAATGACCTTTAGAATAGACATGTGTGCCTGCTGAAGCGGAGGAATCACAGTTCCTGACAACAACTGAAGCCCACAAACATTTAAAACTGTGCTTCTGCAATGCTCCATGTGTGTATGTGCAAACCAGGTTTGCACAGGTTCCTACATATTCATGAACAAGGCTCTTTTGTTGTGCAAATTCCAGCCTTCGCATTTTGATTACTTCCTTCTACGTTTGTACAGTTCACAGCCGCAGCATACAGGATATTTCAAACCTCCTCCTCAATCGACGATACTACATTAATACGCTTTGGAGAAAAGGAGGATTTATTTGCGCTTAGCATTCTTCCCGGTTAGATGGTTCTCTGTGCAAAACATGGCCTTCTGTATTGCCCTTTGTGAAGTGTTTAACACTCTCATACTGTCTGTATAGACAATTAGGTGCCCAGTTTCAGCATTTTTAATTAGCTTATGCAAATAGGCTTGCTGAGGGAGAGATGCAACAGTATTTAAGTGCTAAAATAGACACTCCGGCTCTTATTGTAAAATGTATTTATATTAAAAATGAAGAACATTATAAAATTTATTAGCATTTTGTATATATGAGTTTCTGAGTTTTGCTGTTGATTTTTATTTTAAATGGGGCTTTTTTATTGTTTTACTTTCCGAATCTGAGATATTTCAGTCCTCCTGTATTTTGAGGTAGAAGATTAAACATTATTATGACTCTTGGAGAGAGAAGGACCAGGTGCTGGGGCATCCCAAGACATTCACAAGTGCCATATCAGATTAATTTTTGCTATTGCCCACTGTGGAATTCAAAGGTTAAAATGTAGAGTTGAAACAATAAGTGAGTCCTAATGTGATTAAGAATGGATGAGTTATTTTGTCTGCTTCTTCTCCACTCATAGATTACACAGCAATAACCTCATTAGTCATATTCAGCATTAGGGATATTCATCTAACAATGCATGCTTACAGCTTACATCATAGAAATGTATGACAAAGGGACAATTAGAATATGATAAGTAAACACAAAATCTTCTGGGCTCAAGCATGGATGTAAAGCCATCTGAAAGTAAAGTGGCAGCTGGTCTCAAAATATTTTAAAACAAGCACTATTTTGATTATGACATACAACCGAGTTACGAAGGAAGAAGGCAAACTGTGCACTTCAACTGAAGGGCACAGTTCATGTTATCTCAGGATCATCAGAAGGAACATAATATACTGTCTGCTAATACATTAGGCAAACACAATACCGTTCCTAGCGATTTCATTAAAAAGCTTTGTAACATTTGCATTATACCAACGATATTGGATATCTAGTGACCACCTGAAAACTCACGCTGCGTGCTCTGGGTTGTAAAATATGCAAATACAAGCCGCTTCTATAAATACCACAGAAATTATGGCTTCCCTTCTGAGCTGTATGTTTTTTGTGTTAACTGGACAAACTTTAAGTAACTATTTTTCTAATTGCATATGTTTCATTTAGTGCAAATTCATAAGGAAATTTATTTTTTAGACAATGGTGAATTAATGAATTAGTGATGTGCTCATTCCTATCAATTTAGTATTTATACATTTGTTCATTACTATTCTACACAACTTCATCTGCAGAGCTTGCTTCTCTGTCCTAGCAGTCAATGGCTTCTCAATCTATTTGTGAAAAAATTACAGCTTAATAAAGGCAACTTTATTCTGCTGATATATTGTCTTTTTTGAGATGCCATTGTTTTTCTCATCAAAATTAGGGTTTTTGCAGCAAAGTGGAATGGCTCAGGCATTCTTTGTCAGTTGGGGAAAGTGTTTTGTAGGTGTGTATGTGATGGCTGAATTGTCAAAACAGAGACTAAAAAAAGCAGCAGATTTTAGAAAATGGAGTAGAAACTTAGGATAAAGAAGCTTGTATGTAATCCCTTTTCTCTGTTTGCCATATTAGGTTATACTGTGGAGAATTTCATTGTATGTGAGTTTTGGTGGAAAATGCTCTGGCTTACCAACACTAGAGCAGTCTGAGAGGAGCCTTGGCAGAGAGAAAATGCAATGAGCACTTTATAAATCACTTACAATGAGCTATATTAGTTTCCGCTAATAAAAGAGTTCTTAGATTAGGTACCATGATCTAAACCAGAGTAAGAGTCCTGTAGATGAGTTAAACACACAGCTCCTTTTTAAGTAGGGTTTAAGTGAATCAGATGAATAACACAGGACTTATTCCAGGTCAAGAATTTGGCAGGAGGCAAATTGAGAGTTGGAATAAAGTTGGAACGGAAAAAAACTAGGAATGGAACTACAATTACAACACAGTATAACCTTGGCATTGCTAAATACCAGGAACTAATTAAACCTTTTCAGTGGTAAAAATGCCACTTGTCCTAAAATTAGAAAGAAATCATTACTTCGAAGTCATTACGAAGAAACAAGGAGCTGGATATATACAAGTGATTCCTGTTTCTTTTTTTAGAGTTATTTTCAGATTTTAGCTCTAGATACTGCTTGGGAAAAGAATACAATAAAGAAGAGAGGAGGCAGTGAGAAAACAGATAAAAGAAAACCACAGAAAATTCACATGTCCAGTAATTAGACTTTTTGAAAATATTAGGAAGGTGTAAAAGAAGAAAAAGATCCTAACAAACTTAACTATTAAGTGTTGGATAGCTCTGAGGTAATCTTTATGTGGAATGATGAATCTATTTACTGCAGCTGCACATGAGTGCATTGTGCTGCTCAACCGAAAGTGACTTATAAATTCTATGACAAGCTTATGATTTATAACATGGCTTCACTAAGGGAAAATCATGCCTGACAAACATGGTGGCCTTCTATGATGGACTTATAGTGCTGGTGGAAAAAGGAAGAGCAACTGATGTCATCTACCTCGACTTGTGTAAAGCATTTGACACAATGCTTTTTTGGGGGTTAGAACTAGATGATCTTTAAGGTCCCTTCTAACCTGAACCATTCTATGATTCTGTCATTTGTGACAACATCCTTGTCTCTAAATTGGAGAAATATGGGTTTGACAGAGGTACCATTCGGTAGATAAGGAATTAGCTGGATAGTCACACTCAAAGAATTGTGGTCAACGTCTTGATGTCCAAATGGCGAGCAGTGATGAGTGGCATTTCTCAGGGGTCAGTACTGGAACTCGTGCTGTTTAACATCTTTGTTGGCAAAATGGACAGCGGGATTGAGTGCACCCTCAACAGGTTTGCCGATGACACCAAGCTGTGTGGTGCAGTCGACATGCTGGAGGGAAGGGATGCCATCCAGAGGGACCTGGACAGGCTTCAGAGGTGGGCCCATACCAACCTCATGAAGTTCAACAAGGCCAAGTGCAAGGTCCTGCACATGGGTCAGGGCAATCCCAAGCACAAAGTCAGGCTGGGCAGAGAATGGCTTGAGAGCAGCCTTGCAGAGAAGGACTTAGGGGTGATGGTGAAGGAGAAGCTCAGCATGAGCCAGCAATGTGCGCTTGCAGCCCAGAAAACCAACTCTATCGTGGGCTGCATCAAAAGAAGCATGGCCAGACAGTCAAGGGAGGTCATTCTGCCCCTCTGCTCCTCTGTCGTGAGACACCACCTAGAGGACTGCACCCAGCTCTGTGGCCTCCAACATAAGAAAGACATGGACCCGTTGGATTGAGTCCAGAGGAGAGCCATGAAGATGATCAGAGGGCTGGAGCACCTCTCCTATGAAGACAGACTGACAGAGTTGGGTTTGTTCAGCCTGGAGAAGAGAAGGCTCTGAGACGAACTCATAGCGGCCTTCCAGTACTTAAAGGGGGCCTACAGGAAAGATGGGAGGGACTCCTTATGAGGGAGTGTAGTAATAGGAAAAGGGGCAAAGGCTTTAAGCTGAAAGAGGGTAGATTTAAATTAGATATTGGGAAGAAATTCTTTACTCTGAGGATGATGAGACAGTGGTACAGGTTGCTCAGAGAAGCGGTGGAAGCCTTATCCATGGAAGTCTTCAAGGCCAGGCTGGATGGGGCTTTGAGCAACCTGGTCTAGTGGAAGGCGTCCCTGCCCATGGCAGGGAGGTTGGAACTAGATGATCTTTAAGGTCCCTTCCATACCAAACCATTCTATGATTCTATGATTCTATAATTAATTCATCCAGTGCAAATTTACAGTACCTTCGTCTGGACAGCTGGGCGGGCAGTTCTACAAGGAGCATGCTTCCCATTTCAGGGACTTAAAACCAGAGACAGTTAAGGACTAATGCCCACATTCATGGAGCAGCAGTTCCAAAAGTCTGAGAAGAAATAAATGCATTCATGCAGACCAACTGCATTCTTGGGTATAGCGTCTCCAACACATTCAATACCCAAAATAATGTAAATGGGGTGTTGGAACACATTACACAGGTCGATAAATTAAGGAAATCCTGTTGACTCATTGATGATTCAACATTAAAACTCCCCAAGCCAATCTGAAGTTGATCGGGTGGAAAGCGTGGCTCTTGGAAAAGTAAATGCTAAGCTCCTACCTTCGGTGCTCTGAATTACTGTGGGATCCTTTCACTGTGTTAGATGTACAGTATTAATCAGTACAAAGCTATTCTAGTGCCTAATGGAATTGTGAATTACTGTTTTCTGATCGTTGCATAGATTGCCTGGGATTAGCCCTAATCAGGTGCTTTAAATAATGAGAATCTCTCCATCCAGCACCAAACCGAGCCACACAAAAACCATGCTTCCCTGAAACCTCAGTAGAGTTTGGATAGGGAAGAACAGAGGTTAAGTAAATCACTGTGAAAGAAATATTTATTTTCATTGGTTCCCTAAATATTATAAAATAAGGACAGGTCTAACTTCATACATAGTGCAAAGATACATATTTACAAATTCCAATTCAGTGCAAAACTAAACAGAATAAACTGGCAGTTTAAAAGAATCTGTGTTCGTTCCTCCCCTATTTTAGACATCCTCCCAATTGTGTAGTTATTACATTTCATTAGACAAGTGAGTAGTATAGTTTTGTATATCTGAGTCCATATTCCATTTAAATGCAAAGCAAAATATTTATTAAAAGATAAATTTAGCTGTCTGAAAACTTAATTTTATCCATTTATTTATCATAGTATCTCTTTGTGAATATGTCCACTTATTTTAATGGGAGGGACTTACTTTCTGAGCCATAGAAATACCAAAACTGAGCACGGATACTATAAAAAACTGAGCTCTTAATGTTCATGCAAACCACATACACATATAACTGCACAGCTGCTAAAACTCAGTAAAAAATAAGAACCTATTTAAAAATATTTCCTTTAAAGCAATTGTCTACATTTAATATTTAGGCCTTAGGGAAAAATTAAAGCAACAACACTTTTACTGTGTAACATTCTCATAAAAGACGGCTGAGCGCTTCACTTCTGATAATACAGCATGCATCAGGAATTTACTGTATTAAGGTACTAGCAGATCAAGGGACAAAGAAAATCATGTTCAGAAAGATGAGAAAGATGCTGATTAAAAAATAAAAATAAAAACCCAAACAAATCAGTTACAGATTTGAAAATGAGCACTAGTGTTGCCCTATATAGTCTTTAGATGTTATTGAAGATACTGACTTTTCTCTAGTCTTACTTCTTACCTCTACATTTTTCTGCCAGTCCAAATCTAGTCTTTACGCATTTCCAAATCAGACGGATAAAGCACTCCCAAGTGAGCAAAAGGGAGGAATCAGATCAAAGACAATAAAGCATGACAGATAAAGGCAGAGCTATCTCATAATAATAAAATACAGGAAAACAATCCACTTTTTATTAGGTTGCACAGTCCATGGATTGTAGGGGAAGATGATATTCAGATACTAGTATGGAATTAAAATACTGTAGGAGGCCTGAAAAAGCAGAGAGATAAACCTCACATTTTACTTGAATATACACAATCACTATACATAGTTTGTTAGTATTGATGTGCCATAGGTAAAAATAGAGTACAGAAAGTAAGTATCTTGCAAAAAAAAAAAGAATTTCACTATGATATAGAGTGACTTTTTTCATAACTAAAACACTGTAGTGAATTACACACACTGTGAGACGTGTATAAGAAATCTACACTTTGAGACGTGTATAAGAAATTGACTTCAAGTGATTAATCCAAATTAGTTTCAGCAGCTTAATTTTAGCTAACAACGATTCCCGTTTCCAAAGACAGTTTCCTCCAGAATCAATTAAAAGAAGCGTGTCTACTCACAGACAGATATACTACTCTGAATAAGCAAACATTAGTAAGTCTTCAATTGTTGCCTTTTTATGCAAAAATAACTCCTTCCACTTTAATAAAATGCATAGTTGCAAATACAAATTTAGCCAAAGAGTCAGATGACTGGCTATTCACAAACAATGGGACAAAGCTAAATCCTAGAGTTTTTGTTTCTTTGTTTGTTTGCTTACTTGTTTGTTTTTTCCCAGAATAATATGGTGTGTTTCAGGCACTGTTTTTGGCATTTACTTGCTTTCTGGTGTTGCGTAGGTATGCTGCTTGAACTAGTTTTACATGAGGTAGTTTAATGCTTAGGGGAAGGAACGATGTAGGAAATCATTCTTGCTAAAATTGTGTCTCTGAATGAGCCCCACATCTTAATCTTCCAAATTAAATTGAAACATGGATCAGCCATTGCTAATTTTTAGTTAAACAATATTAAAAAAAAGAAGTAACAATGTCTTCACGATTTTGTATAGTGAAGTCATCACAGAAAAGTAGCAAAGCACTAAAATGCTCTGTTGACATCAGCCTGAATGTACAAAGTTACAAGTTAAGTCGTAACTCCCATCTAAAAGAAACTGCAAAGGAATTTGGTCTTTACCTCCTTAGGCTGCAGGGTCCCTTTGATCCATGTTTTAGTTTGTGATCACCAGCTGTACTTTTGTGAGTATTTGTTAATAATATTGAATAAGTAAGTACACATCAAAATGCATATAAAGATTTTTAACAAGGCAGTGTGGCTAACCCAAGAGAGTAGAAACACCTGTAACTTCACAGATTGCTTTGGAAAAGTCAGGCTCAGCATAAGGGAGAATAACAAACTCAGAAAAATCTAGAGCCACTAAATACAAGATGAAACATCGCCAAAGACAAACACAGAATTCTTTCTGTGCAGAAACGTAGAAAAGGCAGTGGACCTAACAGCAATACAGGAAATGTATTAAAAAGATATGAAAGGGAGGAAAAACAGAGCTCCATGGACATTTAAAACTGATCTGAGGATGGAAATGGCAATGAGGATTAAAACGTCAGGCAGAAAAAAGAACTAGCCTTTTATTGGTTCAGAATGTTCTCTGTACTTCTGCTTGCAATTATACTCTAGGGTGGCAATCAGTCACCAAGAACATCCAAAAAGAGTAATATCTGCCATAACAGAAGTTATTCCATTGATATTGTGTGATGAGCCTTTTCCATGATCCAGAATTGATTTCTTCTACATCAAAAGTACTCAAATTATACCACATTAGTGTTTAAGGACAGTGAGATTCATAAACCTTAAGAACAGCAATTCAACCACAATTAAATAAAAGTCAGAGAAAGCTTAAGCTCATTTTAAATATAAAATATATAAATGTTTATTTCAAACACTGGGTTGAATATATTGAAAAGTAACATTCAACAAATGGAAGTCTATGGAGAGGCCATGTATTCCATCTTTCATTATAATAAGAGGCTAATCTAACTTATCAGACTACTCAAAAATCACTGCTTATTTCTTCTTGCTGCTTCTCCTTAGCTCTTACCTTCCAGACTCAAATGTGAACCATGTTGAATCACGTCCGTATCTCCTCAAAGAGCTCAGAGGCCACATGACCAGCTTGACCTTGGCATTGTGGATGTCCCAGAGATAGATGTTTTCATGTGTGATCTGCATTGTACATTCCCCATAGATATCTAAATTTGGTGTAGGCATAAGATATACATTGAATCGTTCTGGAAAAAAACAAACAAACCACAGAATAAGGCATCACCAGTTAAAGCAAGAGTTTTTACTGGAAAGAAAAAAACAACAAGTATTTATTTACTGATGGTCTGGAAATCCAGGCCAAATTTCTTAGCCTTGAACAGAGGTGAGGATCCACTGATGTCGAAGAAGCCTTGCTAGTGTACATGAGAGGAGTAAGAGGAGAATCTTAATTTAATTTTCATTATAAATAATGCAGCAGACTGAAACATCTTTCACAGATGATCTGCATAGAAACATCCCCACCAGCTTAACTGAAGCCCTTTATCCTCACGTTAAGGTCCATCACTCTTTGCAAACCAAAATTTACAATTACTTGAACTCAGATAGAGGCTCCTCTCTCAAAGAATAGAACTACAGGTATCTTGGCAAAACACGTATGTACAACCACTGCCCCCTAGAAAAACTGTCCTTGAAATTGCAAACCAAGGTTTACTTATTGAAGCTTGTTAATAATGACGTTCTTTGTATTCACTTTCTATTTATCTGCCAAACTCCTTATCATTTGTCAAATTAATAACATTTTTAATCATGTGTTGCTTTCTTGAAAAATCTGATTTAACACGATATATTATTATGGTCATGACATCAATTTCTATCAGCTGCACTTCCACTGCAGATTGCACTCATGGAGTAACAGGTCAAGGGCATTAACAATTCTCTGAAGTGCCTGAATTGCATGTGATTTAATAGACAACCAAAAACTATCTTTAAAAAGAAAAAAAAAAAGGAAAAAAGGACAACCCAAGATGATATGAAACATCATTAACTCATATGGAAGGAAGAAAAACACAGCAATAGCAAGAGAATTTTAAATAAAAATGCAATTTTCTTTGAAGAATAACTCATGTTTCTATGAGTTACTTCTACAAAGAATGAAAAACTTGCTTAAGTTTCAGGTTGTAGAGTTGGAAGCGCTAGCTTATATTTTAATGGTAAAGGCACTGAAATCTTAGGGCTTAAAAGCATAATATAGGAGAGTGCAGCTGATTCACAACTTCCTCTCATATTTTCCTTACATTTTTGAAATAGGATAGAAATGCAAAATGTGCCCTTTTTTGCACTGAAGGGTGTTGATAAAAAAGGTAAGAACGTTTAAAGTATAAGCATGAGCAATGGTCATTCAATAAACAGTACTGGGAAAATGTACTTTAAAGGTACATCTGATAAGAAAATTGTCTACAATTTCTTAATAAATGAACGACAGTTTGGTGTGGAACATGTTTAATCCACCATTTGCACTGAATTTTCTCATGATATCCTCATAAAAATTAGGAAGGGAATCAAAATAATCAGAAGAGGAATAAAGCGAGAGAAATTTATCATAAAAGTCAAAATTAGATGCAGCTTCCCATTGTGTTTGACATTGCAATTAAGTGAGTTAATATAAAATATGTTAGAAGTGTATGTGTGCGTATGAATGTGTGTGTGAACAAAGTAGCAAAAGTTTGGCTGAGGAATTAATGGAAGCAGGGAACTGCTGCGTGAGCAGTAAGAATTTTTGTTCTGCATAGCTATAAGTAAACTTGTCATCCCCAGTGTTATTCTGTTTCAGTCAATTTAATTTTGTCCTATTAATGACTCCCCAATTGATTCATTCAGTCTCATAGCAATCCAACCCCTTCTCCCAGGCTCTAGTTCTCATTAATCACACTAATGGGTGTTAGCCCTAAAAGTTTCAATTTTATGAATAAGGTCCCAAGTGTGAAACTCCTAATGTTTTATAAAAGTCTTCTGACACACAGCACAAATAGATTAGCAGGTGCTGCTGAGATCACTGCAAAGCATTTCCCCTAACCCTCAGTGGAATATAGTGGGCACAGATCTAACCTAACCCCTACTGAAATAAATGGGAAGACTTACATGAGAGTATGGGCCAATGACTGCATTGGGAAGGGAATGGTGGAGAACAAGATAATTTATAATTTGCAATGGAATTGTATATTTTTAAGATATATATATATATGCCCTTTTTCAGTATTCATATGTCTTTGTGTGCTCAACTTCTCTGAAGTGTTTGAGGATCTTATTGTATGAAGGGTATTCAGGACACATGGTATCCTCAAACTGTCAAGAGACATTTGCTGACTTTGCCTGGGAGAACAGCATCTAAGGTGAGGTGTCATGGATTAAAGAAAGTATGTCTGATTAAACTGAACATCCTCTGCAGGGCAAGATGTTGAACCCTTGGAACTTACTCAAACTGTCAAGAAAAGTGAGTGTACAAACATATGTCCTGGAGAAGACTGAGGATGGATGTATTTGCTTTTGAAACAAAAACTAATACTTTTGAGTAGTAGAAGACTTGGGACATTGAAAGGTGTGGATATTACTAAATGATTTTAAGAGTTAAAATGCAGGGTCCAATCTTTCCATTTCTGAAAATATTTGAACATGTATCTAGGTAATGGTAATATGATCATTCAGCTTTTAGAGGCAAGTTTTGCCTTTGAACTCATCCAGGCAAGAACAAACATTCAGAGGCTAGATGTGGGTCAGTGACTCTCCGCATATGAGTGGGATGAGATAGTAACAGTCCATTGGGTAGTTAAGATTAAGTAAATAGAAGTAGATGCTATCCTGTTGGACAAGACAAGGCTGCGAGTGAGCAGGTGCCATACCTCAGCATTCAGCATCACTATTCTCTTCCCTCCTCTAAAATTGGTGAGAGCAAATTTCAGGGAGTGGGAGAGCCAGAATGAGAAAAAAATGCTGATATATTGCCTCACTTATTCCACTCTTTTCTGTGTAACAGCTCTTTCCCATCTCCTTGAATAAGCAGAGCAATGCTTCATCATACACTTTGTGCATATAAAGGTGTTTAGTATTCAGGTTTTGGCAAGAATATGACCTTTAGTAACGTTTTCCAGAGCACAGAAGCATAAGACTCTTTGTTAAAACGAGCATATTGACTGAGATGGAGACTTGGCAGCAACTCTGAAATGCTCTCAGTCTTCCAGCTCAAAGTCCAGCTGTACGGGGCAAGCAAAATGACTGTGAGACCAGTGATTCTAGTTCTGCCATTTTAGCACTGGATTCTTTTTCCTAAAGCATCCCAGTTGGAAAACTGATCAGATAATATTGCAAACTTGCAATCCAGATTTGTTTCATTTCAGCTTTAACGTGAGGGATAAAGTACTTACGGAAGGAGGCAGTCAGGTTGGTGGGATCTATACAAGAAGAGGCTTCAAAAGCAAACATTCATTTCTATCTCAGGGAAACTCCTTTGCCACCTATGACACCTGCTGCTGACCTTCTGTAGCTAATTTTCAGGTGGAAAGAGAGCTCTATGTCTTGAAGTCACAGCATTTTGTGTTTGTTCATGTGTCAGGTCTATTAGAATGTTTCTTCTCCTGCCTTACACAGTGAGGAACCAGGAGTTCAGAATTAATTTTATCGCTTTACTTATAATTATTCTGCTTTACTTCCATTAAAATGTATGGAAATGCTTATCAAAATCTCAATGAAAATATAAAGGCTGCCATAAATTAATTATTTTAAATTGTTTCACTGATAAGTAGCAAGGTAGAGAAGAATCTGAAAACTCACTGAATTAACCATCCATTAAAAATGTAAACACCATTCTTTTCTGAATAAAGCTGTATTTGGTTTATTAAAAAAAAAAAACAAACCAAAAACACCAAAAAGTATAAAACCGGATTAAGGATAACAGAAAACAAATAAAAAACACGTAAAATGCTTTTATGTAGTAAATCACAAACAGGGATTCTACAGACCCTAGAAAATGCCCTAAAACAAGTCAGCTCTGTGAACATAATTACAAAGTCTCTATGCTTTGGCCGTAGTTTGTAATCTTAATATGCAGCATAAAGAAATAACTCATAATCCTCTTCTGAGGATTCAAGGACGTTGCTCATTATGAAATGCTACATTTTTACTAATAGAAATTAATGATTTTCTTGCAATTAAAACCCAGGAAGCAAGACTGCAGTACTATGGAATCTTTTTAAATAAAAAGGAAGGTAAAACAAATGTTACAAAAAAGGGGAAAAACTTTACAAAGGAAGCCATTTTATGAGATATTAATTTAAATATTTGGCAGGGAGGAAGAGTAAAAAATCTATTAACTTTCAAACTTTTCCAGACTTCTAAAATCAAAATTAGCTTTATAATGTCTTAAAAACAAAAGCCAAAGCACCAGCACACATAATAGAAAAGCATCATATTGACATCACAGGCATGACATCTAACAATGAATGAGCTACAGCACCAAAAGGTGGAACAGGCCTTTTCTTCAGCTTAAAAATTTGCATTTTTACATTTGCCTATGTTCTTCATTGTTTACAACAGTTTTACAAGAAAAATTTAATGGAATATGATTTAGTACAAGTATTCCGTTATTTTAGTGTTATAATTTAGTATTCAAAATAGATAGGAATAGAGTCTTCAGCACCTGCACTTAAAGAGTGAATTTACTAGCACTGTCTACATATAATGCTTTTTTAACCAATATTGTCTTGAATATTCTGGTTTCTTTTTCACATAAACATAGTCTGTCATTATATACTGTCCATTTGGATGACTTCTTTGCAATTATTTCCTTTTATAAAGAATGAAAACACAGTGACACACTGGAAACAGCGGTAATTGAAAAAAAATCATGAGCATTGACAAATTCTAGATATGATGACAGCAAGGCAGGTAAAAATATACTAAAAAATAGATTTGTTTTTGTTGTTATGTTTTAGGGTGGACTACAAATGCTTCCAAATGCATTGACAGCTGGAAAGGAAGTTTCCAATTCTTCCAAATTGAGACAGGACCCTACATTCATGATTTCTTTCCCTAGCAGCAGCTTGAGAAACCTAAGTAATATGAAATGTGGGTGTATGTATCACATGATATTGCTTAGAAGACTGCATGTCAACAATGTTGTCAGATCCAGCTGAGTCCAGGTTTTCTTTCTTGGAGTTATAACTGTGTATTATTATCATATCATTGTATATACAGCTCTACTGGTGTTATACTAAGTTAGTTATCTGAATAGGATCATGTAGTATTTACTGCTTTTGACTTAATACTATATTTTCATTCTTTATCAAATAATCTAAATGGACATTCATAAACAGTAAGAGACTGTGTTTGGTGTGAAAAAAGCAGAAACAGGGTTGCTGCTATAAGGGTGAGGAACACAAACAAATCGCTTAGATTTGCAGGAGAGAGAGCGTAAAATGGTTGGAGAGTAACAGAAGCTTCATTTCAAATCTCGCTTTTATTGGAATCTGTGCATCATTGCAAACTAAGCAGCCATTAGTTGTGAGCCTTAAGTATAAAACCAAAACCACCCAAGGGTCATTTTCCACAGTGGAGTTTACACAGTAAGACTTGCGGTAATACTTTGTGAAACCAATAATAGAGATGAAATCCAGTGAGAAGCTTTCTGTTACTGATGTGCTTTGCACAAGGATTGCTTAAACGTCTTCTCTATTCTTCTTACGAGACTCAATAGCCAGAGGTCTCTGCTGTAAGCAGAGCAGATCTATAGTTTGGCTGTTTTAGCTATCACCACTGCAGAATTGCTTGGTGCCGAAGGGTCAAGCAACAGTGGAACCAATAAAATAGATCTCACTGGCGCTTACTGAACAACTCAGAACTATAAAAGAACATCTCTTTCAGACAGCTGCACTACCGCAAATTTTTATCCTCCTATGACAGAAATGCCTCATGAATGTATGGCCTTTTAGCCGTGACATTTGCACACCAAAGAGCAACTTTGCCAGCCTTTGGAACAAACTGTTTTGCAAACCATACTGTTGCATTTGTGTCACAGAGAATCAGGTGTCTTCCCTGCTGAAATCAAAAGCTCATCTCAGGAGAACCACAAGAGTGAGAGCGGGAGGATAAACAGGCTCAGATGTAACAAAAAGACATGTAAGGCAAAGCATAGCAAACACACATATTCCTTGCCAAGTATTTTCTGAAATGTGAGTCCTTGGGTATAAAAACCATAAGTAGAACATAGCAATGAGCTTTTATGGTCCCAGGGCATATACAATAACAACTAAGAAAATTATTACAAATGTTGCAAAGTGAAGGTACTGGCGATGGTGGTCATATACAGGGACTAAAACAGAAACCTACACAACAGAAAACTTACTGTTTTTTCACAAGATAGACAATTTACTCGACCCTTTCAGTGAATAACCTTACAAGTACATGACATACATCACGCAAATGTCATTCCAAAGAATGGAATGGGCAAGTAGGTGGAAAGATTAAGAACATATCGTATTGAAAATATTATTGCTAGGAAAATGTAAAGCAGCACATGAAAAAACCCACACCCTTATTAGGCTAGTTCTTTTATGATCAAGGAAGTATATCAAACTTTAAACATTTCAGAAAATCTTTAGGGCAAAATAACCATTTGAGAAAAGACAGTGGTAAGAGATGGCATTAATGTTTAATACACCTATTCTTTTGGGATTAATGGTATTAACACCCTGTCATATCACGGAGATATCAACAGTATAACACCCTTACTGAATTGCTTTTAGCTCTTAAAATGTAAAAACCAAAAATAATCTAAAACTGCAAAACCACTGGCACTGTAGTCTTTATGACAATGCAATCTGCGGTCTTGCTCAGATACTAAGAGACACATTCTGTTCAGTGACCTGAAAGAAAGGCCTCCTGTGATTCAGGCAACAGAACATGCACGAAACCAGATGCTGAGGCTTTACGATTTTATTCTCACATCTCTGTTTCAAGTAAATGTTAGTACATCAACTAACTGAAGAGGAATTCTATGAAGTTGACATACTTGCAATATGTTTTGAAATAATGACATTCAAAGGCACTACACCAGTGTACAGTTTTTATTTAACACAAAAAAAAAAAAAAACAAAAAGACACAGCTGCCATTTTCACAATGGGCAAGAATTTAGACATTTAATATATATAGTCACTTTTCACGGATTTCAAACTGGAAAATTAATTTTGACCTTTCAGTTTCAGGTCAACAAAAGCTCTTTTAAAAGGTTTTTTACTTATCTTTTGAACTATAATTATTGTTAGTGTGCCTTTAAAAGCTACAATATGGGGAAAATGTGCTTTAAAAGCTACAATATGGGGAAAACGTTGAATTTTTTATCAGAGCTCACAAAATGATTCCACCCTCCAATTAGTCATTGTTTCCGTAAAACTGGCATGGGGGAAATGGCACTTCCAAGTTTGCTAAATAAGATAACTAGTATAAACTGAAGTCAGCGTTACAATGAACTGATTTTACTGAAAGAATCTGCAAAAGAAATTTCAGTGCAACTGCAGGTTCTTACAGCACAGCAAAATGAACAAAATGCTGGATTTCATACCAATAGTAACAATCTCTGTACTCTTCCCTCCTTCCAAGTTCATTAAAAGACCCTCCAAACCAGAATTTGCTTTGCTTCTGAACAAGACAACAAAGGAGACAACTCTGAATTTCAAACATGCTTATTAAAATGCAGAGTTGTGCATCAAGGAGATGAGGGAAGGAAGCTGATAGGTATCAAAATTACTTGTCTCATATACTGTAACTAATGATTTAGCAGAGCACGATCGTCAAATATTGGATTATACCTATTCAGCCACTTGGTTTAAAAGAATACAGCTAATGATACCTTCCACACATTCTTATTCATGTGATTTGTACAAAAAATACATGCTTTGCCTCTTTGTTTCCTTTCATTTATTTACTTAGATCAATAAAGATGGCAATTACATTCATATATACTGGTTAGTAGCACTGCAATTAATTTCTGGACTAAAGCAATTGAATTAAGACTAGTTCACGCAACAGAACTAGGAGGTCATGTATGTATAACTGGATCTCTCTCAACAACAAAATGAAATGTAATATTTGCCATCTATGTCTGAAAGCTGCTGGACAGTACATGAATTCACTGCAGAAAGGGAGTGAGGAATTTCAAGCTATTTTTCTGCTCACATCACAGGCTTTTGACAAGATTTATTTCCCTTTGCATTTGTGAAGAAACTCCACTTGCTCACATAGTTCTTTCTTCAATAGCATGCATATGAGTTTCACACCTATAGCTTATGAGCACGCAGCAGACAGGAAGCTTTGAGTGGTGTCTGATCATTATCGCTGTCCTACAACATTGATAGCTCACCTTTTGTTAAGTAGTTTGAGACTACAAATTAAATCCTGTGTCTCATAGCAGGCAAATAACTTCATAAACATTTGAACTTCTTTTGAATTGCGTTTGAACATGTCTCACTTTTGAACAAAATTTCTTAAAGATTTCTGTGTACTTCATGTTACTACATTCAGAGATGTTTGGACTCTCCGATGAAATTAATACAACATAATCAATATAGTGCTATTCATTCTATAATTTAATTACGTAATTTTGTTTATAATGATAGTTGGCTTGATATTTTATGATCATTGAAACAGTTTGTTTTATTACTTTGTTAAAAGCTATTGGATTTTATAAAAGCATTGAGACAGTAATAATCATTGAGTGCTGTAATTTAGGGAGGAATAAATGAGCACATTTTGAGTTGCCCTCATGTTCATTAATAGGAATTAAATGACAGGATAATCACAGATTTTCTTTTGTTATTGCATGTTTCATCCACTAGCATCCTTCCTGTGCATGCATCTTATATAAATTTCTGTTCCAAATAGCCTTTATATGAAGACTTACAAGCTCAGGCCTAGTGCTGGCTAGCATCTTTTCACCTGTATTTCACAACTTAGATGACCTTGACTTCATTATTCAAGACAGGTATAAGTATAAGGCAAATACGTGTTTGGCAGTCCGAAGTGGTGTTGATACGTTCATCACTGTCTTTTAAAGGCTGTGGAACAACTGCTGTTGTTTTATTCCTCTGCACAGAGGCCATTGTTTCCAGAACCAGAAAGGTCATAGTCATAATTTCCCATGACAGGAAAATGCAAACACATTGGACACATGAAGTCACTCTATGTATGCTATTTGTTATGGAATTTAATCATCTTTATTTGTAGAAAAAATAGGAATGAGCCTCAAAACCACATCCAAATGTTTAGTTAGTAATGACGTGCTTCTAGCTAATAGTAAAAATCGTCACAACAAACACAAAGACAACATGGGACACCACCCAAGAAACAACCTAGAAGCAATTACAAAGTTACTCACCATTTTGTTCTCTCTGGACTCCAGCAGCAAGCAAATCTGGTTCCCCAAGACTTATATCATTGAGCCTGGTTCCTAGACACTCCATGCAAAGATGTTTGCACCATTCCTCTGCCTCTAGTTCTGGAAAAACAGAAAAAAAATGTTAATGTTTTACTCAAAATCAGGTGAAGTTAAATCAATACCTTCTTACTGACCAGCTTTATGACAATATGTGTGCTCTGAAACATGAGTTATTAGCATAAAGTTCCACATCTGTTTCTTTGCCTTGATTTATGAATTTCTAAAGAGGTTTAGACTATCAGGACTGCATCTCCCATTTTGAAATTTGGGGGTAGGAGGTGCAGTTAACAAAAAAGAGAAAAGACTAGTGAGTTTTCAAGGCATTATCTTTCTAGTAGGCCTGCTTGAAAGATAAAATGCAGAACATTAGATACAATATCTGAAATATTCTTTACTGCTCTTTAGGCGAATCTGAACTATTAAAAAACTTTCTGATCTAAAGGTTCTAGAGTATTTTTTCTAGAAGCAAAGGAAAAAACAGTAATAAAAAGGTCGTCAAATACAAAACTTCCTTCTCTGCTGTACTGAACCGCTATGCCTGTTGAGTTAGCCTGAATAATTAATTTCTTCAGTTCTGTTCCCCTTCTTTTGGTCTTATAGAAGTTTGGGCATTAGTTGGAACATTTGTATGAAAATCTGAAACCTCCTAGTCCTTTTTGAATCCTCCATTGCCTCCCATTCATGCACATCTGAGAGCTCCCTATCTGCTAGTCTACAAGATATAAACTCCCCAAGGCACAAACCCCCAAGACACCAGAACAGCCCTTCCTCCACTCCCAACCTCATCATATCCACTTCCCAAACTTAACATCACAAAATCTCTGGCATTGGTCAAATAAGTAATGTCTCAAGTTGGCTTTCACACAGTGTGAAATCACAACTAATAAAAATAATATAACTAGGCCAACTGTCTTTCATTACAGAGTGGGCTTCACCTTAGGGAGACTTTCTGGAGAGCAGGCTTGGCACCAGGCGCATGCTGAGCATCCATTGTCACAGTCAGTCTATATCTGATCATCTTTAGGAGTGGGTAACTCCAGTCATCTAGAAATGTCTCTATTAAACTGCCACAATTTTTCATTCCTATTTTTGGGGACATCTGGATTGTCACTTTCGTGACAATCTCTCCAATGTGTTGCTGAAATTCGGAGAGATAGAAAAATACTGTGTGCAAGCCCTGAAGCATCTAGTGATGATGACTCATTGTAATTAGAGAAAATTTATATCCGAGCAAAATCTTTCCGTGCCTAATTGTTACACTCCTAAAATCCTTGCCTGGTTAGGCATAGATCTCAAGTGACAGAAACATTTGCTGGACAAAAAAGGGAGACAGGCATGCAATTTTAGGTCTCCAAGAACCTTTGGATACCCTCCTTTGTTCAGGGCCCTGAATAATCCAGGAATAGATTGCTCCCGTTATACTAGCTATCAGCTGACTGAGTTCCCAGGCAGACAGCTCAAATGACAGAGCCTGGTTTGGGATTTTTGAGAGCCAAATGTGGTTGTTGTCACAGGGACACAAACAATTTCAGGGGCTTGTCCAGAGCGCTGTAAGCAAAGGGGTTCCCCTTATCCCTTCCTGATTTTTTGCAGTCTTTGTTTCAGAGCACAGATCCCCAAAGTTGGTCTTATCATAACATCCTCAGCTTCTGGTGGTTAAGAGACAGAACTTTCTGTCAGCAACATCCAGATGACAGTTAACTTTGTACGCCAGAAGAAAATATTGAGGTAACAGCATACTCTTCCCTAACACTTCTACAGATACAGCCTCCTTGATGGAAGTAAGGAGAGAACAGTATCTCTGGACAGCAATAAAAACTTAGGGCTTTTAAAAGGAATAGGATTAATTTGTTTAAAAGCCTACCTCGAAAATTCATCTTCTGCTTATGCACAAAGAAATTTCCCTCCTGTTTTCCCTTCCTCTCCTTCAGTGTTTGTGATTTCCTTGGATATTCGTTGAACCAGAGGCATGCCTATAAATCATACCTTCCCATGGAGAGGGCTTCATGTCAGGGAGATGACAGAAGTGGACCACAAGACATGCTGCCATATTCTGGCAGCATGCAGAGGGGATGTGGGGAGCAGCACACCAGCATATGGGTAAGCCAAGCCCCCCCAGGGAGAGTTCCCACTGAGTCTCCCAACATCTGCTTCCAGCTCCAGATAAACTCAGGGGAATCAGTGCAGAAGGGCTGACAGCACAAAGGTGACAGTGCAAATATAGTCTAGTGAGTGCTCCCATGTTTCCTTCCCATCCCCTCACCATTTCTTTTCTGCCTAAACCATATTGCAGAACAATATATATGCTGACAGAATGCATAGCTCTATATAAAGTCTGTAATTTTTCCTGGAGCTTGGTCAGGATATAACATTTTACATATTTTACAAAATCTTCCTTTTATTACTTTCTTTCACTGTGCCCGCACCCAGGTTGAAAGGGTACATTCTGGAAATGTAGAATGAAATGATGGTAAACAAACACTAAACTAACCTTTCTAATTTTACAAACTTCTAAGGAGAAAGGAAAACATATTGGCATTTCCATAAATCCAGCTTAATTTAACATCAATATATATTCAAAACAGGACTCATGTAAAAGCAACAAGTTCTATTTGTATGCATTCTTTCATCACATTTCCAGCAGATTTTTAGGAAACAAACAAACAAACAAAAGCATTGTCCTAGGAAGCTGTTTCTTGTAAGCGTCTTTGTTTTCGTCTCCTCAATCCACTTGCCTCTCTCTATTACAGGAACATCTAGATCTTGAAAGTTTGGATCCAGAAACTGCCTTTCAGCGTGTTTGACTCTGGCAGTGTAATTTAAGCTGCTGCTTCTTCACTGCCAGACATTGGTGATTAGACCCAGATTAGACCCTTCTCCAACTGCCACACAGAAGGAACTTATCTTACTGTGAGCATTATAAGATCATGGCTGTATTTTGCAAAGTGTAGGCTATAACATGCATTGTATTACCATAAAACTCAAACTTCGTATCTTACAACAACCATCGACTTAATACCGCAGAAAATATATTTTCAATGCAGAGCTGAAATATCTTCCCACAGAACTATGAGGATTTGTGTCTGCTGTCAGAAACATCAACATTATCTACAAATGTGTTTGTAAGGTCAAGGGTATAAGGGTACTGTGCGAGTTAGTTTTACCTAATGCATCCTAATAGGTATTTCTTACTTGCAAGGGATTGTCTGCAACCTTTTCCTTGACAGACATGTGAAATCTTCTTTAGAAGCAGGTGAATTACCTTTCAAAGCTAAAGCCATATTTTTCCTTTCATTATGTGCAGTTCACTGTTCTTTTGTAAAAGGTTTATAGAATGCTTTGTGTTTCTGGATAACAAATTAAATATTACTTATGATTTTTAAAATTTATTTTTTTTTATTTTTATATATTTATTTTATATATTTTTATATATTATTAATTTTTAGTACATATACGTGTCAGTCACAGTAGCAACCTTTAAGAATGACAGCTACCACATCACAAAACTCAGATACCACTGTTACTTCTTTATTTTGATTATATGAGTATATTGGAACAGATGAAATATTACAGTGGAACCAAGCCATAAAAAACTGTCAGCAAAATTCTTCTCTTTAATGCATATAGATTAGAATTATTGGTGGTAAATGCTGAGGTTTTAGTCATAACTGCTACTTGTCATTGAAAAATTTAGTTTCCTTTTAAGATAACTGAATTCTTGAACTGAATGATAAATTGTAAAGCATGCTTTCACAGCTATAAATAAAAGCCAAATACTTGCATCTTCATCTTTACTGTTATTCAATTATAAAATGGTGCTATACAAATGTCATGAGGTGAGATAAAATACAAAGAGATGGGAGATCTTAATTAGGCACTGTTTACTGCATAAGAAATATTCTGGGGAACAAATTTGTAAAATTATTATCTGAAAACACACATCTTGTTATTACCAATATTTCCCTGCAGTTTACCTGAGCTCCTAGGTCATGCCTGAGGTTGTATGCCATTCCTACTTCAGTTCCCAGGCGATTAGACCGGTGCTGTACCTACTCCAACCACTGATGTTGTGTATTGCAAATAGGTAAGACCACAGGATGATAAATTGGTTTGGTGATATAATAATGATGATGAAGTAATACTGGTAAATGGTGTTAGAATTATAAATTTGTAATAGTGAAAGAGCTCTTCTGCTACTTACAGTTTAAAACAGTTCATGCTACACAACATATTCTACAGGGTGGAGGTGGGGAGGCAGAGAGAGAGATGCGAGGATATATTTCACTTCACTGTCCTCAGAGATTCTCTAGATCTCTAAGGCTAGAGGTGGGATTGTTTTCAGACCCCTAACTTGGGAAGCATTTTGTGTGTGGACTAAAGCAAATCCCTTATGAAGCGTGAAAACTTCACATTCTTTCACATTTACCTCCTGTGTTCACACTGCACAATCCTACAGGCGCCTTTCCTCACCCACCGCCACAAGTTGCCAGCACAGCTGACTGCCACCAGCCTGAGATAAAGCCCCAAAGGGGTGGGTGACCACTCCTACTCAGTTCAGCCTTTGTCTCCTTGAGTAAGGCCCTCTCCTGCAAGGTAGTGTTCTCTATTCCAGGAGATCACTTTCATCACCAGCAGCAGCAAATTATTGCATCTGTAAAAAAATGGCTCAATTTATATGCAACTCTTAAAGTTGCATGTAACAAGTTGCATAATAGCAGAGATGAGGAAGTTTGTCTTTTCCTCTTCTCATGCAGCCCACACAAAGTGATGTGACCAAGGATTTAAGTTGGAAATAATATATATGCAATATTAGAGGGGGATAACAAACACTGTCCTTGTGCAAATCCAGAAACCTCACTTACTTTTTGAGCTTTCCCTAATGTCAAACTGTATAAATCTAAAATGTTAGCTTCTTCATTTCTGAAATATTTTTATGTATTTTCTGCACAAATTGTTTGACTCTTCTTCCCTCTAAACTACTTCTGTAAGAGGCCTAAACCCAACTGAATATTCTTACTCTGAGTGAAACTGGAGAATCTTTCCTGTTTGGATCAGTGGGACTTAGATCTGATATTCTCTACCAAGAAAAAGAAAGATAGATGGTGCAGAAAAGCCACATGTGCCTATTTATCTCTTCTAAAAATCACCTAGCCTTAATTAGAAGTTAATAGGAAAAAAAATCATAGCATCCCCATGGGACTCATGCGCTATTGTACTGCACTACATACAATACATGCAGCAAATTAATTTCATTTTTTTTCACTAGCAAATAATGCTATTGCCTGCAGGCACGTAATTTCTTATCAAAATCAATAAAAATTAAAAAATCTCTACCCTTCATCAGGATATATATCATCCTTTGATGATTCAAACATAATTTTATTTTATAAATATTTAAAAGATGTTATCCAACAGTGTCTCCACTACTTAGGGCACTTTTACTAGAGCACATTGCACACACTCAAACACACATACAAATGCATAGCAATGGGGCTATCTCTTGTCATTGCTCAGAGGATAGTGCTTATTTTGTATAATAACATGTGTTACTGATTGACACTGGATATGCATGAATTAAGCAATTTTTTTGTTAGATGATAGATAGGAAGCAATGAAGGGGACATAAGTTCTATTTAGTGTAAAAGAACAAAGTCTGTATGTAGACTAAACCTTTCATTACGTAGCAACAAAGATAGTGGGCTGCAACTCTGAAAGAAATTTGGTTATTAAAATGATTTTTTATTGAACAATTATATTTGAAGATATTTTATGAGATATAGGACTCATATATAGAATTTTTGCTTGTGTTTCAACTAATATTACCTCTAAGGAAACTTTTTTAAATTCTCCTTGAACTGTGATTTTTGAATCTTTCACCTGGAGTAGAGTGTCCTGTTATTACATAAGTGTAAATCTCTGAACCAAAAGGGCAAAGGAAAAGTCACAAAGGAAAACCTCATATGCTGTTAAATTTTATGAATTTACTGAAAATGCTCTATATTCAGGCTGTGACAAAATATTTTACAGGAAATCTGACAATATTCGTTGAAAAAAAAAAAGTCAGTGACTCAAGTTCCTAAAAAATTTCGTGTCATTGTGACTTTTTTCTTTTAATACCATAAGACCCTTAAATTTTAACTATCTCCAGCTATTAAAATGTATGCATATTTTTGAATATACCATCAGTTTAATGACATACCCACCCTTCTCTGCACAAATAGAGAATTACAATTTTTTTTGCTTAAGAAAACATTGAATAATGCAGCAATCAAGCTAAATAAATAATTACAGAATAAGAACACATCCTGTAACTTTACCTGCTGGTATATTTTGCTATTGCACTTTTTTAACTGAGAGAAGATATACTCTAAGTATTATACCAAAAGAAACTTCTATTTTCACATCATTTGCTATTTTAAACTTGTGTTGGCATAAGGGTAGCACAGTTAATTACAATAATTACCAAAAGACATTTATTATCTATAGTAAAATTAAAATTGATACTCCTGCCAAAAATCATCCACGCTTATCTGGGGATGCTGCAAGATACATCACAAACAGGGTTCTGATAATTTTAATGTGGGCATGTACCTGTGTTTGCAAATAGCCAGCTGTGTATCCCTGTAGTTATCGAGGTATATGAAAACTGACATTTTCCTGACAATACCCTCTTCATTTCTGCAAGTCTAATCAAAAGCGTCAGCTTGAATAACCAGCGCTCAGCTACTAGACCATGTACTATCCTGTCTATAATATAAACACCTACAATGTTATATGAATGCTTTTGAAGGCAATAACAGTATTTAAAAAGATTTATCGTATTGATGTTACTGTCCATTAAACTATTTCCCTAAAATAAACTTTAGTTGCACATAATATCTACTCTTACCTACATCGTTCCTCCTTTCCAGTGTAAAATTGCAGTTAAAGAGCACCCTTCACTCAAATTCTAAAATAAATGCCCCAAAACACTGACTAGCAGTCCATAAACAAAGTTAAAGCAGTAGGTAACAGTTTCCCACCTGAAATGCTCCTTGAGAATGTAATTTTCATACAGAAACAAAACTTACTTGACTTGTTTAAAAAATGGAGAATGTATGGGAAAATGAAAAAAAATAGTTCATCTACAAGAAAGTCATTTTTTTTGCTCAATACTAGTGCTGAAGTAACTACAGAACATACTTTTTTTTCCTTTCTTTTTTTTGGGCTAATTTCTGCTATTAAAAAAAGTGAATCTCACTTTATTCAGTGATTAGTCCTACAGAAATGAATGATGCTATTTAGTGGATAAATAAATCCATGAGGGTAGATTTATAGGTATCCTTCACGCCGGGGACTAGTGACTCTCATAATACCATAAATGTTTATGAAGCATTAGTATGTCCAACAGATCAACAGTGAGCTGACAGAGCAACATTACTCAAAAATATCCCTAGCAAACTTTCACTCTCAATTCCAACTTTCTTTCAAGTGTAATGTAATAATTATGAAAACCTGCCTGAACATAGAAGAAACAGTTACGGTTTGTCTGAAACTAACGGGACAGTTACAAGAATCTGGATTGGGAATTAGTTCCCCAGGATTGTCGGTCCATACTCGTTTCAACAATTATTAACGTTAAATGACAATGGCATGAAAGTAAAGTAACCTCAGGCAGCTTGTCTGTAGTGGGAATGTTATAAACACTATGAGTCAAGTGTCCAAAAAGGTATGTCACCAGTAACATAACACACAGAGGATGCTATCACACCAACTCATGCAGGTACCCCATGACTGACAGTCAGCAATAGCATTTGTCTGGCTTAAAACTTTATAATATTTCAGATTTAGTCAACTCCAACAACACTTTTATTCTTTTTGAAAAGTTATAGGGCCTTTTCTTAAATGCATGGAAAATTAAGTAACTTCTGTGTCAATCTAAAGTATGCCTCTCTCCTATTGTCAAATGTTTAATTTATGGTCTAGTAAGAGGATCCATATCCAAATAAAGTAGTACAAATCCTAAGGTTAATTTCACTTTTTTTTGTTAGATGTTAATATTCAGTCTTATCTTTGAAATATTGATAGATCTTGCTACTTGAGGATCAGGAATACTGTTAAATAACGTAAATAATTCTAAAAGCATTATTTTCATATACAAAATCAAGGTGATAAGGGCTAGTTTCAATACATGGGAGAAAAAATATGAACCATTGCCACTATATGCTTCATTGCTCTTATGCCTTTGACAACATGACTTACACTCCAGCCATCTGAATATCTTCTGTATTAAATCAGTGGGGGCAGCACGACTAGCAGACTAGGAAGTCATTGGGATCTCCCCTTCTCCCTTTCTTTGGCTAAACATGTCTGACTGAAGCAAGACTTCCAGCTCTGAATACCTAGATTTATTAAACATTGTCCCCTTTTGGCTTTGGCACTGTTAGTGTTGCCTCCTTCTGATGTTGCAAAGGCTCTAGGAAACCTTTCCTGCAAAGTGCTATATGCCACTTTCCAAAATAACAAACTTCCTGAAAGACTTTTTTTTTTTTTTATTTCTGTGCTTCCATTGCCCAAGAAATACAGCATTTTCCCCAAATCCTAAAACTAGTGTTGTAAAGAGTGAGTCCTTGCTACTATTAGAATTAACAATCAAGATTTTTTGTCATTGGAATTGTAAAGAAACTGGTTCAAAGCAATTGCAGACAACTTCTGGCTGAATTCATATGTAAGATCGTAATGCTGTGGCATGTGTTCTATTTGATTTTCAGTTGCATAAAATTTTGCTCTCAGACAGAACAAAGTATTAGCTAGAGATGACTCTGAGTGTCTTTAGCTTTGTTCTTGGTGGATTTTAATGTGGTAGTACTGCAAAAAGAAAAAACCCAACCCTTAAAAGTTGCATAATCTAGAGTTAGTATCTAAGGAGATATAATGAGAAATGTCTTTCTCAAATTTCATATATACAGAATTGAAACCCAAAGGGATTCTTTTTTATTATGAATTCTTCTCATTTCTTACTCTCGTTTTACACTTTCTTGTATCTTTTATTCTCAGCATTAAATGGGTCCCTACATTTGATGCACCTAAATTTTATTTCAATTAAAAAAAATGTTTTATTCTTTCACAGACATTCTTTGAATGTCTATGAAAATAGATGGTTATCAGGCAAAATCTCCTGTTAAGTATTAGTCTCCTAAAATAAAATTGTATCTAAGATATGCCATTTTAAATTCCTGGATTTCAATATACACCACTGATATCTCTACCAACATGATCTTAAGTAAGAGACACATATGGCTGCCTGAGAAGAGGCAGTCTGCTTAAAGCTGAAACTCAGAATCCCGACTTCCATTAAGTAAATAGGATTTTTTTTCTTTTTTTTTTTTTTTTATTTATTTATCTCAGTGGAACACTTGTAAGATTCAGCTCAGCAAAACTATGTCCTCTGCTGAACCAGAAAAACAGCAAATAGATCCAACTTCAATTATGTGTCATTTTCCTCCAAGAAAATCAGAATAAGTCTTGATGAATGCAATCTTAGAGAACATACCACAATTAAATCATTTGAAACTTCAAGAACTCTTTGCTGAATGATGGCTTGAGGCTATGTTAACTGGAGACTCACTGATGAAAGATTGTTTTATTTCAAATCTTTCATCCTTATTTAAGGGTAAACAACTCATCATAAAAGTATAAAGAATGTTTAAATTTAATATTTTGAACCATATAAAGTGGGAACTGCACAGAAAGGTTAGGACCGTGGTTTTAAATCAGGGATGCTGATTACAGTGAAAACAGTATATGAAGTTGTAATTTATGCATGCTGCTGATCGATTGCCCACTTACAGCTTCCTTGTGAACTGATTTATAAATACACACAGTACTAGAGGGCAGGGGATTAGACATCCTTTCCTTTATTGAAGGGTTGGATTCATACACTAGCAAGAACCGGTCTCCTTCTGTGTTCCTTACATGGATTCCAGGCAAAAGTCCTCTTTGGGATCTCTCATGACCTAACCTAAATTCAAACCCAGGTTCTCCCTGTCTGATAGCTTTTAATGGAAAAAACAAGCTGGAAAACCAATTATAAACAGAAATAAGTTATTAACAGTAGTGATGAGAAAATTGATCACTGCCATTTAAAAGGAGTTACCTTGTACCATCAGTGCACATTCAACAAATGGGCAAAAAAATACAATATATACACTACCATATGTTTTTCTTTATTTTCTGCATTAATTCTTTTAAATGAAGAAATGGCAGACTTCAATGTTACTCTTCCTTCTGCCTGGAAACTGAGGCCCACTCCTAGCTCTGTTGCCTTAAAAAATGCAAAAAAAACCCCCCAATCCTCTTGATTTTGTGAAGTGGGAGTGTAACCAGGGGTTTATCGTCTTATTCATAAACAAATGAATTTGACATCAGGGTTTTTTTTCTGGATGACAGTGTTACAATGAGACAATAATAGCAGCCAGATCACAAAAAGCAACTAAATGCATAATCCTCTCCTTTTTACTGAGTCAACTAAGGGCAGGCAGACACTTATTATTCTTTACATTTTCATAATAAACCCTAACATATGCCTTTGCATAGAATCTTTATAACTTCTAAAATTAATGAATAACGTTCCATGACTGAAACAAGTAGTGTAATATAACAGATTGAAGCATGAATGAAAGAAATTTGTTAATAAAATGGCAGTGAAATTCTGGAAAAGTAGTGCTTTACTGAGCTAGAAAGAGAAAATCTTTTCCTTATATATCAGAAAAGTTGGCATCTCCTTTTACTCCCTTGATTTAATCCCTCTTGAAGCCCAAGATCTGTATTGGCAATTACATTATAATGCTTATAAGTACAAAAATAAAATTTGAATGAAGATCTTTAGATATACGCTACTTAGAGTTACAAATTTGTAGTTTTTCTTCAAGACATCCATTAAAGACTATTTGTTCATAATTCATAATAATCTTCATCAGCATATATATGAATTTTTTTACATGCTTGCGTCTCTTTGATTCACAAAGATGACTAAAACTATAGATGTCGCAATCTTACAAAATTAAAATGATTCAAAACTTCATAATTCATGGGCTACCACTAGTTTCTTAAATCAGCATGCACACAGATGCAAACTGCCTATAAAGTAGTTTGATATAATCACATGCAGAAACATACAATTCTTCCAGCTCCTTTGTACTCACATTTTGTAGTACTATGTGATCATAGATTTTAAGAATAAACCCTTAGAAATTAAGATGTTAAGCCTTTTCACTTGGATTGTGGTCTTACACTATTAATTTTTATTATACTCATGTCTACATTTTAACCAAAATGGCAATTTTTGATAGGATACGAATCCAAGGAAATCTCCAAATATCAAGAAATGCATAGCAGGGCGTTGCATCTGAAGGACTAATTAATGACACAGAATTCTTAGAATTTCTTTTCTGTTGGTTCTTAACCACAATAAACTGCAGTCTATTTCTATAGATAAATAATAAACACTTAGCAAAAAGTGTAACTGTCAATGTGAAATGCCATATGCAAAGAAAACTAGTTATACTCAGCACATGCTGGAACTGTCGTTAGACAAACACAATGTAGAGAAGTCACATATCTGAGAAACGCCGATTTGTACTTTATTGCTGATGAGTAACAGCAGCAAGGACAGCATTTATTAAGGGGGGAGTACTGCTGTATCTAGTGACATATGCTGGGAGCACTGCTTCCTGAATCACACAGATGTCATGGATGTTGTACTACACTTGGAAAAGAGTCACTAAGCAAAAAAATTTTGAAATTACATTGGCTTTTTGAGTTTCCTGCATTATTTCATTTCCATCACGAAAGAGAATAGAGGAGATCAATGTCAGACACCTTATTTAACTCACTTCTCATTTTTTCAGTGAGGTGACTGTATACCATAGCAAAGTCTAGGCTGACCTCCTTGCACACGCAAGCAAAGCTACCACAGTATGATCATAGATGTTTAGAATATAAAGCAGAAGCTGCACAGTAACATATTTTGTCATTCCTACTGGATTAATGTTTATAGGAACATACCTACCAAAACCTGTCTTTCCTACATAGGTTAGCTTAATTATCTAGAGGCTTGTCCATTAGCACATTCAAATGTTCTTTCATTTTACATTTATGAGCCATATTAATTTTATATGCCCACAGCAAATTCTCTAATTTGATTATTTCAATTGCTAGGCCCAGTCAAAATTATCCGTAACACAATCTGGGCAGAAAAAACAGCTGTAATATCGAATTCATGTTTTATTTATGGAATATAAACTTCAGTTACAGGATTGATTTATTTTTTCCCCTTGAAATTGGAATGAAACGCTATGCTACTGAGAGGTTTGGCCAATGAAGAACTTCAAAGAAATAGACAAATTCATACTGTCACTGAGCAAGTATCATTTTGAAATGGAGTTGAGTGTTTGAGTTCCCTACAGCAGTCCAAACAGCTATCTTTGGGGGACACTTTACAAAGTATTTCCCATTTGTTGAAACAGAGATAATATGTATTAGTGAGGCACTGTTCTTATTTAGAAGATGATTAAATGATCACTTCGCTGATAGACTTGGTTCTTTTTTCCACTTCACTAATTCTAAGTCTACTTAATTTAACCAATAGGCTTAGTGTTTTCTCCTAAACTGGGGATTATTTTTAACTATGTCTAGTTTAGAAACAAATGATGCTTCATAATAGATCAGGTTTTTTATGTTTTCATTACTAGAAAATAACAATATTGTGCCTGTATTTTATCTTTAGAACTATACACATTTTTAAGGAAAGTCTTAGTTTAGAAAACAAACAAGAAACATGATATTCTCAGTTTTTCTACTTTACCTTACATTATCATAAACATGCAGGCTAATCACTGCTACTCAATAAAGTCTAATAAGAGTTACTAGTAATTTAACACTGCTGCAGTTTAAAAAAATATCAGTGTAAAATTAAGTCCAGATACAGACACAAATATGGAAAAACTAAGAAATGTCCCACATTTTCAAAATGTAAAGCTTTCCAGAAAGTAAATGGATCTAGATTTCCATCATTTAAAACCAGATATAAAAAATACAAGCTAATATAATTAATAATATAAAATATATAACAAAATAAAATAATATAAGAATACAAAACTTCCATATTTTTAGATAAAATTTTCAGAATAGTCAGTATTTCATTGGAGGGAGAAAATGAACATATTTTCCATCATTAACACCTTACTTGTCTTATTTGCACACTAATACACTATTTTCTAAGTAAGTTTCAAAACAAATTAAAATTAAAAACAAATTTAAGTATATGACTACTTAAAAACTAAAATGAAAATTCAGAAGACCTGTGCAGTCAACAGCTCCCTTCTATTGTTTTTTCCATTGAATAACTTCAGTTTTAACCTCAGATTAACTTGCAAGGCAGATTTAGTAGCACTTGGAATTGCTTAAAGCAAAACTTTAAAAGCAGCCACGCTTTACGAGACAAATCGGAAACAAGAAAGCTTTTCTAGAGGTAATATGGAAAAGACTGAATTGCAATTAACGTCATATTGATTTGAAGAAGAGCAGCATACTTTGGGCCACTTTTAAAACCACACTACTTTAAAACTACTTTAAGAGGAGCACTGATTATGACTGATAAAGCCTTTTTTAAAATAAACTTCTTTGGACGTCTGAAGCACAATTTGCTTCTTGGCCTTACAGTAAATTTNGTGTAAGTGTAAGATCTCCAGAGAATTAAAGGCTGACTATCCCAAACTGACAGAGCAACTACTCACACAGTAAAATTCATTCAGGAAAACATTCTTATTTATTATCCGGGGAAAAGACTGAGTCCTCTCTTTGAGAGATGAGTCCTCTCTTTGAGATAATTAATGCTGACTTGCTTGGAACTTCATCCCAGGATCATCAATTACTGTAAACAGGGGAATCTCAGTCACCTGGGAATACAGTATTTAGAAACTGAAATCTCTGCTAATTGGTGTATTTTTGATTCATTTGCATACATACCTGTAATCTGGGAATATAAAAGAAACTGTTGCATGTTTGTAACTGGAACCTTATTTTTGAAGATTAACGAACTACTCTAGTTAAATCTCCAAAACCAGGGGCCAGTCTCAGTAACGCTATACTACTCTCAAGAAATATAGTCTTGATAAGACTACCGCTAAAACCAATGCTATAACCACTGGGAAGGAGTTGATATTTTAAAAGACAAACACGGTACTGTATAAAATTCAGAAAAGGACTGGATATTTCTCCAGATAGTAAGAACACAAGAGATTGTTTTGTGTGCTACTCTCAGAGGTTATGAAGCCGTAATTATTTACTGGAAAGCTTCTTGTACTTTTTTGAAGGGAGCACATTTTCTATTTTTGCTTGGAGGACGTAAATTATAGATGTGGTAGTCTTTTCAAATACACAGGAAAAGCGAGCATTTGAATTAATGAAATTTAGAGCTACTTCTAACTAAAATTTATTTACTTACGTTCTTAAAGTTAAATGATAGCTTAATATGTTTTCCCATGAAATAAAGCCAAAGAGATTAAAAAACCTGAATGGACTGTGAGAACATATTAAGTAACTTTGCTCTGCAGGTACGGAAGCTGCAACAGCTCTAGAAAATCTCACAAGAACATGTAGTCACAAGTCACATAAAATTTTGTCTATCACTAGATACCTGTAGTCTCATACATGGTTCAGTCTTAACAACTGCTTTAGTTTTTATGGCTAGTCAACAGCAAAATGCAAATTTATAAGCTTTACCAATCACTCTGACTGTAGCTGCCATTTTGATTGTTAAGTAGCCCACTGGGGTTTTAATGCTGATAGCAACATTCATATTGGCAGTGGACTTCAAGAAAACTCTCAAAATGATATGAAGATAGGTGGAGAGTGAACACGAAATATTTATCCTTGTGTTGGTTTTTTTTTTTTCTAATGTGCAAAATTTTACCCCAAATTTTCATGCCTAGACCGTACATGAAGTAGAATATCCCATGCTGAATACATGGCTAAGTACACATTAGTAGCATACAAAACTTTCTCTGCTCATTTACACATGCTATTCTTCTCAGTTTGCCTTCAGTCAGTGACAAAAATGTTTCAAAAGGCTTGAAAGAGTTAACCTGCTAACAGTCCCATATACCTTACACAGCGTAAGTAGCCAAATGTAATGCAAGCTGAATAGTGACAGCGAATGAAAAATAGATTGGGTGTTTCAGGTTTGGAGCAGTAAATTATCATGTTATTCATTGAATTCTCCCTAGGCTCAGCCAGCCATACATCATCTGTCAATACTCCAAATTCAATCTATAAATTTATGTCATGATTTTTGTGCTGTCACTAAGTGTATGCTATTCTCAGGAGAGGTCAGGAACCGCAGAAGTCATGTAATTTTACAGTGTTGATACATATTTACAAATCCCAGGAGAGCTGACCTACATACTATGTAGATGAGCAGAAGCCTTTTTATCTCAGGTGATACCTGACTTCCACTCCAGCATTAGTAAACTTGTGGAGGGCAGGCGGGGTATGACACCAATCCCAAAGGGAAAGGAAGTAGAAATACGCCCAAACACAATAGCTATGAGTTAAGCAATGGTATCTTCTATTATTGTTACAGAAAGTTTTTAAGTGGGGAAAAAAGAATGGAAAAAAGGAAACATTGAGAAGTCCACCAGCTATGTACTTCTCTGTGTTGTCTTATTAGTACCAAGTCAGTAACATCCCCAGACTTTGCAGAAGGGCAGACTGAAAGGATTAGGTGTTTGAGTGATAGATAATCAAAGTAAACAGATGTGCTTAAAACCCAAGAGCCTTAATATTACTAGCTCCAATAATACAAAACTAAAAAATGAACGAAGAGACACAAAGTAAGTGATAAACAGTTACATCGGGTTATCTTAAAGTTGCTTATTTGCTAACAGTTCCATGATGCATCAGTATTTCTTTTAATACATATTGGGTTTACATGTCAAGGTTTTGGTAGTGAGGGGCGTTGCAAGGGTGGTTTCTGTGAGAAGACACCAGAAAGTGGTCCAATGTTGAACAGAGACAGTTTCAGCTGGCTCCAAGATGGACCTGCCACTGGCCAAAGCTAAGCTCATCATTGACATTTGCAGCACTTCTCTGAAAACATGTTTAAAATACAGTAAAAACGCTCAGCAGCAGCGTGTGATAGGGAGGAGTGCAGAAAAAATGTGTCAGAAACAACCCTAGAGACACCGAGGCCAGAGAAGGAGGAGGGTGAGGAGGTGCTCCAGGTGCTGGAACAGAGAATCCCCTGCAGCCCCTGCAAAAGACCATGGCGGCACAGGTTGTCCCCCTGCAGTCTGTGGATGACCATGGTGGAGCAGATATGCACACTGCAGACCATGGAGACCCCCACACCACAGCAAGTGGACAGGCCCTGAAGGAAGCTGTAGCCAGGAAGAGCCCACACTGGAGCAGGTTCCTGGCAGGATCCGTGACCCCATGTGCGACGCACGCTGGAGCAGTCTGTTCCTGAAGGACTGCACCCTGTGGGAATGATGGGAAGGATCCACGTTGGAGAAGTTTATGAAGGACTGTCTCCCGTGGGAGGGACCCCACACTGGAGCAGGGGAAGAACATAAGGAGGAGGGAACGGCAAAGAAAAAATGTTATGAATTGACTGCAACCTCCATTCCCCATCCCCCGGCGCCACTCTAGGAGAAGAAGGTAGAAGAATTGAGTGAAGTTGAGCCTGGGAAGAAGTGGGGGGAAGGTGTTTTTAGTTTTGTTTTTTTTTCTCACTATCCTACTCTTTTATTAATTGGCAATAAATTAAATTAATCTTCCCCAAGTCTACTTTTCTTGTTTCAGTAAGTGGTGAGTGATCTCCCTGTGCTTATCTCGACCCACGAGCTTTTAATTGCATTTTCTCCCCCTGTCCTGCTGAGAAGGGGGAGTGAGAGAGCAGCCCGGTGGGTATCTGGTGGCCAGCCAAGGTCAACCCGCTACAATATAACTACTTGTTCTGTGGGTCCTAGATAAGAATGTTGAAAATAGAGGTAGCACAGATTTATTTTACCTAACAACACATTCTGAAAATTGCCATTGAACATGCCCTGCCTCCTCGCACGTCTAGCATCATGTTTACTGGTAAGAGCAGGTGATCATGTTTCTATTTTGACTCTATTGCAAACCGAATGTGAAGCACAGGAAATTTGCAGAGACATGATGCCTTTCTAACTTAAAGCTGCACGTTTTACAGACTAGAGCTGGCCTGCAGCAGGCTGGCTTGCAGCCAAGACTAGTTGTATCTAGGCATGAAGACATAACCAAAAAAACATTCTTTATTAACTCTCCCGTTCATCAGGCAATGAAAAATACAGTCCTTTGTAGATGAAACATCTTAACATGGTGCTAACATTTCTGTAAGGTTTTAAGGGAAAAATCTCAAGGCAGCGATGATTTGCTCTGAAGGGTTTTATCCTTAGACCTGGTTAGGACTTTCCTGACTAAATGCAGATTCATTGAGACCTAAATGCACTGTCAGAAATCTACCCACCTCTCCGCCTGTCTGCCTGGCAGGCTGCTGAAGAATCCACAACTTCAGCATCAAGGGCAGTTGTATCATGTTAATGGGGGTCAGAAGCCTAAAAGCCTGGGGAAGAATAGCTGCGCTACAATAATCAGGCTCTGGAGTCCTCCCTGAATTTCCAAGGAAAACATTTTGTTTCAATTTCCTTCTTACAAGAACTTTTTTTAAAATCTTTTGTTAAACTGTGATCTTTAGAACACAGTAAGTAGTAAACTTGAAAACATACAAATGGACACTATTATGTTTTATAGTGCTAGGTGCAAGAAAGCATAAGCCTAGGAAAGAAATTGAATCCATTTCTCCTGGATTTACAGAGAACTTCGTAAAACATTAAGTCTTATTCACTTCTCTTCCAAAGTACTTACCACAGCGGAGGCCCTTATAACAAATTATTCAATTAAAGACTACCACATGTATAATGCAGTGTGGGGCAGATTAACCAATATGCAAAAGACAGGCTTTTGTTCTGGTTTCAACTATATGCTACTATGCCATTCTCTTTTCAGCCTTAGTATTCCTGATACATTTTTGTTTCTTTTAATTAAGTTCAAAAAAACCTAAACAGACAAGACATAATCTGCCAGGAATGATATATATATATACACAATAATATATATATACACCTATAAATAGGTATAGCTTACACTTCCTTAGGACAGGGAGGCTTCCCAAGATTACTTCCAGCCTTATTTTCTAGCATAAATACAAACAGACAATGATTATTTTCTTCACTTTTTTTTTCTTCCTGCTAAGTCTTACTCTGTATTGTTCTATACTTTCGGATAATAAAATTTAATTGGTTACAATTGGCTAAATGCCAATCAGACCATTATTTCAAATGCAGTAGTTATTAAGAATTCAGCTCTACGATCATCAGAATAAAATCAAGGTAATATGCCTAAGAACTTGAACAGCATGAGGAAGAAAACAACCTTAACTCTAATGACAACGTTACAAAGTCTGTAAAAAAAAATCCCCAAAACTTTATATTGTGGAAGGCCAGCAAGAAGTTACTTTGCTTAGTGTTCAGTTACAAATACTTATCACAAACTGTTCTGCAAACACCAGACTGCTTATTAACATGGATGTTTCAAAGGTACTTTTAAAATGAAAACATTAAATTTGCTTGCAACCTTCACCCTTTTTGAGCTCAACATGTTGTTTCATAACATGATTCCTGCATGTAAGAACACATTAAAAAACAATCCTGGAGAGGTTTTTATTTCTACATTATATAAAATATGTGGCAATTTGAATGAGCAGGTTTGTGTTTTTTTCCAAGAGGAAGAAGACATGGATTTAACCTTGCTTCAGCACATAGTTCGTCTATTCTCATGTTGTGTGGAAAGCCAATTGTGCAATTTCTCTGATGAATGCCAAGTTATAGCCACAGAATAAAAGGATCTAGCTCGATCAGAAATAAGCGGATGAAGAGGAAGAAAGAGGAACTTTTCTCTATTTTGCATTTTTTTTTAATATTTTACATTTCTTACTGGTGATAGCAATTGCAAATCCATACTACAACCTCATACATGGGTATTTTAGTGAAAACAGACTCAATAATGATACATATATCCATAGCAGATGTTTAATATGGAGTCCTCTGCCTGAGATTCTTTTCCAGGCTTTGTCACACTCATCTGCCATTCAGTTAATGAAGCTGCATTTTCATTCCCTCTTCTGCAAACTGCTAATAAGAACTCAAAACGTGAAGCAATTTTATGCATAAAACGCATCAAGATTCTCAGATGGTTTTCAGTAATACTTTTATTATTGTGTGTGAATGTCTTTTGGCAGTGTAGAACAGGCCAATATTTTTAAAAGCAAGGGGTAGGGACACTGTGGGATACATAGCATGAAATTACTAAATAATAGGTAGTGCCTGATTGCCTTACCTTCTAATAAAATGTATTTATATGATAAGAAGTAGATTTGGACTTTCACACTTATAACATGATTAAAAATTATTCTAACTGTCATTGAAATTCATTTGTGCCACGAATTATATAAAGGATAAAACAGTATCTCCGTATCTTTGTTTCATAGGACTAACAGCTATTTTTGGCTCAGTATATTTATCAAATCCACTACAAATCTCAAAATGGGATCATGAAGAAATCTTGTTACACGTAGATGCACAGAGTATTAATAATTTCAGATTCCAGGTTAAGGTAAATAGCCAGAAGCTATGTTAGACCATGTTGTTAGACTGCATTTTTATGGTCTTGTGCCATCACATTAATACAGACTTTATTCTGTTATAAAACATGGAGGCTGCAGATTTGGCAAGGTTCATCAGATGTTTAGCTGCTTATGAGAAAAAAATGCTAAAACAACAAGTAAGCAATTATGAAACTTTCATAGAAAGTTCAACAAACAACTCCATACTTGTGTATGCCTGACATCCTGGACTTCACCCTCACTGACCTACCTCCACTCTGTGCTTACTGGGAAAGGTGACTGTATGTTGAACTTCTAGGGCAGAGGTTTTGAGATTCAGGTATTTATCCTAGTCTCTCTAAACCCAAAATTCAGCTGACCTTGCATATTTCTAATTTATGAACCTTAAAGTCAGAATAAAGATGCATATTTTTAGGCAAACTTGAAAAAATTAGGAAATAAAAGTAATTATTAATGAAAAGGGAACTATTTGTCCAGAACAAAAGAATATATACCCTAAATATTAATCTTAGAGTATAAAATTTATAACTGTGACTCAGACTGAACTTCGCCCTGAATGTGGATAGTGTTTCAAATATTATGATCAAAAAGGGAGTAAGTAAGAATCCAGAGCAACATATTTAACTTCATGCAATGCCTGTCTTTTGACTCTTTTTTTTGGATCTCAAAATATTGTGGCATGTGTGGAAGTGAGAACATGCGTCTGACCTCCAGTGAACCATATGCTTTACAGAGAAGTAAGGCCCCTTCAGCATATAAAAAAAAAAACAAAAAAACCAAACAGAAAGTAGAAAAGGCAGTGTCACAAATTTTCATATAAGAATCCCTGCCACTTTATGAGAGAAATATACCATCTTTCAGAATATTTTCACCTATACAGGATTATTTTTCTGCATGCAAAATGTGAACTTTGTATTCCTCTTTCCAGTGCCAAAACTATATTTGTGGAAGCTGTTCTTCACTTCCACCACCTCCATGATCCTGGAGTCGCAAACTTGCAAAACTAACAGTGAAAATGGGAACTTTAATCTGGTTGTTTTTAAAGCTTATGTAGCCATTTGTACTGTTAGTAATAACAGCAGGTATGATCACTGATGCTTCATCTCAAAGCCTCAATGTTTCTCTGTAATTTTAATCCAGACCCTCCAGGCTTCTTAGCTGTCAAAGGATATAGCGATATGAATTACATCTAATATTCCACTGACATCTGTCAAACTCTTCAAGCACAGAATATTTTTGCTTGTGAAAACTATCAAGGTGAAAAAGCCCAGCTCGTAATCAGTAGTAATTTGGCAATGGCCCAAAAGCTTTTTCAGCACAGAAATGAACTGAATCTGTGCCTTTTTAAATGATAGCAGTGATGTAATTTTTGTTTTAAAGAAAAGAAAGCACCACCAACAAATGGTGAAAACAGGTTTAAAAGAAAAAATATGCACAGAACTAAAAAAACCCACATTGCTGAACACATTGTCACTTGACATTTTCAACAAATTAAAACTTTTTTTGCAGTTATAACAAGGCTTACTTATCACTGTTTAACTGCACTCAGAAAAACCTGAAAGCATAAGAATATAGAAGAAAAAGACTGTTTATGCTATAGATATATAAGAGTTTTATCAAGGTAGCCAGCACAGCAGATGGCTAGACACTCAAGAAATTAACATAGTGGATTGAGCTAAAACAACCGGAAGAATATTAATATCAGTTAAGCTATATCAAGATAGTGTAACGATGGATAAACCCCTAAACCAGAAGTTTCAAATAGGGTAGCTAATTGACTTTTTGCACTACCCCAAATTTATTTTTCCCAGGACTTGAACAGTGGAAGTTTTAAGGAAATGCTAAAGTATAACCTCTTAAAAATAAGGAAGATGTTTCTTGATTGCAATGACTCTAGAATGGCAGTTCATGCATGCCTTGAAAGAAAAAATCCCCTTCAATTCATCTAATTCTATGCAGAATGAAGCACTGTACTGAAGAAAAGTCAGCCAAATATCAGTATCTTGGGGGATGCCAGCATTTGTTTCACAGTTGCATTTTTAAGATTTCTCTGTGATTTTGCCCCTTTTCTTTTCCTCATGTTACATCTCATTCTATACTCAAATCACTGAAATCACATTTCAGCCCTAATTTCTTTTGTCTCTCTTGTCTCTGAATCCATGTTATTGGCAACCCCCCATTTTCATTTTATCAATAAGTTTACAAGTTTATCAATTTTCTGACATTCTGTTCTTTAGAAATCAAAATAAATTTTACACAAACCTGTGCTGGTGGGTCCACTGACACCAAAAGAGCCAGGGACTTGTGTCGCTTAATATTTTGCTGGCATCACTAAATGAAAAATCATGCTCCCATATGGTTTGTCACTGACCTAGCGCAACCCAAAAACTTCATTCCTTGACAACTAGCTATTATTCAGGCACAATCCTCATACTAGCAACTTCCATAATAGCACCATAAAATTCTAGATTTAATCAGTATTCATGTTGCAAATTTCATTTTCTTGCTGGTCCTGCATAGCCACCACTGCTCACTGCATCATATCTACAACTTTAGAGAGAGCTTACAGGGCATTTGAGAATACCTGTCTCAGTGCAGACACTTGGATTAGTGCCATATTACAGGCTTGCAGGAAGAAGAGTTTCTCAACAAATACATGTGTCTAAGCATAGCTATATCTACACAAAAACTAACAGTGCAGTTACCTGAAAAAAACCCCCACAAAGCACCACCAACAAAACAAACAAACAAACAAACAGAACCCATCCCCAACAACTTGTTTTAAAAGGTATTCGGGAAAGACAGCACCTCAAACCCAGTAGCTAGCATCCAGAGCTAAAAGAATTTCTCCATTTGCTTGATAATACACTGTGGAGTGCAGAAAAAAACACATGTGGGAATGGTGAAGGATTTCTGGGAGGCTGTGTGGAACCTCGCTGCTTTAACTCCTAGAAATTTTCCTCTGAATTTTCAGTCTACGTTGTTCCTGCTATTTAAATGGCCATAGCAACATAGACTGATACTGGGCATATACTTTACATCTGTTGTTATGATAAGGTCACTTTATACCTTTGAAAGTTTCCTTTTTTTCTCCTTGATGTATTTAAAAGTCAACAGTAAGGTCTTTTTAACCTTTATTATGATAGAGTAAATATGCTCAGTTCCCCCAAACTGCTTCATTTTTCTTCACAGTATTCTGTCCTTCCATTCAACCTGCTTATACATTTGGCAACATTTAATTTTATCTCAGTTCTCTGTGTGTTAGCAACCTGAGAGTTTTGCATTTCCCTGTTTCTAAAACAACCCAGAATTTCATGTTTCTTGATGAAAAAAATTGTTAAAATTCACTTAATGGCAATAACTTTCATATAATTTTCAGGGAGGCTGAAACAGACCTGCTAAGGTGACAGCAATTTCCCATGGTCTGAAGAACAATTCCTACTCTTTACAGTCTGTCTTCAGTTCACTGAGTTATAGACTACTTTTCATGTTATTTAATCAGCCATGACTTCTCATTAGTTTACTTCCACTGAAACAATTCTGATGGTAACTGACGCAATTTAAAAATGTTGCTTGCTAATCACCAAATTCAAAGGTCTCTGCCCACTAGAACAGATGTCAGAAAGAGATCTAGTGACAGTAGCTTTCTCTCCCTGAAGAGGGATAATTCTTCTTCAAAGACTTGTTATCCCATGCTTTTAATCAGGGAACCGTAATAGCTGAGACTGGTTTGCTCTTCAAAATATTTCAAAAGAATTGAACAGATTTCTACAGCTGTTGTAGATGTTGAGAACGCTGGTGGTAGTGACGGGAACAGCTAGATTACAACAAAAGCACATGGAGGATTTTTGTTTGGTTTTCTACAGAATGTTTTCATTAGCAATTGAAGATTACCAAAATTTATACGCTCCTCAGATGACTAGTTTGCTAAAATCCTAATGGAAATACGGGGGCTACAGCCATCCAGAGCTCAGACTTGCCAGTAGCTGCCTTGAAGACAGTAAGCAAACTGAGGGCCTAGAAGCCGCAGGAGCTTAGGAAAAAATCACAGGCTCCCAGCCAGCACACCCAGTGGGCTGGTATCACAGCTCTCAGGCTTCCTGGGGAGGACCGAAGTGTTCCATATCTTTAGAGACCTATTTTAAACCAGAATAGCATTTTACTGTGCTTAATTCCATAATTAAGAAAGCTAAATACCAGAAAAATGTGCTACTTTTCATCACATCAACTTTTAGACTGCACAGAGTAAAAGAAGCCAGCTCACACTAACAAAACCAAAATAATATGGTTATTTAAAACATTTCCTGGTACAACTCTGACAAAATCCCTACCTCACATTGTTCAGTCCCCATATAAAAACAACTCGGTTTTGAACATGACTTCCTCCTCCTTTCCAAGAAATGATTTACTCTATGCTCAGCAGGCCTTTTGCAATGGGTTCAGCGTTACTGTACTTCCATCTGCCCCTGGAGGTCACGATGATAGGAGACAAAGTATCTGCTTCTGTATGTTTAGACACTCCATGGTGAAAACTTCGGGCTCTTAAATAATTCAAGTAGGTCAAGCAGCAGTCAAGATTTTTGACTGAGTCAAAATCGCTTGAGCAGTTCTTTCCCACTGAAGCCAGGGGAAAGAAGAGGTATTAGTAGAGTAAAGGTACTATTGTGTTAACCAAAGAAGTGGCCTGATTTGCCAAAATAAACCCCATTTTGTGTACACCATTATACACCAGGAGGCTGCTAAAAGTCTAAGCGTTGTCCCATAGAAACCACTGCCACTAAACATTTTTTTTGAGATCTGAGAAGAAGAAGAAAACATCTTAAATAACAAGCAGCTCTGAATACTCCTTAAACTTTGATAAGTTTTTTAAAGGTAAGCAAAGTACTTGTGACATTTCGTCAGCAGTACAAATGGTAATAGTTCCTTGTGGGAAGACAACTCTTGTGGAAACGAGCTGCGAAAGAAATTTTTTTTAAGTCTTAAATGTGAACTACTTATCTAATAATCTGTTAAACTGATCCTAGAAAGCCACAGATTTTCTATGTGTGTGTTTTTAAATTTAAATTAATAAACAAACAAAACTCTGTCAATCTGTCTTTTGTAAGGGGATGTACATATCAATGTTTGCAATACTTGATCCAAAATCCACATAATTCATGACCTTATACACTTTTAACCTACCTCCTCCATGGGTTTCTTGAATTTTGTTTCATTGTATTTAACTTAGATTGTACACCATGCAATGTTTATATCACAATATTAAGACATAATTTTAAAATTCAAATATGTCTCTAAAAAAAATAGAAGCTTTATCATTAAAAAAAATCTCATTCTTTTTAAAAACTTTTTTTCCAGGTAAAATATACCCTAGGACACAGACACGTTCAATTGCATTTTCAAATAAGAAAACAGTGCACTTTAATAGTGCAGTGTTCAGTGTCTCACATGTAACTACCTGTCATTATGTACCATGATGCCCAAGTCTGTTCTCAACTCATTCATTACACCATGTAGCTGTTCAAACTGCAGACTGGTTGACATCCGGCTTTACAATATTCTGAGGTTTTAGCTGGTATTTACCTCTTATTTGCAATGGCATGATAATTATTAGTTTAATAAGTGCCTGTAGCAAAAATTGGTAAAAAAAAGAATGCTTCACATCTTGACTTAATAATATCCCATAGGTATTTTTCACTCAGTTTTACAAGTTTAGCTGAAAATTTCCAGTCTTTAGACCATCTGCATGCAGTCAAACATAAGTAATGGAAGAAAGAGCTCTGTATCACCCCAAAAACCTAAATGACAAACTCTAAAGTTCTTCTTTACAACAAATTCCTTTAAGCTGAGGATTTCTATTTGGTGTTTTAAGTTAATTAATCTGAGCAAGATTTTGTTGTGTAACTTGATTTCTTCAAACTAGACATGCAGTACCAATTGCTTACCTGACTCACACGCAAATGTCTTTGACGTCTCATCATGAAAGATAATTGCCACTGCATGCTTCTTTGTCTCTCGAGGCAATCTAGTTATGTTTTTGATATTGTGCAGCTCCGTTACCTTAAAATGAACACAAGTATTTTAGGCCAGTGTATAAATAGTACAAAGAAAAATGTTAACCACAACTACCCAATTTTTATTATAATCTGTTTTTCCTCCGCTAAGGGTATTTACATTTATAAGTTTTTTAATTGACAAAAACACATAAATAGGTAGAAACTACAGATGCAAAACTTTCAATAAAACGTAATGTATCAAAAAGTGAATGCTCTGCTTCTCTAATAAAAATTCTACTTGGAAACATAGTTATCGCAATGGCATCACGACAGCCTTGTGATTATTCTGCAATATATTTTTCAGTTTCTATATTTGTACAATTTTGATTGGTTTCAGAATCTGCATCAAATACATAACTTAATGTAGGAACAGCACTGTCTTTTTACTTAAGGGAAATAACTCAATTATCATGTCAATTAGTATTACTCATTTGTACGGATAGATCCTCATCTGTTTTTAAAGTGTAATTGCCATCCTCATAAGAACGCACAATTTTATTTTACTTTCCAAATATTAGAAAAACTTATCAGCAAAAAAATACTCTTGTAGCAAATTTACAGCATAAACAATTCAATATATTTCCATTTTCTTTCAATGTGAGTAGATAACCACAATTAACACAAATGGAAGAAAAACATATTATTACAACCAGAGCTGGTAGCACAGCCTACATTAAACTGCTCAACACTTCGCATTATGAAATCTTTTTCTCAGTTTCTTGGAACTCTGAGCAAACTTTTTCTGAATATAGTTAGCTTTTTCAGGCAGGACATCTGCCTCAGGCTGAATTAATTTCTTTAAAATGTCATCCATATGAGTTTGGCCATCTACGACTAGGGAAAAAATGGCCTGAATGTGGGTGGGTTTTTTTTGTTTTGTTTTGTAATTCTTACACTCCCCGTGTACAGCTCTAGCATTCCTTTTCATATGCTGTAAAGAATGCTTTTTGAGTCACAGATTTTATATGGTGCAGTAAAAAAATGGAACATATTGGGGCAAAGACATTGCAAAAAAGATTGAGAGCAGACGAGCAGTGAGAGTCATCAAGAAGCCAGGGAAAGCAACTGAGACAAACCATAAAGTGGAATGTGTAGGTGCTGATGACAAACCTGAGACCAGAACTGGAGACTACTATGGGGTCTATCTTGACAACCTGCAGCAAAACTCACTCCAGTTTGTCAATAGTTTTGCTGTAACAGGTGGGCCAAAACTGGATGCGGTACTCTAGATATGGTCTAATGAGTGCTGAGCAGAGGGGGATAATCACTCCCTGTATTGACTGCCCATGGTCCTGTTCATACAGCCTATAGAGCTGTTGGTCTTCTTTGCTGGCTGAGGGACCAAGCCCCAGGGCCCTTCTTATAGGGCTGCTCCCAGCCTGTCCATCCCAAGCCTGTGCCCTCACAGGGGCTCCTTTGTCCCAGGGTCAGCGCCTGGCACTTGCCCTTATTCAGCTTCACAAGGTGCCTGTCAGCCCATTCCTCCAGTCCGTTCAGGTCTCTGGAAGGTAGCCTGACTATCGAAAGCATATTGACTGATCCTTCCCAATTTGCTGTCTGCACAGCTGTTGAGTGCATGCTCCATTACTTCCTCCAGGTCCCTGATAACAATACTAACCAAGAGATGTCCCAGTACAGACCCTGGCAGTTCTACACTTGCTATTGACCTCCAGGTAGAGTATGACCCATTAGTCATGCCTTTCTGGGTCTGACTAGCTGACCAACTTTTCAGTGTCTAGACACCCACCCACCTAGATGATAACATCCCAACTTGGATATGAGAATATTATGGGAGACAATGTCAAAAGCCTCGCTAAAGCTGAGTGCCCAATGACATCCACTTCTCTCTCCTCATCCCAAATCATAGACAGCTGTCAGACTGGTCAAGCATGATTTACCCATGGTAAATCCATGCTACCTCTTCCCAATTACTATCGTCTCCTTCACATGCCTGCAAATATGTTTTAAGAGGACTCACTCCATGGTTCTTCCCATGGGCTGAAGTGAGCCTGCCAGATCTGTAGATCCCCAGGTTGATCTTTTGGCCTTTTTTTTGGACACAGGTGCAACACTTGCCTTGCCATTGGGTTCCTAATCCCTTACAATTCTATTTTTAGTCATGCATTTTCAGGGTTTTGCAAGAATGCATTTATTTCTCTATTTTTCGCTTGGGAGGAAAGAGAAGGGCAGATACCACTGTCCCATTAAAGGAATGACTAAAATCTCTGTTAATTTTTCTTAATCTATGCGTGGTATAATGATCTAGTATGTGAGAGTGTACCTATGGTACCTATCTTACCCAAAGCACTAATTAGGAAATGCCATAAAAGGGAAAAGAAAGCATTAGTAGGCAGAGGAGAGAGCAGACTCTAGAATTCAATGTCTGAGGGAATAATAACAAATGCAGAAGTCGTTACTGAATTATGAAGACTCAGAAGGGCCCAAAGTAGGAGACAGGTAAGATATGGATCTACTAGTCTTGCTAAATAAGAAGAGGATAAAAGACGGAAAGATTTGAAAAGATCTGGGACACAAAAAGTCCAGGTTATTCTTAAAGATAATTTTTATTTTTTAAAATAATTTAAAGATGCACATAGCTTTCTGCTCAAAAGTTCGAAAAGATAACTGACAGTGCAATATGAAATGGAAAACAATAATAGGAAGGAAAATAACCCCAGTGACTCTAACATAAGCAAATGATACAAAGTTATATTTTTACATGTGTGTGCACGTGTGACTGCACACCATGCAGAAAAAATCCCTTAAATCTTGTTATATTAAAAAGGGGAAATTTCTCTTTCTGAAATAGCAGGAAAGGAAACAGAAGTGCTTTGAATAGTGACAACAGGGCATATTAAGCCTTCTTCCAGTCTCTCTCAACCTGTAGAAATCTATTCTTTCTTTAACATTTGAGTGTTATAGATTACCAAAAGATCCTGCAATGCTGACAAGTTTGATAATAGATCCAAAAAACTTACATTTCTGGAATCCAAACTACGTAACTTTCACAGTAATTTTTGTTCGAAACATAAATACAGACAACCAGGGACGCGTACCTATCCATCTGTGAGGATGATTTTATGACTTCTCTTGTTGATCAGTACATTAAGCCTGTTTTATTTAATATCCTGACAGAACATATTTTTTTTTTTCAATGCAAGATCTTTCACACACTTAGGAATATTGTCAGCACAAAATGAACAAACAGTAGAATTTTATTTTATTTGCTGATGGGAATTTAATGTCTGAAAGAGACAATGAAAACACCGCCAAATTCTGACATGCTTCTTTTCAGTACCCATATGAGAGATTTGGTTGAACAAAATGCAAGGCAAATAAAGAAAAACCGTCTCTATGCAGGGGAAAAGGGCCTTTGTTTTAAACAGATTTCAACTTTCCTTTGTATCTGGAATCATACTACCTCCCTAGACAGCACAGAACTTCTTATAACTCCAATGTGACAGGCAAAGAGTTACATGAATTGCCTCTTCCAAAGTTCTTGAGTTTTACTTTATTTTTTTAAAGCAAGGTTTTTTGAGCCATTCGTAGTTTCACACAGAAGTCACATTCCTCGTGCACATCTTTCCTCAAGAATGGACATATTTCAAACTATCATGAGATATTGTGAGACATTTCTTTTCTCGTCAAATGCCTTAATGGATTAATATGGGTAGCCAAAATATTTCTGCCAGTTTAAAAAAAAAAAAAAAGAAGATAATTATAAAAAATTAACCATATTTTTCACTTTGAAATGCTTTGTTTTACAAGAACTGAAGGTTTTCCTGTAAATAATACTGTTTCAATCATACTATTCTGAGGATAAAGGGAATTTATACAGGTGTTAGTTAGGAAAAATAACTAATTTTATTGGGTAAACTAACAGAAAAAAGAAAAGAGAAAAAAAGTAAGGGAGCTTTAGCACGCGATCCCATCATTGTATCTGAGAAAGCAGCAAATTTCAGACCATCACAGAATGGCTGAGGTTGGAAAGGATCTCTAGAGGTCATGTGGTCGAACCTCCCCTGCTCAAGCAGGGTCACCTAGAACCAGCTGCCCAGGACCATGTCCAGACGACTTTTGAATATCTCCTAGGTGGGTGACTCCACAGCCTCTCTGGGCAATCTGTGACAGTGCTCGGTCACCTTCACAGTGAAAAAGCGTTTCCTGATATTCAGAGGGAACCTCCTCTGTTTCAGTGTTTGCCCATTGCCTCTGGTCCTGTCACTGGCACCACTGGAAAAGCCTGACTCTGTCTTCTTTAAACCCTTCACTGATGAGTATATAATGAATGAGCCTTCTCCTCTCCAGGCTAAACAGTCACAGCTCTCTCAGGCTTTCCCCACAGGAGACATCCTCTAGTCGTCTCATCATCTTCTTGACCCTTCACTGAACTCTATGCAGTATGTCTATGTCTCTCCTGTACTGGGAGCCCAGAACTGGACACAGTACTCCAGGTGTGTCTGCACTGGTGCTGAGGGGAAGGATCACCTCCCTCGACCTGCTGGCAATGCTCCTCTTAATGCAGCCCAGGATACCATTAGCTTTCCTTGTGGCAAGAGCATATTGCTGGGTCACGTACACCAAACCACATACAAGTTGAAGAAGTTCTAGTTTTATCTCTTAGGCAGGTCAACAGGTCGACAGAAAAAAACCCTACCAGTTAACAACTCAGAAACCCGAGTTGATGCTTACAATGAGAGAGGCCATATTATCAAATAAGTCCCTCAATATTTCTATTGGATATCTAATTTTTAATATCAAATAGAGACAGGAATTTTTGCTTCCATGTTCATTTATTGAAATTGTACTGTATGTTTCCCTCCACAACCAGAGCAGAAAGATAGAGGCAAGAGTAATAATACTGTGAAAAGCTATCCTCCCACTGCTAGAGAGAACTGAAGTTAATCAAATTCCAAATTCTGGTTTTAATGCCAATGAAGCATGAGTCATTTCTCTAGTTGCTGAACATTTACAATTAAAAAATAAACACCTGAGAGTTTATATTATTTTGTGTGAAGGGAAAATGAGCCTTGCCTTGGCAACCAGACTGCTTTGTCTCAGTTATTTTTAAAAGTGGGGTTTAAATTTTTACATATTGTTTTTTAAAAATAAATAAATAATTAATTAAACCTTTTTAAAGGGGAAAAAAGTATCAAAGCCACTGAAAAGACAAAAAAATCCTAAAAATTTCAGAACTTTTTAAAAACAATTTAAACCATCTCTTTGCAAACTTTAAGAAGGTTTTAAAAGACTAATCAAATTGAAAATTTATTAAAAAGAAAAGCCCTTTTTATGAGTAGTGCATTAGGCAAATCTACTTTTTAAAGTCAGGAATGTTATACCAAAATTTGCTTCTTGCAATATCATAATAGACTTGTTGACAAAATATAGTCCAGTTCATTGAAAACACTGCCGTTCTTCACAACAACAAAATAGTATTCTGGAACTACCTAGACCGTTGGTAACTGCAACACTAAGAAGTAAAGAACAAAGGGAAAATTTAACTTGCTATTACACATGTATGAGTCTTATCTAGACTTTCCACAAAAAAAGATGGAAATATTCCCATTGTGGGATTATACATTGCCTAAAACTTTGGTAATATTAAAAACAATGCAAATCAACAAAAACTTTGAAAATCAGTTTTCCCATTGCCCCCCCCGTCGTAACCCTCTAGAATAGAATGAACTTCAACAACAAATAAAATCCCTAATATTACTTGTTCAGTGAGTAATCTTGCAAATAGATTTCTTGTCTACCCTTATCCTTTATGATTTCTTCCAGTAGGCTAAACAGATCCTTTTGTATTAAGCTATGATTATGTACTTTACAGCTTTTCACTAATGTTCGTATGTTAACAGATAGATATTGGCGCTATCATTTAGTGCAGTACTCCATATGGTGCTCAGTGTGGTACATGTTAGGGACTCTTAGCACCTGGCCCATTTCTCAGTTCTCCTACTCCTCATCAATAATTCCTGCCTCACATGTCCATCACTCAGCAGCCCACACATACATTTCCTTGCTTTTTTTTCTACTTCGTTTCTTGATCTGTTCCTGTATCAGTCTCTAAAACCATTTTTCTTGTATCTAGAATAACAATGAATACTGATTGAAGAAAAGACATGGAATAGTTCCTTAATGTACACGTAACAAACTTTTTGTTGCCAAACTTTTTTTATTCCATTTTTTTTAACATATAAAAGTTTTTTCTTTCTTGAGGGGGTGGGGCAGGGGGGTGACATAGCTATATCAGAGACATCCAACTCCTTTGCTTCTGGTTAATATTTGATGAAAGGACATAACCCTGAAGGGCTACAGGGTAGAAGAATTTCTAGGACTGATAAAGGCAACATCTCACTCCTGCAAAATTAAACCTGGCTTGCGCCACGGTCTCAAGGCTACACATCAGTGTTGGGTTTTCTAACTTGCTTCTTCTCACAGTCAGGAATTTGGATCACCTCAAAGATTCCACATCAGCACAGCTTGATCTGCACGCGATTTTTTTTTATTAGTATCAAATTGTTCACCAAAATGCAAAATTTCTTCACAGAGGAACATCAAGCACTGAACAAGAACGCCAAAGAGCCTATAGTTAGTTTTCTGTTGCCATTGCTTATATATCTAGAGCACTTAAGAATCATCCAAATATTGCTTCAAGTAATGCAATGCACTTCCTCTCATCCTCATTGTTTTTCTTTATCTTGGTCTGCAGATAAGCCCAAAACTTAAACTTGTTTTGTGTTGGTATAAAATCTCATCTAAAAAGGGCACCACTTTCAGAGCCTCTGCTTGCTTCCTTTAAGTAAATGTTATATAGGAATAATAAAATCAATAATCATCAACACCTTGTAAATGCTATCTAGCCACATCTGGGTGTACCAATCATAAAAAAAAAAAAAAAAGAAAAAAGAAAAAAGGGCAAAAAAAAGTGCTGTCTGCTGCTCTATATTATGACTGTATAAAGAAAGTTTCTTTTTTTTTTTTAAATAAAATAAATAAATTAATAAAATACTGAACAAGGCACCAACCTTAAGAGGAAGAGGAAAAGTAGGAAAGGACTCCTCTGAAGGAACCAACCATTCCCGAATCTCACGTTATATGGTCAAAAAAGATAAGAGGATCAGAGGAATAAGGGAGCATATGCCATTACTTAGGAAAGAAAATATTAAAAAAATCATAGTTTCCTGGAAAATTTTCCCTATCCTATGTCTTAGGATAATCATTTGTACCATGAGAAGTTCACAGGAACTTGAAATCACCTTTCTACATGAAGATCCTAAATTTGATGCTAATACCAAATCATTTCCATTCCTTACCCGCTGTCAGAATGCCCAAGCATTGTCTGATGCCAGGTGACTGAGTTACAAGAAAAACTAAAGTCTTGGTCTATATTAGTTTTCATGCATTTCTGTGCCAACAGATTTGGAAAAGAACTGAAAAACATCCTGACAGTTTTCTGAAGTCTAACCCCACTTCTCCCTATCTAAAACAACTGCAGTCTGATTTCAGTAAAGTCATGCTGTGGATTCCTAGTGAATAATTCAAGTGCAGGAAAATTATTAGTATAAGATAGTCAGCAGTGGCAGGTAGCAATAACCTAAATCCAAGCAAGATACGCAGGTATATGCTGATGATCAAGGAAATTATTCAGGATTGCTATATGGAAACTTCACACAGTAGGTCCATTCACTGAAGTAGACAGTCACCTTTGGCCAGCCAGAATAGATCAGATAAGAGTTTGCTAGTAACAAACTTCTGGTCTCTAAAAGCGTGTTAGCCCTTACCTGTCTTGACACAACATTTCAGAACTCTCCCACCCTCCCAGTCTGTGCACTGGCTATAACAAATCATCAAGAGCTTATTTTTACACGGGAAAAACACTCACATTTTTTTTGTTGGGAGTCTGTGACCCAAGTTACAGAAACCTATAGTCTTCTTTTTGAAAGTGCATTTGTTACTGAAGTAAATTACAGGAAATAATTACAAGAGCACATTTCCATTATGTTAGCAAAATATTTAATATGACAAAACAGCTACTGTCTATGCAACTTAAATAGGATATCTACCCTTTAAAATGTCTTGGGTTTTGGTTTTTATTTTTTCTCTTTTTTTGGCATCTTAATTATATTCTTTGATGTGAAAGGCTATTAAATTACAAAATATGCACAATTTAAATAAAGGCTCAGATCAAGTGGCATTTGTTGCTTCTTAGTAGTCAACATAATTTGACATTTTTTCTGATTACTTTCTTTGGAACTACATTTATTTCTCTCAAAGAGGAAGGATTTTAGGAACAATTCAATACACTTTCTCTTGAATCCATCATAATTCATCACTGACCTACACTGGATATTTATTTGTTTGCTTATTGTTGTAAGAAACTGTTCTAGTCAGGGAGCTGAAAAACTAGGATCTGCACTATCCACTTTTGTGTTACACGAACGTGGAAAGACTATATATATATAACACATCTACGGCTTTGCTGCTCAAATTGTACATTCAAATACATTGAATAATTCTTCCACAATTATAAAAATATTGCTTCCAAATCACATATTACATCTACATCACTACAAAAAATATAATTCCACAGTAAATATGAAAAGAGGTCCAGAAAAGACAAAAAACACAAAAATCATACATAAAATCTCAAAGGCGTGCTTCCTGTATGAAATTGGGAGGGGAATGATTCTGCGATTCCATCTACTGAATGCTATTTCCACTGTGCAGAGTCCTGGAAATTGCTTGGGCAGAGGAAAAGGTCTGAATTTACATAAATGGATTTCTGTTTTGTGTTGCGCAATCCCTTGCTGTCATTTAATTTCTATCTAGCAAAAATGGAAGCAGAAGAGAGAGCTACAAAATGTAATTGTTCATCCTCTTATTTCTTAATAATGGCCCACATACTACCATCTGTTGTGCAAAAACACGCAAGCAGTAATGTAACGGAGCAAAAGCCAACACACTGGCAAGGAGCAGAGACTCTATTGAGTGATGCCCAGAAAGCAGAGAACTACCTCAAACCAGCAACAGCATGACAGCCATAAGGAGCGATGTAAGAAGCAAGAGCTATGTGAACTATCATAGCAAGAGAAGGGCAAAGGAAGCACCAATATGCTAATGTTACTGTGAATGCTGCTGCCAGTCTGCAAAAGGAGAAAAGGAGATGCTGGCCCATTGCAGATGAAAGGACTACAGAGAGGAGTATCTCAAAGAAACAAGCCATCTCCCTTTAAGCTCAGTTTTCAGTCCTCTTATCCACATTTAGTGGCTCCTTTTACATGGTTAAATCCAATTGCCACAGAGTAGAAGTTTTGTTACGGCTTCAGACGGAGCTGGATGTGATTTTGGCTCTTAAAAAAAGGCAATGCGCTGCCTGAAAAGCGTAAAGACCTTTGGGACTGGGGAAACGGCTGCATTAACAGAAGCACAGGGAGCATATCAAGGGAGATGACTTTTCTTCTTTACTCAGCACTCATTAGATCTGTGTCCTGTTTTGGGACCCCAATGCAATTGATAAACCAGAGCAAGTTCAGCAGAGGGCCCCCAAGATGGCCAGAGCTGGACCACCTGCCCTGTGTGGTGAGAGGTTGAGGGACCGTGGCTGCTCCAGTCTGCAGCAGGGATGGCTTCGGGGACACCTAACAGCAGCCCCCCAGTGCCTGCAGGGATGTTATCACGGAGAGAGAGACAGGCTCTTCACAGCTGTGACTGATGGGAGGAAGAGGGACAACAGGCAGAAACTGAGACAAGATGTTCAGGCTGCATTAGAGAAGCAATGTTTTCACCATGAAGACAGCCCGGCAGTGGGACAGGCTCCCCAGAGAGGCTCTGCGGTCTCCAACCCTGCAGGTTTTCAAGACCCAAATGGTCAAAGCCCTGAGCAACTAAGTCTGAGCTGGCTTTACTGTGACCAGGAGTTGGACAAGAGATCCCCCGAGGCCCATTCACATCTGAATTAACCTGCAAGTCTAAGAAAGGGATGCGAACAGATCTGTAAGGCTATTTGGACCTTTATGGGTTTGGACAAAACCATATGGGACTAGGTATTCAGAGTATTTAAGATGAAACATATTTTCCTGACTTCAGCACATTCTACACAAGCACAGCACATGACAATCAACAATAGGACCAGGGAATGCAAGAGACTGAAAATCAAGACTTGATGTAAGAAAGTACTAAGAGGCAGAAAAAATGAAAAACCTATTTCATGAAAGAATAGCAAAACATAAAACACGAGATCACAAGAACATAAGAAGGGAGAAGAGAAACCCCAAGATCAGAAAAGCAAAAGAAAACAGAAGTTTTCCACATCTCTGCATACAGATTTATCCTCAGAAGAAGATGAGTTGTTATGGTAACAACACTCTCCAGGAATTTTGCCAAGGAGCAGCATATCACCCTCCACATTATACCTCTGGGGCAGGTCTCCAGCTGTTATTTCAGAGGAATAAGGGTTTAAGAAATTGCTACCAAGTAAACATTCATTCCTGTAAGCATTAAATGGAAACCACACCTATAACAGCAGTAAGAATCCTATCTGTTACTTAATAAGTAGATAATAAACACAAACAAAAAAAAAAAGGGACAGAACAAATGTATATATTAAAAATAAATCAGGCTAAGTATAAACCAGTAATGTCAGGGCAAGAAAGTGAAGTTTGATGGGAAGAAATACGCGTAGGTCTGATAGCAGAGGGATACTGAATAATTTCTTCTTGCCCTCCAGATAAAATTGAGATTTAAAAAAATGAAAAAGTTTAAATTTTTCAGCATTTATGGAGAATGTAGATGACATTATATAAATCTAGACTGAATAGAAAATAACCATCTTTTCATTTATCAAAATTCAAATAAATGTAAAAGAAAGAGAAAACCTGAACCTTTACCTCAACTGCCTTTTTTCTCTGTCTTCACTATTGCTAAGTATTGCCAAGTATTACTATTGTTGATTTTCATATGGATTACCACCTGGCTACCCAGATTCATGCTGTATTTTAAGTGGCCACTTCCCACATAAGCAGTTAAAAATTCTTCGCTTTGCCTCAATGAAATCTAAAAAAAATAAGGATTGAAACCAAACTTACTTGATTAGCTTTTGTTATGCCACTTCAAATGCTATATTGTTTCACAGTATTTGTAAATCAAACCAGCCAGGGCAGAATAAGCATATTAAGTCATACCAGCTACCTTTAATAGGCAAAGAAGTAGAGGCTTTGCCAAGCCAAGTTACTTAACTTTCCCGCAAACTGCACTGCTGTAATACTGCCAGAATTGAACAGCTGCCTAATCCATAAAATCAACCAGCCTGTTGGGATTATTCTGGTTTTGGCTGGTAGCCTGGTGTTTTAAAGCAATAGTTAAAATCTGATCATTTCATGTGTATACAGACCTCTTCACTTAACAAACATTTTAATTAGGATTTTAAAATACATACTGAAAAAGAAATGCTTTCATACTTCAAAGGGCATTTTTCTAGACAGTCATTTGTAATATAAAAATTCCAGTTCTCCCCAATCCCATTTCCTTACTATCTTTAAGAACCTTTGAAATATGTTTTCCAATCTGACCTTTCATTTTGATGTGCAAACTGAATACCTGGTCTGGGGAAAAGAGACCAGGGGAAAAAAAAAAGAGACCGGGGGAAAAAACCAGCCTTCTGTAAAAGTGAGTGTTGACAAAATTTAAAATAACTAATGCCTTACTACTAAAAGAACACTGTAATTTGAAACCCAGATTCACATTTGAAAAATAACACCACGCTAGAGAGATAGCAGAGAGGCAAGATGATTCACAACTGAAATAAAACAGGTTTCCCAATTATCTTTCCAAATTTCATCTTCAATAAAAAGAAAGACACTTTCAATATCAAACTTCCTGCTGGAGTTACCAGGTATGCAAACAGTAGCACTGTGCTTATGCCTGAGAAACAAAATGGGGCATTTCTTTACTGCAGTTGAATTATCCAAGTAGAGTAATACTTCACAACGAACATGTAAATGAATTAGATCATTATATGAGTTTTAATAGCCTTATGAGGCTACTAAAATATACTGGACAGTTAGAAACTGTTTTCATTTTTAAGAGTTCTTACTTTTAACATTATCAAAGTACATGAGTATATCCAGTCCTTTTCTAGTTTCAGCCCAAAGGTATTGCTTAATTAAAAGGAATATGTTATTCATCTTCGAGTAAAAAGAAAAGGAGAAATGTACCCTTCCAAAACTTCCTTTAAATTTTCCTCTTGGTTTACTTAAATTGGCTGACCTGTAGTAATTCCCAAACTTATCTTGTTAGACAGGTTCAATTAAAAATACATGTCTATTAACATAGACCACATTTGAAAACAAATTACAAGCAAAGACATGTTTACAAAATATAACTTTGCTGAATCAGTAAGTGACAGGTGTATAATTTTTCTTGCTAAACTGCTAGGTATAACCCTAACTGCAAAATCTCCCACCGCATTGCCAAACTGGGTCAGAAGTGCTAGGGGATACAAGTAACCATAGGCTTTCAATGCACATAAATTATTTTGGCTGTATCTATGCTGTATATTATGCCAGTGGCTGAGCCCTAGGTTTAACTCCCCCTCCTACCCCTTTCAAACTCTGAAAGCCTTCAACTTAGGCTGTAGCTCCCTTTAGCCAGATCTTGAAAGCATGGGGAAGCCTGGCGTGAAAATTAGGTGAGAAAGGATGGCTTACTCCCATGGTACCACTTACGGGGCGGGGGAAAATCACAGTTGAGAGACTGCTCATGATGCAGGTTTCAAGGATCTCTCAGATGCTGGGTATCTGTTGAACTATCAAGAGCTCAATTCAGAAAAAGAATTGACATTAGCCAGGAAAGGAGAGGGGACATCATCGTCTTTGCCCTCCCCATTCCTGGCTCTTCTCACTTGATCCAAAGGTGAGGATGTCACACACAAGCACAGGACTCAGCTGAGGGCTTTGCTGTGGACAACAGCAAGTGGTACAAGATCATGCATGCACAACCAACCACAACCACAGTTATCCGCTAGCCTAAATTTTGTTTTGTTTTTAAAAAGGATCAAAACAATAAATACGAACACACCACAAAAAATAGTATTATTCAGAAAACTTTAGCCCCATTGATTTTTAAAGGGTGTAAATACGCCTCAGTGTCTTTAATAATAACACCTATCCCAATCCAACAATACCAAAACTGGCATTTTGATACTGTTCTTAAATATAAACATTTATACTAAAGGCATTTCAGATATTCTGAAGGCAGTATTAATAGCACCATATTACCTATGAGGTTCTTGATACCCACCAGAAAAAGAAAACAACTAGATGAAAAACCAGATACAGAAAGAAAATTTGTGAGTTTCAATTAACCTACACGCAGTACATGCCTGTACATGGGTGTGTACACATACACTCAAAGTGGTCCAAAATTATTTAGGAGAAAAATGAGAAAGAGAGAAAAATGCAATAAAGGGAACCCGAGGGGAAAAAAAAAAAAAAAAGAAAAAAAAGGCAAAAAAAAGTAATAGAGTGCAGTAATTTGAAAAAGAAGAAAAGGAAAGATTCTGAACAGAAATGTAACATTTCTTTTAGGATTTTTTAAATTTTTTACAAACTTTTTGAAATATTTTCACCTTATTTGCTTCTAAAATTAACTGAAATTTGTTAGCTGATAATTTGAAAATTCTTTTAGCTTAATTGTCATTGGGGATAAATTAATTTTGAATATCTATTATGACAATTACATACAGCTACATTTTCAACTCTAATGCATTTTTAATAACCTTCATCAGCCAGTGATTTGAATTTCAAATTTCCTCCTATGAAGAAGTAAAAATTAGATAGCTTTGTGCCAATTTTCATAATAAATTGCTCTTTATTTACGTTGCAAAGCCTCCCCTACTATAAGCAAATCAAAACCTTAAATGAAACTTAGTGCTCATAAGACTTATTATATTTCATCTCATCTCCTTTTATTAAGGGAAAGTAAATTAGAGTGACAATTGTGTCTGCCCTCCCTGGTACAGCATGACATGATGTTTGTACCTGTCTGCCTCCTTTTATAGCTATTGCACAAGGGACCATGCCTCTTCCCATTTCCACATCAAAATGGTAAACATTCCTCCAACAACACAGACACAATTCAGAGTAGCTTCAAGGGAAAATGTTGCCAGTAAGAAAAAAAAAATAAAAATCCTCACATAACATTTCTTTACTAGTGTTATAAACAGCAGGCTAGATAATTAGGCCTTTAACTTTTTCATGATGAACTTTTGTTATTTATGTAGTATACCTACTTTCTACACTTCAATAGTGAAAATAGACACACATAATATTGGAAAAAAAAAAGTCAAAAATATGTCCCTTAAACTTTTTATCTGAATTTGAAATATCCAGGATTCAGCTTTTCAACAACACTTGCATTAGAATCACAGAATCATAAA
>VWZL01005066.1:320106-370578 GCA_013396915.1 Stercorarius parasiticus
TCCAGATCATTGATAAAGACATTAAAGAGAACTGTCCCCAGTACCGAGCCCTGGGGACCACCACTTGTGACCAGCCACCAACTGGATTTAACTTCATTCACTGCCACTCTCTGGGCCCGGCCATCCAGCCAGTTTTTAACCCAGTGAAGAGTACTCCCATCCAAGCCATGGGCAGCCAGTTGCTCCAGGAGAACACTGTGAGAAACTGTATCAAAGGCCTTACTAAAGTCCAGGTAAACAAAAACATCAGAAAGGGAAGCTTAGTTAGTGCAAATCTCCACAGCAGAACCCAGCTGTTTTACACCCTATCTTAATCGTTTCTTCTTGATCTTCCCTCAAGGACCAGTGAAGACCTCCTTCAGAGACCTTATTTCCAGTCTCTCCTCTCAGAAGTACCTATCCCCCAGCTTCATCTGAGTACCTGGCACTGAAACCCTCACTCCCAAGCATAGGGTCTTATTTCAGAACTCGACATTCCTGGGAAATGTCCGAGAAGTGCACACCTCCCAGCTGCTGAAACAAATGAGGTAGGTAGTATTACTGAAGTGCAATTTGCTTTGGTGCAAAAATCTGAACAATCCCTCTTGCTTTTTCTTCACGTGCATCCATCCTGCTGCACTGATATTCTTCGCTCAAGATACATTTGGGCTGAAGAGATAAACTATGTCCATACTCTTTGCTTCCTTGTCCACTTCCCTCTCCTTGTCATATTTTTATTTCTGTACCCATCTCCTTATTTTTGGGCAAAGTCAATTAAAATGGATTTCAGTTCACCCTTAATAATATGCACTTTCTTCACCATCTTCCCATACCGTTCTTCCTTTTAGCATTTCGCATATCAACTTCTTGAACAGCCAGCTTTCCGTCTGCCAGAAGCTCCTGATGTTTCGCCAAGATATCTAATTGATAAGGTGCTTTCATAGAGTGCCAGAGTATTTATTCCTTTATTTTTCCCCCATGCTCTAACATTTGGTCTATTTCTTCTCTAAGTTTTAATTCAACAATTTTCCTTTCCATGTTACCTAGGTGCCAGAGGATATACATACAGAGAATGGCTCCATGATCTCATCTCAAACACCTGACCCCAGAAATGTCTTCAGAAATGACAAGTAGCTATTAGAGTGAATGTCAGGCTTTAGCCCTTAAAGAACTGGAGGGAACATGTTTCATTACTCAAGAGAGAAAATTATCTGAGTTTCCATCATATGCAAAGCTTTACAGATGACATGAGACGTTTTAGCTGTCAAAGTCAGAAGTGTTTCTAACAAACATGCACAAAATATAGGTTTGGAAATGCTTTAAACTTTGCAAAAACATGGCTAGATTTTCATGGCAAAACCAGAACACACATAACTGACACACAGACCATCATCACCTTCTCTACTGTAAAGGAAAAACACTAAAGTAGTTCAAAAAAAGCTCTCAAGGCTGTCTTAAGAAACACCAGGAAGATTAAGTATATTTTTTCCATCACTAGAAATAACTGAAATATACTCAGGAGAGGGCAGGACCAGTTTGACACAATACATGCAGCACAGGCATATATCAAGAGCTTGTAACAACTTTAATGACACATACTTCATAGTTCACACAAAAGCCTAAGTTCGAAGAGACCCTAAAGATCATCTGGTCCAACCTTGAAATCAGGGCCTTAGATTAGGTTGCACAGGGCCCTGCCAAGCTAGGTCTTCAAGATTATCAGTGTGGAAATACTGACCTCTCTGCTGTGATGTTTAGTTGTTCCCATGGCTAATTTTTTTTTTTCTCCTTATATCCAGCTAATTTCCCCTAAAGCAGCCTCTGCCCGTTGCCTCTTGTCCTTTCCCTACACATACTTGAGAACAGAGCACCTCCTTTTCTCACCTCAGCCACCTCATCAAAACTGAAAGGCTGTCATTAGATCCCCCTGGGCCTTCTCTCTTCACTAGTTCAAACCCAGTTCCTTCAACCTTTCCTCATACGTCAGGTTCTGCAGCCTCCAGTTTCCTCACTAGCCCTCTGCTGGACCCTCTCTGTTTTTCCAGTTCCTCTCTTCACTAGAGCAGCGAGGGTGTCCTGGTTCGACACAATATTCCAGGTATGGCTTAACAAGCACTCAGTAGGGAGGAGCCTTCCTAGTTGAGAGTCTTCAATCTGCTGCCCATACTCCTGCTGAGGCAGTCCAGGACATGGTTTGGCTTCACTGCTGCCAGGGCACACAGCTGGCTCAGGCTCAGCTCACTGCCCAGCAGGACCCTCGGGGCCTTTTCAGCAGAGCTGATCTCCAGCCACTCAGACCCCAGACTCTTTTCCTGCTTTGGGTATTAGGTCTCAGGTGCAGGACTTCACGTTTAGCTTTGTAGAGGTCGTGCAAATTCCACCCCTGAAGATATTAAAAACTCAACTGGACGCAGCCATGAGCAATGCGATCTGACTGATGCTGCTTTGAGCAGGAGATTGAACCAGGTGGATTCCAGAGTTCCCTTTCAACCTGAATTGTTCTATGGGTCAATGACATTTTGGAAGCTTTACATTATAAAATTCTTTCCCTTTTTATTTTTTTCCTTCCCGCTGAAATATTTAAATGTTCCTCCCCTATCCAGTAGTATTTTTTTACAGGAAAAAGTTCAGTCTTCAAGCTTGTTTTAACACAATATAAGAGGAATACAGCCTCCTATTTAATCAGCTGATTTTTAAGAGTAGAGTGTCCCTTTTGCTGCAAAACTGCATGCATTCAAGTACTACTATAAATTTACTGTAGTAAGCATACATGGATGTTCATATAAGAACCACTACTAACATGTCTGGGAGTTGCTTTGTGTTACCAGTAGAGACTAAGAGATTCTCTTTACTTTTCCTACGATTTATTACCTCCTTGATACTTAGATTCAGCCACTGATGTCACTACTGAGGAATTCAAAGCCACTCATTGACATGACTTCTCTGTTTACCCTGTGAATTGACATTCCTAATTAATACCCTGTGCTTTCAAAGTTTAGAAGGATGAGTAGAGTCCTGCGCAGGAAGAGAATCATAAGATCAGTTAAGCATTTTAGGTCCATGTTTGTAGGAGCTCAAAGTCCTGTCAGCATGCTCGGCTTGTAGATTTCTTCACTATATCGCTAAGGAAAGAAGACGTTATTGCCTTAATACAATCTTTGCTGAAAGATATTTTGTTTTATTCGTCTGCATGCTGCCCTTAGATGTGCTCAGACTCTATTAACAGCTTTATTACCAGCACAGGCCCAATTATTTCTGCAATTTGCTTTTTGGTGCATAGAATGCTTGCTTTGAACAATTATGTTCTTCAGATATATCTATATTTTAAGAAGGATCAGATAATTACTGCAAATCTTATTGTTTGGTGTACGGAACTGAGTAATTTTAATAGTAGTTATTCATTTAAATAGGGATCATTTTAATCTCATCAGCTGAGTAATAGCTGCCCATGAAAGCAATGTCCTTTGTAACCTTCCCATACCAATCAGATGATTTTGATAGAAGACAAGATATTAATTGAAAGTACTGTAAACAAATATTTGAAGAGAAATACATGTCAAAATTAGGAAAAATAAGGATATATTTTTCAGGAAAATTTAGTTATCTCTGCTTTGGAAGACTCAGCAAACTAAGGTTGTAAAAACCACACAAAGTACATTCGGGAACCTCTTTCAACCTCAAGGAGCAAAGACTTACAAAAAATAACTGTTAAATTCTCAGTCCTTTTGTACATAAAAATTTGAAAATATTATTCAAGAACTACCATATTAACACACACACACACGGAGTCACAGGGCTCACAAAGTCACAGGGTTCCTAAGAAAATACTACATTGAGATCACTATTTTGAAATTTTCTGAAAGAAGTTCTGGGCAACAAAACATGATCACACTTTTAAAGAACAAGGATAAGGGGAGAAGAGGGAAAGGACAAAATGGTCTATATTTGGGATTGTTCTCAAAGTAAAAATCCAATATCTGTGAATGGGACCAGATCTTCATAAGGTGTATGTTTAGTTTTCCTCTAATATGAATTTTTGAGTGAACTTAACCAGATGAGAAAATAGACTTGATGAGCAGATTTAGATCAACTAACAAACAGTGGAAACAGAATGGTCAACATAGCAAAACCAGAAAGGTCTGAATTTGAGATTTTGAAAAACAGAGAGCATAAAATTTATTTAAAACAAAAAAAGCAAGGAAGATTGAATTAAAATAATATTCAAATTTGGATGCAAATCAAGTGTTATATCTTATCACAAAAAGCACAAGAACACAAGCCTAACAATTACAATTTGATAGATGTTTATCCAGCTTCCTTTTGAGAATGCCTTTGCACCTGAGAAGCAATGCAATATCATGAGTAGTAATAGTAATGTCCATAAGAAGACTTGCATAACTTCCGATATGTAGTGAACATGAGCAACACAAGAGGCTGAAATACTCCACAATAAAGCAGGAGTCTTGTAGTAAATTAGAATAGACATCAGGCTAGTTCACATTTCTTTAGCAATAAGAATCTTTATTTACGCAACCTGGCAGTGGAACACTGAGGAAAAAAAACAACCAAAAGGTAACTGAGTAAGTGGAAACAATCAGAGAGAAGTTCTTACAAGGGTCATGATAATCCTACCATATGTATATATTTTTATTTTTAATTTTAGAGTTGTAATTACATTTGAGAATAGTATGGGCTAGCACATAGATGACTGTGGCAAAATTTAGTGGTTTTCAAAGTTATTACGAATTCATTTACCCTGAAATATTTTGAAGTGAATAACCACCTCATGGTTTAAGGCCATCTCAGTTGGAGACTAGTAACTATGCTAGTTGCTAGTAGAAGAGTAAATACCTTATTGTTCCTGCATACTGAGTTTTTAAACACAAAAAGAATCTGTCCTCTCCTTCCTCTTACAAAACAGGACTACAAAGGCAGCACAGAAAGTCTGGGTGTGAGCTTGTTGTGTGCATGTGCACAGAAGATCTTATTGCCAAGAACTGTTCAAGAAACCATGGTAGCTCATACAAGGACTTGCCATAAAATCACTGGGATTGCATTACATAAATCACCATTTTCTGAAACTAGTATTTAACATTCCACAAGTTTCTTCGGGATAGTCAAGCAGTGAAAGAAAAAGTGTAATGTAGCTTCTCCTGTGTGGCCCTGACCACAAATTTAAGTTAATAGATTAGAGTTAGAAGGCTACTGCTATTCTTTTTCTTGATTATTATTTATTTTTGTGGACACATATTATATAAGATGTGCTTAGGACCATCTGTTCCATATATATTTTTGACTATCAGAAGTCATTGCCAAAATGTTGTGCAATTTATTTTATTTTGCATTCGCAGTATTATAGAAAGCACATCATAATCGAAAGTGATAACAGAAAAAAACAATTAAATACCAAAAAAATCTAAGAAATCTTATCCTACTTTAATCTTGTTAACTTAAGACTCAATACCTTAGAGATAGCTGTTGTTGACACAATCTTAACAGAACACTCTCTCATACTGGGGGGATTAAATCAGTAAGTCACGAACTCTACGCCAGATATTACCTGTTTATTTATTTGAAGGGTAAGCGTGCCAGCATTGACAGATTCAAGCTTCTCTTGCTCCAAGGTAGCTATATCTTGTCAGGGACAGACCCAACTCACACCTTCACTTTGTGCGAAGTTTATTTTTTTATTATTTTTATTTTTTTATTATTGTGCGAAGCATGCATTAACAGGACTGGAGATTTTACAAGGAATTGAAAAATCCAAATCTGTTGGTTCCCATTTTGGAGTTCAGGGCCTACCATTATTAATTCAGCTATGTCATCCTTAAGTTCCCTTTGGGCTCTTGGCTGAATATGTTCTCCATACTTTGCTAGAGACCATTCTGTGTACCTGGGGTTGAAGTATCTATGATCAAGTCTATGATACAGAGACATCTCTTGCATACCCACACCAGAGCGTGCCAGTTTCCTCTACAGTAAACCCCAATGCAAATGGGTTCATTTATGCTCTCTTTCTTGCTCACTTCCTTTATACTCTGATTGCCATTTGGATGCACAGGGTCTTTGACAAGCCTTTTGTCCCTGATGGGTCAGAAGCTGTATTTAAAACCAGTTTTGAGTCTTCTCGTTAGTTGCTCTTCAAGCTCTACTTTGCTTTTTCTAATTCTGTTTTAACAACTAATTGGTCGGCTGTGTAATGCTTTCTAGTTTATTTGGATACACTTCAGGTTTTGAAGTTTGACCTCTCATTTCTAGTAACCTTCATGTTGCTACTTAGCCATATTGACTTCCTGCAATGCTCCTGCAAGCCGCTAATGGGTAACAGGCACTGGTACTATCTGATCAGTATGTCTCCAAAACGTGAAAGAATTTAACCTTTTACATACCTTTTATCTTCTTTTACACAATTGAGAAGGCTTTTTATGTGTTCCCTCTTTTAAGTTGGTAAAGCTGCAGTGTCTGTAGTGCAGCAACAGCTCCCAGGAGCCAAGAGGGACAGGTGCAGAGCGATTGCCACTTTATGGCCTCTTTGGAGTAATGGGAGTAAACACGGCTGTTCTACACAACCTCTACAAAGAATGTTCAAGGGAAAACACTACAGCTAAGCTATAACTTACCTGAGCAAAAGTGTAATGATCTAAATTTACAGTAATGAGTATTTTTAATTTGATACCAGAAAGTGGAATGAACAGATGAGGTCATGTTTCAACTAATGAATGTAATATTCACTGCTACTGTCAGGAGGCACTTACCTATAAAGGACTAATGCCATTACTGTTATTTATATTAAGAAAATCACTTGAAAAAAACCCCAAAGCAATGCACAACAGCATTAGAGAATTTACAGAATAACAAATATACCCATGTATCGTCTAGATACCAGGGCAGGGAGGGGGAAGTCCATTTTCGAAAGAGGCCAGCTTATCTCTACATTAATAAACATTTATTTAGGATATGTAAACCAGAAAATCCCTATTTTTAATTCTCCTAGCTTTGAGCTACCAAATGCTATGCTGTTTCTCTTCTATAGAAGAGCAGAGGCCCTTCTATAATTCACATTGTCCAGTACACAGGTTTATCATGTAAGTATAGGAGATACATAGCTATCTAGGTAAAGTGCTTTACATTGGAATTTGATTAGAGCTGCATTTCAAGCTCAAACATCCATGGAAGAATGGAGATGCTTAAGATCTTGATGAGTTAGTTACAAAGGCAGTACTGTTTGTGATCCTGGATACTGATTAGAATGCAGATAAATCAAAGGTATTAATTTTTATTATGTTTCTACTTGAGAGGCAAAATTTTCTCCTGTAACTCTTTGCATGAGAAGGCTAGAAAACCTGCACAGTACAATCTAGAAAGACTATGTGCTTGTCCTAGACCTTCTTCCATGGTACCGTAGACCGACCTGAATGTCTGAGGGACACAAGTTCCTAGAGAATCCCAGCACATTCTGACTCCCTCACTGCACCACCCCCTTTCTTCTAATAGTTATAAAGAGATTGTATGGGAGCAAGGATCTCAGGGTTAACGTACATAATCTTATATGAATATTAGCGTGTGATCAGAGCCTTTCACTCTTTGAAGTATGTTGTTCTTTCAAAAGGAGTCAGGCTTGCAACGCGTATTTTAATCTTCCTTAGAAAACACACGGTCTTTCATTTCTTCAATATTTAATCAATTTTTTCATTGATTCTCAGAGTTACCCTTCAACTCTGCACACCAGATGCCCTCCTTATATTTTGTGAATGAATAAGGAAAGAGAATTTCAAAACAGGGCTAACAGTTTGCACTGGATTGCAATAAGCACGCATTTTGAACTAGTTCAAAATGTAACAAAGCAATAAGCAGCTCTGGAAAAGAAAGAGAGAGAATCAGGGTATTTTGATCCGATACAGCAATCAAGTAACTGTATTTGCCCCCATAATGGCCTGCACTGCAGTCACACTTGATGAATATTCACAAATCATGCACATCTACTTCACCATTATTTCATTTATCAGAATGGTGGCAATTGAGGAGAATAATCATTATGAAAAAATGATTATGAAAAAACAAGATATCCTTAAAAAAAATAAATCACGCCTGACAATAAGATTCAGGGTTCCTAATTTCTGATAATATAACTTCAGAAATGATCTCATGACTCTATTTGAAAAATTGTTATCATCCAAGTGAATGGATACAATTCTTTTTTCTCTACAGCCAGATACTCAGTATACTTTTAAATAGGGTATCTCTTCTCCTATCAAGGAGTGGAATAAGAGGGAAAAAAAGGGATAAAAAGAACACCACTCCTTACATTTGTTTAAGTTATATGCAAAGGGACGTCCTTCCTACAACAACATGCAGCTATATCTCCATGTTGTTTTTTCAGCTTCTTAAATTATTCTTACTTGTCACATGCTTTTTCTACAAAGACAACAGTTGACAAGCAACACACAAAGTGTTTCTGAATCCTTTTACACATAAAGTATGCTACAGGCAATAACATGCTCCAAAAACATTTTAAACTGCCCCCACAAAAGCTCCCCCCAAAGCCACACACTTTCATCCTTCTGCGCTGTTGCTAATCCATACAAACGTCATAGACAAGGGATCTCCTCGGTATTTCAGCCATCACTATGCCTATTGGCCCAAACCATCCAATTAATCTTTTTAAAGACCCATCATTAAGTTTCATCTTGAAAGTAAATGTTTTTTTGAAATTGTCTAGTACGTGTCAGTCCTTTTTATTGGAAACCAATATAAAATCAGAAGTTGGATTTTTGGCAGTATGAAATTACTAGGGCTAGTTTTCTTAGAAAATATTCAGAGGATAATTGTATGCTATTTAATATATATGCATTTTTCATTTAAAGATACCAAGAAGTTACTGGAACTTAAAGGCTAATTTGTAGTTTTATGATAAAAAGCATTAGACCTGCTTTCAAGGGATCTAGACTAACATCCACAATCTTTCATTGCTTGCTATGTGACCTTGACTAAGTCATCCTTGTGTTTCAACTTGCCAGTTTTAACATAGTATTTAACGTTGATATGACATAACGCTAAAGGTGACTGGATAGAAGTCAATCGTACAAGCACAGAGCCCTGCCCTATTTTAAGATTAGCTAATTTGAAGTCTACTGACTGACTGGGGGAGCTGATAACAGTAACTTACAAGACAGAAAGAAAAACCCATGCTCGAGTATCTTGTTTTCCATCACAGAAGTGAGTGACAGAGCAAGCAGGGAGAATCTCATCAGTGAATTCTGAATTTTTACCCTTAAAAATCCTTGCTGTTGACAGAGCTTGTAAATCATGACAAGTTCTGGGAAAAATATTACATATTCAACCAGTGTTGCCATTGCAACCGAGGCATTTAGCATTTTCAGAATTTGTTCCATACTTAGTTAATAACTAAGGTTAAACATTTGACTAAGCAGCCAATTTTACACATTCCAAAACACTAACGTTTAAAGAAAAAAACCCATCAATCTGTCACTTCACACACATTGTGGCTTTTGTGCTCATCTGGAAAAAACAGGGTGATATCTCACCCGCATCACTGAGATTTACAGAAGTTTCAGTGTCAGGATTAGGTTTTCAACCCAATTCTCCCTGTATTGTTTGCAAAGTGGACATACCAAGAACATACTTTTCCCAAGGAAGAGTGGTAAACAGGCAATGCTTCAGTTCACGAGAAAGGCATGACTTACCTTGTGAAAGTTTCTGAAATATGCTGCCTTCTCATCTGGAAATTTTTCTAGCCTCCTGGGTCCTTTACTGGAAGCCTTCTTGAAAACCAACCAACAACGCCTGAAAATCTGCAAACAAAATCAATGGATTATATCAGTTTTTCTTTAAAGGTGGACAGTATCAATGCAAGTAAGGGATTAGATATTAATCTAGTGTTATAATCTATGAAAATAGTTTACTTCATCCTCCTCTTCAGTACTTGCACAGCTCTATAAACAATACCTTATGCAATTTTATGTTATTATTTCAAGGATACATTAAAAAACAAAACCAACCCAATGCTCGTTAATGGTTCCACAGCCCAAATGTGGAGAACAGTCTTATTTCTTCAGAAAGTCTACAAAATTTAATGACATAATACAAGAAGCACATTATTATTTAATTTGGATCAGATCAAACCCATCTCCCATTACAAAAATAAATAAATAAATAAAATGAAGGAAATATAAGCAGGGAGAGCTGAAATGAGGATTTTTCCCCTCAGTGTGATGCTGTCCAAACTGAGCATAAGTAGCAAATACAGTGTCATTAAAATAATTAAGCTTAATTAGCCACATTCTGATATAATACTGACACTATCCTGTTCTCATTATCTCAGAAGAATGTTATCAGTCAAAATAAGTTTTTTTCTTCTAAAAACCTACCATTGGAATACAGTATCAATATATTTAATTATAAAGACTTTTGGAAGAAAACATAGCATTTAATGAAATCCTCTGCAAGTATACTTCTTACAAAGCATACAAGTTTTAGTGCTTTTTTTTCTACTAAGGTTGTAAAGTGGCAACTGTACAACTGTACTTCCTACCTCAGAAATTACTTTACCTAACCTGGGGGGAAGCAAAGACAATATCATATTTCCTGAAAAAAATGACATTACACTGTGGGACATCATAAACCATCTTTATTAGATAGCACTTTCTTCAAGTAACATCTTGGCAGCGTTGCAACTTATTTTACCAAAGCTACAGCACACTGCTCCCACAGTAATCTCTTGATTAATTCAGATTAACTCTTCACAGTGTTACACTGTGAAAATCTCCACTTTTGCAGGTAACGCACAGGTAGAGGATATTCACTCTATTTTGACCTTACTAGAAATAATAGCACAAACCATCCAAAATGGACATATTTATTCATTTAACAAAAGTGTGGCTTTTAATAATACTTCTGGCTCTTCTGGGATCTGGGGTTTTTTTTAGTCTATGTGTATTTTCAGTTCATCTCTCTTCCTCTGAGAAAAGCCTTTTCCTGAGAAGTCCTTTATCAAGGTAAAAACCATTGCCTTTATTTCAAATCATGTATTGATTTCCTTATTTCCATTATGTGCCTTAAATGGTTTACAGTCCTCACAGATTTCTTTTTAGAAAAACAAATCAAGCTACGGTCCCCATCACCAGTGGTGGTGGGTTTTAGCACTGCCACAGAATCCACATTTTACCGATGACCTGAATATTAGGCAACTGATGATAAGGTAACAGAAGCTTTGTATCAACTGACAGAGTAATTTTTTACAGGTTTTGTTTGTTTGTTTGTTTGGTTTTTTTAATATGGCACAGTTGTATTCTGTTATAATGCGAAGTATCAGTTAGAATCATAGAATAATAGAATCATAGAATGTGTTGGGTTGGAAGGGACCTTTAAAGGTCATCTAGTCCAACACCCCTGCACTAAGCAGGGACATCTTAACTGGATCAAGTTGCTCAGAGCCTCATCAAGCCTGGCCTTGAATGTCTCCAGGGATGGGGCCTCCACCACCTCTCTGGGCAACCTGTTCCAGTGTCTCACCACCCTCATTGTAAAGAACTTCTTCCTAATGTTTAATCTAACCCTACCCTGCTTTAGTTTAAAACCATTGCCCCTTGTCCTATCGCTACATGCCCTTGCAAACAGCCCCTCCCCAGCTTTCCTGTAGGCCCCCTTCAGGTACTGGAAGGCCCCTATATGGTGTCCCCAGAGTCTTCTCTTCTCCAGGCTGAACAACCCCAACTCTCTCAGCCTGTCTTCACAGGAGAGGTGCTCCAGCCCTCTGATCATCTTTGTGGCCCTCCTCTGGACCCGCTCCAACAGGTCCATGTTCGTCTTGTGCTGAGGGCTCCAGAGCTGGACACAGTACTCCAGGTGGGGTCTCACGAGAGCAGAGTAGAGGGGTAGAATCACCTCTCTGGATCTGCTGGCCACGCTTCTTTTGATGCAGCCCAGCATGCGATTGGCCTTCTGGGCTGCAAGCATATGTTGTTGGCTCGTGTCCAGCTTTTCATCCATGAGTACCCCCAAGTCCTTTTCCGCAGGGCTGCTCTCTATGACATCATCCCCCAGCCTTATTGATAACAATAGCTCTAGTACATCAATAGTATCCCTAATAAATGGAAAACTAGACAAGTAAAGTTAAAGAGGCAGATTTCTCCCTGCAAGGATGAGAATATTTTCCAGACAAAAGGTCATCTAATGCATACTATGAAGTAATTCTTTCAGTGATAAATGAGCATGCTCTCCTGAATGGCAACTTCAGTTGTTTTTCACTGGATGTCAATCTGGGACAGTGTAGAAGCTAAACTGACAAAATTCAAGAGGGAGGCTTTGACCCCATAACAGTGGGCAATTCAAAGTATCCATCGAAGAGGGCTAGATGCTAGCTATCTTTAAGGATGCTCCTCATTAGACCTTTTCCCAAATTTCAGCATTGGGATGAATTCAAAGTCTTCAGCATTTAGACCGCCGGAATGAAAAGCTCTTGCTTTTAAAGGAGAGCACTGAACAGCAAGAGGCGGGGACTGCAAGGTTTACTTTTAGACTGTTACTGCTTCAGTGTATTGTTTTTTCATCTGTTTTTTCCAGACTTTTAGGGAGAGGAGAGATTTGAAGAACAGAATGGATTGAAGAGGACTCCTGATTTGTTATGTACATACACAAGGATACATCCCTGCATTTGGAATTTTTTTTTTTTTTGACACTCACTTTTAAAGCTGGTATAAATATATACAGTTCCACTGCACTTCAGCAGCACTTTATCTTATTACATCAACAGACATTTTGTATTTAAGTGTTTGAAAAAGCATTAGCATATGAATTTACCTATAAATATGAATAAATAGGTGCAGATGTGAGCACACAGCAAACAAACATTTGCCTTTCATAAGGCACCTCATTGTTATACAGAAGCCTACTCAATTATTCACGAACTCTGAGATACTCTTTTATCCCTGGCCTAGTTTAGGATGCCATTGGCTGTAATCAAAACTTCTGAAAGACTTCTAAAGTCCTCAGATAACTGGGGAAGCCATTGTGAAAGAAATCAGTCCTTGAACAACAGAGAGAATGAGAACCACTTGTAGTGTTGCCTCCATAATATATAGTATTTCCTGTGAGATTTAGGTGTCTGTTTTTCACATATGCATACTTGAAGAAATGCCAAATATTTGATCATTTAATCAGTCTTACAGCATTCTTGGATAAGCGCTCACTGCTCAATAAAAAGGATATAAAAATTTTGTATCGAGGGCAAACAAGACAAAGTCTAACACTATACCGTAGCTTTTTTTCTGGAGAAATTCAGAAAGATAGCGTTAAGTTCATGCTATGTTTCGGTTTCCTTTTATTAATATATCAATTAGAAGGACCAAAACTTGTTCATCACAAACCCAAGAAGGCTTCTATTGAAATTACCTGCTGAGTCCGTGGCATAGCAGAACCTCTTTAAGCAACACTTCCTCTCTCTCAGTTTTACAAGACGGGCAAAGCAGAAAAAAAAAATTCCTCTAGATTCCACTACCTGTGCAACTATATATCAATATGTGATGGCAGTAACTCAGCGCACTTGTGGTCTGTTAAGACTGATTCGCTGCCCCTTGCAACAGCATATGGGAATGATTTTCATTACAATGTACAAGCTTGCAATGGACAGAAGCTCCTGTTCCTAAAGATGGACTCTGAGTAGTCTTATCTCGTTAGGGAGAGAAAAGGATTCCAGATCTGCAACAATATAACCTTATCACCCCCAAATGACTTCTGAACTCTTTCCAGTCAGATATTTGACTTCCAGTGCTGCTCCATTTCTATTACTCTTTAGAGATCACTTTTTTATATTTTACTTGAAACACTGCAGTAGACCAATTAATGATGAAAATCTCTGCATAATTGTCTTTTCGTACTTTTTCTTCTGCTTAATTCACCTCTCAACTCACCTTTCCACTATGTTTATATTTTTTAATATTCTTGACTAATATATGCAAAAGTTTGACCTCTGAATGGATCATTATTTTTCATGTTCATATCATACAGTTCTATTTTATTGTTGCCATGGTTATTCATAATAAGCCCATTAAAACATATTACAGGAAATACATTGACTAAATTAGTTTTCTAGAAAGAAGAAAATCTTTTCCTAAAACAATTAAAATAATTGGTTTACATGGGGAATCGTACATAGGATTTTCCATTTTCCAGAGATTTCTAAAGCCTTTTCCTAGTCATTTACAATAAATGCTGGTGAGATTAACATTTCTTTTCATCCACAGCTGTAGCTAATAAAGTTCTGCCAGTCATCACTAATATTTAGGGAAGGGATATTTATTGACACATCTCTACACATTACTCCAGAATTTCCACCTCAAAAAAAACCCCCAGAAACAAAAATCTTCTCATCTATCTTTTTCGATTTTTCTAATGCCAAAAAAAGAAAGTTACAACATTGTAAGCTTTTTTTTTCAAACCACTTAAGATGCTCTGAAATCTCCCTGCTCCTGTCTAAAAGATACATAATAATGTTCAGACCTGCATTTATATCTCGTTATCTGCAGCAAAGGCTAGTTGTTTTCTCCTCCCTGACTTTCCATGTGCAGTGCTGCTCTTCTGTTAAATAATATGACACCTTCAGTGTATCCATTAAAAACACTAAAACATGAAAATGTTCAAATTTACTTCACTAGTTATCTCCATTAAGAAATTGATATTGTCTTTTTGGTGGGTATGTGAGATAAAAGAAGTATGTTGTGAGCTAAAAAAGCCCCTTGACTCACAAATTAAAAACCGGAGCATTCATAATAAGAAAAATAAAAATAGTTGTCACAGTAAACTCATATTTAACCACTGTTTTGACACCCACCACTTTTTCATTTTTGCATATTTTGGCAAAGGGAGAAGAGATGAGGGGTGACACCTTATCGCTTCAGCAGAACTACACTTGTCATGCATTCAAGTAAAATTTGAGAGAAATTGAAAAGCAGTTGTTATCTGTAAAAAGGCCCGAGAGGAAAATGGGAAGACAAAACCATTCATGCCTCAGCTAATGAAAAAGTTACAGGATTTAAGCTATTGCTGAGTAAAGTCAATAGGGAAAAGAAAAAAAAAAACAATGAACAACAAACCTCTTAGTTGCAAGTCACTTACTTGAGTTACCAACACTGGATATTAAAAAGACAACAGCCAGTAGTGTTGTAACAAGGCATGCCATCTCTTCCGCACCCAGGTTTCTGGGCGTCTTAGAAATTAAGGTGCCCTAGAAACTTTTCCTGTCTTCTTGTCCTAGAAACTTTTTCCTGCCTTCAACAGCACCGATTTCACTGTCTGCTTTTTTGAAATACAGTTACCACTGCACTAAGTGGGTGCATTTTTGGGTGGCAAATTTGGATCTGTATGACAACAAGAGAGGCAGAACACTACTGTACCACCACTGAGCTCCCAAATTAGCACGGAGGGTGCAGAGTAGCAGGGAATGGAGGCCAGCTCCTGCTCTTTTACCACACCACTGGAACCCATACACCTCCCAGCAGCAAAGCAGAGATCCTCCACAGCCTCTGACAGCCCACTCCCCCGCAAACAGGAGGAGAAGTAAAACCTGCTCAGAAGCGTGAGGTTATGTGCTTCTGTCAGCAGCTCTGAGATGCGGGGCCAAGGTGTGTTATGAAGGCTATCCAACAGGGAAACATTCCTCATATATGATAACCTTGCATGCACCTTTGAGCTTCATTTTATCATCCTAATTAGGAAGAAAGGTTAAACCTCTAGTTTATAAACCTTGTAGTATGACCTTCTGCAACATCATAGAAGACAATTAGGCCTTGGATCATTTTAGTGTCACAGTTCAAATCCTGAAATTTCTTATAGCTTTCTTAAAACTACTATTATTTTCCAGATTGCAAATCTACTGGCATTTAAAGTTAGGAATAGAAGAAATATAGAAACATCTGCTACAAACTGTTTCATCCCAGATTAGATCAATCCTTGCGGCCTTCATTGCAGTCAGTGAGAATTAAGATGGTTAGAGAGAGATGATTAGGGACAATTCACCCAGTAATAGTGTGTATATATATATACACACACACACGTCATCTTCTTGCTGCCATAACATACCATTATAGATTCATATAGATGTTCATAATATACTATAATTTATGGTGTTATAGTCACAGGCTATACATGTAATCCATAAAAAGATTTATTTTATTATTAGAGAGTTCTGTGAAATCAAAGCACACCATAGTAATTTTCCAGCTATTCCTATACTAACTAAACTACTTTGTGTATAAACACTTTATCTATGGTATCTGAAGCCTTTTTTTTCTGTCTTGAAAGAAGAAGGAAGTATATATGTCTGGAAAGATTTGCATGTTGTATTCATGTGAAAAGTGTTACACAGTTTTATGAATCCTTGGGCACCCAGAGTTTAAAAATGCACCATTTTTACTTTGCTTTGAACTGCCAGCAGGGCAATTCAAGGTCAGAAGGACACACTAGACAAATAATGCTCTCAGCCTTCATAGCAGTACATAGACCAGCAGAAGTTATCACTTATATTTGAACTGATGTTATGATTATTTTAAAAAATCAGTTCCAGTAGCCGTTTTTTGGCTTTCTGCATTTCTGACTCAGTTTTTGGCAAGATTAACTTCAGTGATTCTTTTGGAGGAAAACTGTTTGCTTCATGTCTGGCCTCAGAGTAGGTGACAAATAAACCTCAAAGCGAACCACAACAAAGAATTGATTACAACAGTTTTAGCAGGCATCCAGCAGGACAATCCCAGAACTTGCAATGTTTTAAAAGAAATCATTATGCCCAAGAAATCTCAAGGGTTTCACTGAGTTTAACCTGAACGTGTAGCAGCTACTTATGAACAACTGTGTAGCCAGAATTTGTACCAAAGTCTGTATCTTCTCCCACAGGTACTTTTCTAAATGTAACCAGAGAAAGATCACAGGGAAAGTTATGGTTTTGTTACATTTTGATACTGAATTTGAGTAACTTCTCAAACTGAACAAGAGTAACTAGCTTACTTCACTCATCTGAATAATTTTAGTGGGAATATCATTTTTTCCTCTACATTTTATAACATTTTACTTTAATTAGTTACAAATAAACATAGTCTACTTGAATATGACAGACCACAAATAACAGTTTGATACTCTGCAATGGAAAGTAATATTTATAGAAGAAAAGTTATAACTCCTCTCCTTCGTTTTTAATCATATAGCTATATCTTGAAGTAATGGAAATATCACTGCAGTAAAACAACTTAATTTTTGACTCTTCCATATACGACCTTATTAAACTGAAATGCATTAACTTTTACACATATTTAATAGACACTCATCACTTTGTTCTCCAAAAAGTTAAAGGCATTTAGCACACCTTCAAAGGAACTTAATGCTGAGAAACAGACAAGTTTGAGTTATTGAGATAGATTTCTTATTTAGGTCTTTATAATACAAAATGCAGACCTTTACACACCATCTGAAAGAACACACATACATTGAAAGACGGTATCTATCTGCTCAGATCCTTAATGTTTTATGTTAGGAAGGCAGGAATTTGTGAAAACAAATGTTGCAAAATCAAAACCATGCAACAGAATACCTTAAAATGAAGCAGAATAGTAATCGTAAACATCTGTTCTAGACTACTGAGGGACAAAAACTCAAATCATTTTTACAGCTCCAATTTAGTGGGTTACAAGCTCAAATTCAGCTTCAGAATCCAAAATCATTCTTTAGGTTCGCATCAGCTAGTATTCTACCACATCTATCCCTACTTTTTTCTATACTATCACACAGAAACTTGTCTTAGCAGAGGTATCGCAGTCCTCAAGATGCTGTTGTTTTGACCGATAAAATAAGTGGAAACAGTGTGCTTTGCATGGGATTTAATATAGCTGAGCACAGCACCAAGTCTAAAGCACTTTCCAGAAAGAACAAAAATGTGAGCTGAATATAAGTGCAACTGTATATTTCTGTAGGTGAGTAATTTCTAACAGCAATTGATCCTCAAAGTAGAATAGGAAAGTTAAGAGTCTTTTATTCTCGGACGCATGTTGTCTTTTCAGCATATATCTAGAAAATCTTGCAAATCCAGCCACACTGATATGTATGGGTGAAAGCTTACTGTGATCTATAGTTGCTGCTATTAGATGCCTGGTCACAGTCCCAGGCACACATGCATGCATGAAGTGTAAGCAACATGTTTAAATACGGTGAGACTAAACAATACAGAAATGCCAATGTAGAAGAAAAGCCCTTCAAACACTCTCTGATATATTGCACTACAGAACAGAGTACAGATTTTAAAAATCGCACTTGCACATGACATATCGTTCAATAAACCTCTGAAGTAAAAGGTTGTATGAATCAATCATGTTGGTTTCCTACAAATGAAATGTATCCTTTTTTATGAAGTTACATTCTTTTAAGTTTTATGACTTCTGCTAGATTTTATGGAAAAATTCATTTTATATAGAAAAGAAGGCATTCTGCAAAATGAAGCCTGCAGTAGGATTCGGGCAGGATCCTAAAAATAGTAATAATCAAGAGGATGTCTAGTATCAGTGCTGTTTTCTTGACATTTGATCACCACATTATTGTAACCTACGGGTTAAATCGTCTTCTGCTAAAGAATCATAGTTTTAACCCCCAAAGACTTTCATTATGTCTTTTAACCTAATTGAAGAGGAGGAAGATGAACTAACAGCTCATGGTAACTGGAAATAGTTAAAAGCTCAGACTTAGTAAGAACCCGCTGCAGCAGGAAACAAAGGGATATTAAAATTGAGTACTGCAGTGAAATTTTCTGCAATTTTCATAGACAGAACTTACCTGGATTTTTTAAAGTAAAAACAAAACTAAAACTAAACCAAAACAAAACAAAAAGTAACCCTCATTTGCTCTGGATCTTACGAGTTTAAGAGGAAGGTGTACACAGATAGGAAGATACATATCTGAAATACTTCATTTTATTAGTGATTTGCTTTCTGCCACTCTTGTGTTACTACTGAAAATCTCTGCTTTAAGATGTACCAATCTGCTATTACTACGCATCAATATTGCACTGAATAATCCAAATAATCCAAAGCAAGAAAAGGATGAGAAAACACTTTTACACAAAACTAAGAGGATTTGAAAGAAAAAGCTATAGCCCTTAGTTCTTGTAACTACTAACAGCAGTTCTGTTCAGCTTTTGTTGCAACAGCAAATTTTTAACAGATAAAGACAGCTTTTAGTCAAAGAAAATTACCTGGAAAAAGCTTCCCTAAGAACTCAAATGCAGCTGATGTGTTACATTCCGATCCAAGGATGTTCCGTGGGGAAATATGCTGCTATGAGGGATTAGAAATTATATTTTTACAACCCTAGGGAAATAATGCAAAGGAAAAGCAGATGGTCTCCAAACCCAGACTTCATAAATCCAAAAGACCACTCTGAATTCCCTGCTCTGTACCTGTGACAGAACTCAAAAAAGTCTGCCGTGGAAGTGTTGTAAATACTCACCCAAAGTTTATCCAGGTAAATCCACAGAAGCCATGCCAGTGCTTCAGTATGCTTTGGCTCAGACCCAAACCGGTAACACCGAAGGCATAACAGATCAAACACAAATTTCTTGGTTAACGGAAAGATGGTCATCCTACAAGCTAATAATATAATCTCAGGGGGAAAAAAAAAACCAACAACAAAACAACTCTCCCCACAACAACACTTCCACCCGCTTTCCAGAATTTGTAGGAGATAAGATTGTCCGTTTACAATCATTTCCCATGGGGAGAAGAAAATTATTAGCCTGCCCAGCTGTTGCTATTTATTTTGATATTTTCATCAGCCGCATACACATAGAACACATCCTGATTTTCTCTGCTCTAGGGACCACCTGAGGGCAGGACTGGGTAGAAGAGAAAAAAAATATTGTAGCATTTCTGGTCAAATTAAACAGACAACCTGCAATACCCTACACAGAGTACAAACATTTAGCATACTGGTTCAATATTAGCTAATGCAAGTCCCTTCTCTCATGTGCAGTATTAAAAGTGCAGATAGGTCAACCGCAGAAAATGGTGTTGCTCCCTTCCCACAACTGCTGAGATGGTCTCAGCTACGAGATTTGTAGTCTAACACTACATTACTACTACAATACTACTAATAATACATAGTCTAACATAAGAAAGAAAGACACAGACAGCGGAAAAAATGTTGTGTGTTCACTAGTGTTAATTCTACAAGAAGCAAGGTTTGGCTTTGTGGTATTAACTGGTTAATCCTCATATTTCAGTTGTGAAATCTGAGTGAGAGTTTAAGTGTAAGACTTAAAAAGTAGGAGAGTTGTTACAGATATAGCTTTATTATATAGTGATAGCAATGAGTAAACTCATGAAACCACAGGAAGTCAGCTTTTCTGTTAAGCAAACTTTCCATGCAAAAAGTCAGAGGAAAACTATAGTTACAATATAAAATATGCAGATTTTATGGAAAATACCCCGTAGGTTTAATAGAATGATTACTCTACCTTTATTAATAGCTACTCTGAATAAGAACATACTATGAATCATGAACTAAAAAAAATTTGCCAAATTCGGTATGATGAATACAGAGACTGCCAGAGAATGGACGAACAACTTTATTGTATTTTTTTTGTATTAGAACAGTGACATTAGCAAAATACTATGAGCAATTCCCTCCTTTTTCACAGTAAGAATTTATGCTTTTGATACCAGTTGACTGGCTCACCACAGCTACTGTCTTACACATTAAAAGCCCACAGAAAGTGTGTCTTCTTGACCTTTTTGTTTTGAAATGAAGTCATGAGGAAAATTCCCAAATGATTTTCAATACCTTAGAATTAAAGTTTCTCATCTGGGGTTGGGGCGGGGAGGAGAGACAAGGAAGGAAAAAAGTTTTCAGTGTAGAATTACATAAACAAACACTTGTAATCCCAGGCATCCTCACTGAGTGATCCAGAGTTTGAGAGGTGGTGTTTATATTTACATCATCTATACATATCAGACAATACAGCAGTAGGTAAACTTTAGTTTCTGCACGCTAATCAATATATTTTCTGGTCATTCACCAGTAGGTGTATTGATGTATTTACATCATAAATAGGACTCTAAATTCCCAGTTATATTTCCAGAAATCAACCCAAGCAACTCTTTTTTTATGGCCATTAAAATCTTGTCAGAACACAGACAGATCTAAGTCCAGCACTGCAAAGCAACAATTGCTACACATACTCCCTTTTTGTTTTAAAGCTGGCACTTAAAATGATGCAGCTTGCATATCAACCAAAATAGAGTTAGGTAAGAGTTGGGCATAGATGAATGAGAGGGAATGTGCAAGTCACTGAGCCCTGGCTCCTTCAGTTGTAGAAAGTCATGCAATAGGTGCCTGCTACTTTTTGATCTCCTTCCCTACTTGTCACGCTATTTATATCCAAGGAGATATTTGAAGTCTGACAGCTTTTCTTGTTGTCCTCGTGGTACTCCCTCCCTAGGGTAGAAATACTTTCCTCCCTCAGGAGTAGCAGGAAAAAAAATACCGGACATTTCACAACCATAAGACTTTTTTCATAGGTGCTCAGTGGCTAATACACAACCATCATGCTTTGAAGAGCTACCTTGTATTGTGATTTAACTTACAAGCCTGGTCCCAGCAGAAATTTTAATTCTTGCAGTTAACATCTGCATGAACAATTTTTGCCTTTGACTCCAAATCACTTGTTTTATTACAGTCGTGTATTGGCTTTTGTATTTTTAACATATATTATAATGAATCTATCAGCAGGAAGAGCTGTTCAAGTGCAGACGTGGTAGTTCAATGCAGCATTCACCAGTGAACTCACAGGATCAGGTCACAGCAAGAGAGCCACTGTGACACTCGGTAGCTGAGGTTGCTGCACCATCTTACATTTTGTTCTGTTTCTCTTTAGAAGGATCCAACTCTATTCTCTTCAGACAGTACATAGTGTGTAATTTCTCCCTCGGCTCCTTTGCCTTTCAAATTAACAAGTCCCTGCTTCCTATTGTTTTCCCTCAGGTCTTCTTAAGTCTGCCCTGTTGGACTTTAAATATCTTTCAATAATCACCTTAAATGAGTTCAGTCTTGGTTTATGATGTATTTATGTTCCAAGCCTTTATAAATGAATAAAATATTACATAAATTGAGCTGACATAATGGAACATCACCCATAGGGAAATTTTTTTTACTTTCACAGAATTCTATTTTTCTCTACTGTTACCTCCGTTATTGCTGCTATTTCTATCGTTGCGTATGACTTTTTCTTATCCTATGTCTTCCTTGCAAGAACCATTATAACTGTCCCAACAGAATTTGCACAACGTAATCCACATATATTTAGCTTGTCTTTCAGTGCTCTTCAGCATTCAGAGATTGTGAGAAGGCCACAATTTTTTTTTAATCTTAATTTTCAGTTCTAGAAGTCTCCAAACTCCAATTAAAATTGAAGCGATATAAATCCCCTAACCCATAAGGACTTTGCCTATGACTAACATATTTTCCATTCCTTTGGATAATAATTTCATTGTCCAGCACAAACCTTGGATTAGACCATGTTTTGGGCTTAGTCTTGGAATCTTAGTGCTTATTTAAAATGGGATTATTTTAAAAGAGAAGTTAAAAGTTCCTCCCCCTTTCCCCCCATGTTTACAAATAGAAAAAAACAGTTTAATTTATTAAAGAAAATAAGAAGTCTTTGATGGGTTTTTATAGGAAAAGCAGGCAAACCTAAAAAAAAAAAAAATTAAAAATCAGTAAGACAATACAACACATAGTTAATTCCTTTAAGGTCGTACATGTTATGTCATTGTACCTGTCACCATCCCTTATAACAACACTACACCACTTCTCCAGAGATGCAATTCATTTATGTAAGAGGGTGTTTGTTCTAAAAATACATCCATGATTAAATGTCTGAGTGCGTGTGTGTATACCTTTACTCAAAAGCTTTATCATGAGGAACATACACCCTCAAAATGAAGGCACAGAAGACTTTAACTAATTTATAGGCACCCCAATTGGAAAATTCATTAGCACAGATAATTTAAACAAAGTTTATGTTATGAAAAAATAAGCGCTTGCAAGCTTTGCAGTTCTTCATTTTTAAGGCAGCACTCTTTCCGATGTTGCTAATGGTGATCACAATTTATTAGAACTGTCACAGAGACTGTGTTTGTCTTATAAGAGAGTGCTTACACTAGGAAATCTATTTTAGTATACCTTTCATTACTGCTGCAGTGGATTCCTGCAAACTGTGAAGAGCAAAAGTTTGATAAGATGGCTGAGATTATTTTAAAATAACATCCTAGCAGGCAATAGTCCCACTCAGGAGTGTTGGACTAGCTGACCTCCATGGTCCTAGGAATATGTGAATTAATGACTAAATGCAACCTTAAATGCCCACATTTTCTTTTAGAGCCAAGTTTAGTTTTATTTTTCTCCGCAAAGAATTTCTGAGGAAAAACAACCTGCAGAGCTCTTTCTCTAAAGACACAGCCTTTTTATTCTTCTCAGTTTTGCCCTTTATTCTGTTTAAAATTGGACTTCAATGAGGCAGAGCAAAATTGGTGCATAGAGCCTACAAGAGGTTTTGCCACTTGTAGACCCTGGAAGCAGGGCTTCCAAGCAAAGACAAATGGTTGAAAGGTATCAAAGCAGTCTTCTATCAAGGTCTACTTCTGAAACTGTAGAAAGCATTAATACAATGTGTTTTTCCCAAGCCAACCCTAGTCTTCTCTTTCCTTTCCTCCTCCTCCATTCTTTTATTGCTATCTTCTTCTCAGCAACAAAATTTTTGTCACTTTTGGGGAGAAGTAACTTAGGATGGCAGCTCTTTCTGCTTTTAAGATTGCAAAAAGGTCTGAAATGCAACTTTCTCCCTTCCAAATAAAGGGCTTCCTAAAAAGCTTAGGTGTTGTTAACTTTAGTGAATACAACAAAAAAAAAAAAAAAGTCAATGAACTAAAGTAAGGGTCTTTTAATAATTGTTGTGGCCCACTATATAGCTGTAAAATATTATTACAGTGTCTGTGGATTAAGGGTTAGCAATTTCTAAAGAAAAGTTTAGTGTGGCTTTGTCTACAGTAAGGGTATGTAATTCAATTTTTTTTAATCCATCACGCTTTATGCCTCCAAATCGCATAAGTCTCTGACCTCATCTTTTCAGCCTAAACATAGCACAGTTCAAAACACGCATGCAGATGTCAGGCTCTGAACAAAGGATGAATATAAATTAGATTTCAAGCACTGGAATGGTAGTTTCCATTCTTTTGAAAGTATGAAGGGAAAGAAATAACTCCACATCTGGGATCACAGTTTTATCCACTATTACAAAACAGTGTGCTTTTACTTCCCACTATACCATGTACTCTTTGTTCACAATTTTTTAAAGTTTTGGTCATATCATCAAGATAGTTGTGTCAAGACAGCTCTGGAATAGTTAAAAATGTGTATCTTTTACTCTTAGCCTAGCATAACTTGTATCCTGCACGTATTAAATATGATCATTTTGTTAAATGTTCGAGAAGAAATAGTATATGGCCAAAACACAGGGGTTTAATTTTTTTTTTTCTGTAATTACACTTTTCTCCCCTTTTCTATATAATATTTTAAGAGGAGCATTGAACAAATCACAGAGTGTTTACATCCCTGCTACTATTGTAGCAGTGGTTTTGATGACATGAAGGTTACACCACAACCTACACTAGAGAGGCCACAGGCTCAAATCAACTGCATTCTGTTGATTTCAGAAAGGCATCTAACACCTTACAAACCAGAAGCTGAAACGTCATTGATCTTAAAACATTCCTCCATTGCATTTCTAACATTTTCATAATCAATCCAGGAGCCCTAAGAGTCACAACACTGAGCCTGTTGTGACTCCAAGGATGTATGTTATTGCTTGAACAGAAAAGAATTTGCTTCTAAGCATTCCAGAAAACTAATTTCCTGCATGTCACCTGCAATTAATGATAGCTGAATGAATAAAGCAAAAAACTTTTGTGTGAAGAAGACACTCAGGATGAATAACTAGATTTTGATTCTTTTATTTTTCATCTAAACTACAATCACGGCTAAAGGCAAGCATAGCAAGTTGCTTCAAGCTATTGACAGGTTGTCAGATGTACCAGAAGTGTAAGAAAGTTTAAAAAAAACCATTTCACATTTTCATTTCCCGATAGTAGATTCCTTTAAGAAAATACGACAGTGGTAAATATATAAATAAAGACAGATTGGCTATCCTTTTCATGTTACCTGACTTCTGTTCTCTTGCTCACATATAAGTACTCCCCACACCCCAGGGAAGCAACTTTTCACAACTAAATACAAACTAGACAAACTAACTTAATTTCTGAGAATTAGAAGGAAATGAGCACTAATTTTTTATCTTGTCTCACTGAAGAATCATTTCTCAGATAGAATGAAATAATTAACATTTACTCTCCAGAGAAGACTCCCAGATGGTCCGAGTCTGAGTGCAGGGGAATTTTGGCAGTGGAAATGGCAGCTTATACCTCAGTGATCTGAAAGCTGGCATTTCAGTTGTCTTGTTTATGAGCAAGAATTTCACCTCTGGACCTTACACTTTGCATCTATTAAAGCAACAATGACTAAAACATGGAAGAGAATGAGGTCCAAGGAAGTACTCTTGTGACCTTGTGCAATGGTCAGCTACCCATTCTACTTGGAGGCAGTCACATCAGGCCTCATGGCTGAAGGCCAGGATGGTTCTCCACAAAAAAATGAGCTACCCCAGGAATGACCAATAGATCATCATTATCATTCAGGAAAACTCAGAGGAGAGTTATGACTCTGACACACATTTTGCATAAGAAGTAGCTCTTGCAGCTATATTGGACAACCCCTAAGAATCATTCATCTCATACATGAATGATCCTGGTCAGACCCACAGGACAGATATTTCCTGCATTGCAGCAAAACAAGCAGAGTGTAACAGCCTCATAATACTCATGGACCAGTATTGTTTAATGTATTCATCAACGACCTGGACGAGGGGACAGAGTGTATGCTCAGCAAGTTTGCTGATGATACCAAACTAGGTGGGGTGGCTGACACCCCAGAGGGCTGTGCTGCCATCCAGCGTGACCTAGACAGGCTGAAGAGCTGGGCAGAGAAGAACCTAATGAGGTTCAACAAGGACAAGTGTTGGGTACTGCACCTGGGGAGGAAGAGTGTCAGGCACCAGTATAGGTTAGGGGTGGACCTGCTGGAAAGCAGCTCTGAAGAAAAGGATCTGGAGGGCTTGGTAGACAGTAAATTATCCATGAGCAAGCAATGTGCCCTTGTTGACAAGAAGGCCAACAGAATTCTGGGCTGCATAGGGAAGAGTGCGGCCAGCAGGTCAAGGGAGGTCATTCTCCCCCTCTACTCTGCACTGGTGAGGCCACAACTGGAATACTGTGTCCAGTTCTGGGCTCCCCAGTTCAAGAGAGACGGGGAACTACTGGAGAGAGTCCAGCAGAGGGCAACAAAGATGACTGAGGGATTGGAGCATCTCCCTTATGAGGAAAGGCTGAGAGAGCTGGGACTCTTTAGCCTGGAGAAGAGAAGGCTGAGGGGAGACCTTATTAACGTTTACAAGGATCTAAAGGGTGGGTTTAAGGAGGATGGAGCCAGACTCTTTTCAGTGGTTCCCAGTAACAGGACGAGGGGTAACGGCCACAAGCTGGAACATAGGAAGTTCCGATCAAATAAGAGAAAAAAACTTCTTTGCGGTGAGGGTGACAGAGCACTGGAACAGGCTGCCCAGGGAGGTTGTGGAGTCCCCTTCTCTGGAGACTTTCAAGACCCACCTGGATGCAGTCCTGAGTAATGTGCTCTAGGCAATCCTGCTTTAGCAGGGGAGTTGGACTAGATGATCTCTAGAGGTCCCTTCCAACTCTGAAAAATTCAATGGAATTCTGTGAAAATGACCATTTCTCTTCCTTCCTGTACTGTTTTATAATGCTGCATTCCCTCCAACAATTTCTTTAGTTAATCTTTCCACACCAAGCAAAATAACTGTCTGATAGAACCCCTTCCCCTATAGACACACATACAGATACCCAACCACAAACTTCAAAGTACATGATTGCTGGCAGTTCCTTCTTCCACGGCTTCACTAATTTCTTTAATTTAGTGAGGAAAACTTGTGCTTACAGCTTACTGGAGAACCAATCATCCTGTTTCATGAGAACTAAAAAGGCAGGACAACAGGTTATTTATGTAAGCTCTGCTGTAATTTGACATCCCTGTTGAGCGCCCTAATTCCTGGGTTGAAATAGTTTTGTCTTGGATCATTTTGAATCAGGCACAAAACCTGAACCTCTCAAAATTCAGACAAGTGCTTAACTGATCAGCTATAGCAAAAAACCCCCAAACAACGCCCAAACAAAAAACTGAATGTCCTGAAGTACTAAAACCATTCCAATTAACTCATCATTAAAATCAAGGTTTGGTGTATTTTTATTCTTTGCTTGTATAGATACAGTAGCCTAGAGCTTTCTCCCTCATTTATCTCTTTGCATTGGATCTGGCAATGAAGCATAAATGCTGAACTGGTGGTATCACAGCCATTTCCATAGCAACACACCAATTTCCCAAGTATCATCATGGCTCTACTGTCACTGAAAGCTGTAAGAAAAGCAAGGCTGAGGGAATGTTTGTCAAGCATTCAAACACAGCGCTACTTTCAAGTATCTTCTTACAGTAGACCAAACCCTACACCTTCAGCTAAAATACGGGGACAAATATTTTATAAACCAAACAAACAAGTGCTTGGGTTGGTTTGTTTGTTTTTTAAATCAATTTTAATGTATAAATTCTTTAGTTATTTCCAGTAAATCTCAAACAGTGGACGGAAGACTACTTCAAAATAGATACTTTATTTTATTGTTCATTCCTATTCCTTTTATCATTTGTATCACAACAAAGATTATCTAAATAAGGGATGACATTTGCACATGCTTTACTGCAGTAGTGCTCAATATAGCCCTTAGAGGATAGAAGAATACAAAGTAGACTAGGTTTTAAACATGAAGTTGATTTAAAATTTCTTTGCCTACTACTGACACTCATTATTTACTAAACAACACTAATAGCAAATTGATATTCATAACAGCATAGGTTTCATTGTTAGTTAACAAACAAAAAAGCTCTGGAAGAAAGCTACCACTTTAATAACAAGATCATAACTGGTGAAGATACCAGTAAATTAAAATAAACAAAAAAACCACCCAATAACAACTTTTTTAGCAAGTGATCTGAACTCTAATGAAATTTAAAAATTGTATGTTTTTCCAAGAATGCCCCATAATTTTTCTCAGAAGAAATCCTAAAGCTAATAAGAAAATCATTTGACTACAAATTGTTATGCCAAGCCAATTAATCACTGTGCTCCTATTAGAGCATTTCAAATATATTATACGTTGACAAGTTGCCTACACAATAGCAGTCTTGTGACAGAAAGTAAGAAGCAAAGGGAGGAAAAATTAAGAACACATTGAACACATGCTCTGTCTTCCAGAGTCTCCTCTGCCTTTTACAGAACTGCTCTGAATCAAAGGTCCATACTTTCCTCCATCCCAACTCACATCATTACAATTCCAGCCCGCCCACATGCCTACCCAAGAGCCATGTTTTTTTTCTCAGATCCTGTAACCCTTTCAGGACTTCACAACAAAAAAGTCAAGCCTTGATAGACTTTTACAAGAACCAAATGCTTCCAGTGACACCCAGTCAGCTCATCTTAAACAGCCAGCCATCGCATACAGAGAGGATTTAAAATACTTCTGTAACTAAAGGAAAGCCTTGCATTAAAAGATGGGTCTATAAGCAAACTAAGATGTTTCTGTCGGTCAGGAGAAGGGTAAAGAACAACATGGATCATCTTCCAGGATTATGTATCACACAAAACCCTGTTTTGATGGTTTGATTCACAGCGCCTGGTACCTTAAAAGAGAAATGGCTAGCTGCACGGAGAAACAGATAACTGGTATGACGGCTGAAAATGCTTTGTGATGCAGGAAGCTTATGATTTGTTTATCTGATAGGGAGGGAACCTCAAAAACAAAACTGTAAGTGAAGTTAAACTTTACTCTTAAGGTATCAGGAACACGTCTAGAAGAGATCTGAGCTGTGCTATGAATCTGCTCCGTCTGTTGCACCCTTCCTATTTCTTTATCTGCTGAGCCCTACCTCCTCCTACCCCATCCTTTCACCTTCCTATTTGCTCCAATTTAAGCTCAGCACTATCAACTCATTCAACCCCATTACTTTTGTTTTCATTGCACTCAGTCCCATACTTCAGGCATGCATTTGAGGTCTGAACTGTCCCAGCTCACCTCGCCTCATTCCAGTGCATTTCCCACCTGCCCTGTCTAGGAAAGCAATAAGCACTTCAGCCACTTTCTTGCCTGAAATTCCTACAGTTCAGAACCTCCCTCCTATGCTATCCTATTAGACTCCCCAAATCACCCTTTATTCACATACAGTGTGGTGATGCATTTACCTAAGAGATAACAGCAATAATGTAATACTATCAAAAGACGAATGTTTCCAACTATTTGGCTGTAAACCCATAATCTCTAAACTTTTCCTACTCTGTCTCACTTTTACAACACAGTACCACTTAGTTTTTTACTTGCTTGCTTTTAGAAAAGTACCTTTCACAGGAGGGGACCTAGTAAGCATTGTTGATGTGGTGTAACTTAGGAGAATTAGAGGAACATAATAGTCCATCTCCCTCTCAGTTAGGCCTCAGTACAGAGGACTGATTCAGATAACCTCACTCATGCGAGTTTTCTCTTTTGTTGCCTATCAACGATTTCAGTAATTTCTACACCAGCTGAAAGACTCAGTGTTTGGAAAGCGCACCTACCTTCCTTAACATACTTTGAGAAAAACATTGCCAAAACTACTCAGCCAAATAACCTTCTTAGAAAAGAGTTTACCTAGCAGCTGAGCAAAAAAGGGATGAAATTTTCTGGTGGTACTAACACAGACTCCACAGCTGCTGCCACTTCCCCCATTACCACAATGTATGCATGCAACGCAGTGGATACACAAGGCTGAAGACCTTCCTGCCATGCTCCATATCTACTGTTTTGTGATTGTCCACTTTTCTCATGAGACTTTAAACAGCTCTTTGCAAAGCAGGTGTGTCACATAACTTCTCTTGGCCTTTTTTTTGTCTCTACTGTAATGAGTGGAATTGCACTTGCCCTACCTTCATTTTTTCTTCTCTATCTGTTCAATACATAGGACAAGGCATGATTACCTTTACTGTTGCATAGAACCGTTGTTGCTATAGCACTAGATTTAATTTCCTGCTTCAGATATGCAACACTGAGAATTATAAATATAAAACTAGCAGTAAAATCTTCACACATCTAGCTTTGTTTCTGCCTAACAATTATATGAAGAGTCAAATAGTGTAATCAAGAAGAGATATTTCAGGTACTACAGATGTAACTGTAAATATTTATTCATCATCTTCTTTTTTATTTTAGTCTAAGACACACACCCCTGATCCAATAGCTGTGGTGACCCAACAGCCTGAGAAGGAAGTCAGTATTATGTTGTGAGAGCAAGATAAAAACTTCATGCAAAATGATTCTCACTGTTCATTTTTCCAAAGAGCAAAATCATTAAAAGTACAGCATAATGCTCTGTAATTATAATCTAAGTCATTTCCCCTGTTAAAAATACATTCTAATTGCTTTAAGTGAAAACACATCATTATAACTTCCCTTGAAAGGGGAACTAATAAATAGATTAGTAAAATCCTACAGTCAGTACATTAAATCATGTTTATTCATTCAGCTGAGACTGGAACATGTAAAGTACATCTTCTTATGGAAAGACACAATTAGGGAGAATGGCTGGCTCATGGGATTAGCCAAGGGATTTTGAGTTTTCCACATCTAGCTTAGTGGTGTGAATCCTGCCCAGCTTGGTGTTGACTGAAGCTTATTACCATCTGCTGCCTGCTCTGTGTCCTACATAAAATGAATTGGTTGTCTTTGGCCAATTCCAAGCTCACAGGTGTCCAGCATTACAGCAACTGGCAGTAATTAGCACACCTTTAAGCAATGTCAGCAAAGATGCAGAAGATTTTAAAAGTAAAACAAAGATGCTTACATAATTTGGTATCAGCAGTGTACCAAAGCCACGCTTTGGGAAGAGACAGGATGATGCAATGGGTATTATCTCCATTTTTTACTGTGCTTCCTCTGCTAAATCACTGAATACAGATGATTACATTCTTGCATAAAACTTTAAATGTCTAATTTCACTAGATTTAAAAATCTCAAGGAATTAAAGTGGCAACACCTTTTTAACTCTGAAAGCTTAGGTTTTTCTCATCTTAGAAGAGGATTTTAATAGTTAAAATATAGTTACTATAATTAGTGTGGCTGTACTCAGAGAACCTTTTTGGTGTGTACAATGAATTATTACAGTTTCTATGACCCCTAGAACAGCTCTGCAGGCAAACACCCACTGCAAGCAGGAAGAGAGTAACAGAGAGTTACAGATTAAATTATCCAGGTTCTTTATTATTAACCTTTAGGTGAGCAGGCCTGCTTCCTTTGGTCATCTCAGTCATCTCAGATACACCTTTGTTTTGTGAAATAAGCAATAACCCATACAAACAGCAAACTAACCGAGTGACAGAATAATTACCTTGTTAAAGCGCTGTGTTGATACTGTATCTGAACTACAGTAACATTAGGTATGAAATTAAAAGGATAATGAGTATTTGCCATGTACTTCACTCTCTAGCAATGAGTCCCTAGTCAAGCCTGTTATTAGTAACCACAGTCAACATGCCAGGAGCTGGAAAAGCTTTTTAGGAAATCTGGCCAGGTGAAAACCACTGTATTTCAATGTTGGTTTTAATTTCAGAATAGATGAAAAGTCTTTTAAAGTTACAGTAAAAAAGTTTTGAAGTAAATAACAGGAAATCTCTCACTTTCCAAACCTACAGATTTAGAATTAATTCCCAGTGACGATGCCCTGCCTCCGCCTCCTTTAAGTTGCATTTCAGGCTGCTACCATCTTCTCCACCAGCCAGAATCTGCCATTGTCCATTATATGACTGGCACAATAACATGTACCCATAGGTCAAACTAAACTTTGTATCATGGGGGATGAATTTTGTTAAGGAAGCCCAGGAAGGAAAAAATATAAATTAAATACTTATTTTCATGTCTAACAAATGCAAAATAAAATATTTGGTTTCAATCTTTAAATTCAAATTGGAAATCAGAAACATGAATTTAAATTTTAAATTTACAGCTATTTTTTAATTTCTTATAAAAAATAATTCCTATAGGAATTGTATTTCTTTAAAAGGAGTATTTGCAGAAACTTCTTAAGTGTCCTCTAATTGTTGCATCTGGCAGCTCCATAAACATTGCTCATTGTAATCATTTAATTCCAGTGGTGTTCCATAAAGCAAATAAGCAAACAAAACCAGCCAGATTTGAAACTTCAACTGTTTTTTCAAATACTAAATTTGAAGCTTTTCTGGAGTTTTCATGCTTTTAAACATTCAAACTGTGCAGTAATTTTCCTTTGGTCTCTTGCATAAGGATGTCCCTTTTTGGGATGACTTGCATTTAAATCAGTGGAAAACTTTCCATTTATTCCACGATCAAGACCTTGCTGTTTGCAGGCAGAGATATACTGAAACCCTCTAAGAAAGGTTGAGCCTCTAAGAGTTTTAGTATACAGAACTTGTGAAGTTCCCTTCTTCAAGAGGAAATATGGGCATTTGGCTGAAGCATTAATGGGAAACATCTTGTTCTTCAGATCCATGTCCCTCTTTGGATGATAAATGACAACAATTAGGACTCTTCTTTCTCGTGACACAAAACACAAATGTCTTTACTGAAACCTAAAAAAATGCATATTCTGTTTGACAGGACAAAAAGCCACTGTGCCAAGTTCTGTGAAAGTCCAGTCCACAAACTGGCACTGGGTTCCATATGTATTTTGTACATATAATCCAAAAATAATAATATGCATAATATGCAACGACGTACATATGTAGACAGGAAAATACAGCAAAACAGCTGTCATGTCCTGTATCTGAAATGAGTTATTCTGTCCTATGAAGTTTAGTTCCAGATGAAACAAAAATATTGAGTATCTATTCACAATAGACAAGCCTTATGGAGGAGTACATAGAATTTATGATTCACTGAGCATCTTTATTAAAGCAACAAAAAAAAATCAAAGATAAAGGGAAGAAAAACAAAGGAAAAATGACTGTGTAAATTGTAGTGGCTTTTAGTTAGGTATCTAATTAGTCAAAATGAAAAGTAGAGATGGCAACCTGCTTACTTTACTGATTTGATTTACTCTGATGTGGAATAGCTTCTGCATATTTTACACGTCACCTTCAGAGCAGAAAGGTTATCTCACCAACAGCACTTTGTATTCACAGACACTCTTTCTCCTGCTATAACTGAATACAGGGCTTCCTCCGTGTATTTTTCTGCTTCCCTTTGACACATGATCAAGGTTAAAGATCAAGTTAATAATGTTGAACAGTTTCAATAGCTGAAAAAGTATCTGTATTTCCTACTTCACTCAGACAATGGAACTTCAGTAGCTATAGAAAAGGTTCATCAGTCCATCTAGCAGCCTCATCTTTCTCATAAATGTACGTTTGCATAAAGAATCTCTTGATAGTCACAAGCTGGCTCCATTAAGCTTCAGTGAGATTGACTGCAAGAAGCAGCGATAGCTGTATAAGTAGTTGCTGATTCAAACTTCCACCTAAAATGCAAGAAAATAGCATGACCGAAATAATTCATGCTTCAACTTGCTGTAATTGCAGGGCACAATCCAGCTCTGTGCAGAAAGCCAACACTCGGTTCATTCTGTTAAATAAGACTCTTTGGTCTCACTTTGACAAGCTGTTTGGGATATAAGTCCTTGCACAGACTTTCGTTACAGTTCTTCATAGGATAGAATTCCACTTCTGGTCTGAAGAACCATATATATTTGCACAAAATTACTTACGCTTAACAGGCTTTGTAGTCTTTGTAGCCAAGTATTTACATCTCTCTCAAAAAAAAAAACAAACCAAAAAACCAGAACAAAATGTATAAAAGATACTCACTCATACTGCTAATATAAATTGTGCACACCTCAAAGAGAAAAGCTCTATTTGCTGAATATTATATTGTACATTGAATTCCATCAGGGAAGTTTTAATTACACTTATTCTTAAAGTTTAACCGTACTGTTAAGATGAAACTGCAGTGTTATAACTAAGATAGAGCACTTTCATGATTAAGAAAAACCAAATTATTTAGTAGTTGGCAAACATTCAAATACTGCTATTAACATGGTATTTTTAAATGAATACTGAAAAGAAAAAAATTAAGTCTGATATGACAGCATTACATATGGATTTCACTAACATCATCAAATAAAATTCATTCTTAAAATGCAGATTATGATACACTTTGTGAGAAACTAAAAACCAAATATTTTCAATATAGAATTTTAAGTTGCATCCAATTCTAATATTTTTTCACCTGAACTTTGGCCTGTATTTTGGAATAATACAGAATTCTAGAAAAATAACAAAGTATTTACAACAGCTGCACCAGGGATGCAGGTTTTAGCCAATGCCCATTATGATAAAAAGAAAAAGAGAGAAATGATGAAGACCTTTCATACTCAAAGCTGATTTGTTTTTTATAAAAAAACTTAGTGATATACATTAATATTTTGAGATCTCTGAATATCAACCAGGCATATCCACCCTAAGTTGTAAGGAAAATGTATGTGAGTCAACATAAGTAGGTTGGAATAGGTGCCTCAGCTTTCTCTTAAAGCAATTGAGTTTGGCTTGGGCAAAATGGGTTTCAAATAGAAAAATTACATTCTACATTGTAAGAGGCCACTGGCTTGCCATTTGCTTTGTGATTAAACGGCACAGGCACCACTATAATGAGGCAGTCTATCAAAGTCTTCTACCTGGTTGTTTACACTCCACGAGACTGTATGAATGAAGGTTTTCAAAGTTTTCATTAAGTCCTTGGCTGCTGTGCATGCACAAACACAAAGCCAATTATTTTAAAGGTACACAGGTTTTTACTCTTTTTATCTTTCTTGAGAGCATTACTGCTGCTGCTTATGCTTCACTGAACAATACAAATAGGGACAAAATTCCTGTCTTTCGAGCGGTCTGTTACAATTATCCTATTTATACATAAAATGTGTTCTAATACACAGGCATCAACACCTTAATTTGAATTTTCAATTGCAATAGTAAATTCACGGAGGCAGAGGAGGTTTAATGAAATTACATAGATATTTTAAATAAAAATAACTAGCTGTCTGAATATGCACATTTCTGTATACTATTCCCGTTCTCTAAATCATATCAGTTTGGTGGGGAAAATCTTCTCTTTTTTATTTGAAGAAAAGAGTACACAATAGACCAATATATAAACATCTATTCAGCTACCCCGCTATCCCCCTGGTGTCTTATTCTATTATTGTTTCCTCTATCTGTAGAATGTTTTTCTCTCTTCTTTTTTCTATTCCAGACCCTGATCATGTAAACACTTCCACAAAGACAAATTCATTTTTTGAGGAGTTGATTTAAGAAACTATTACAACATTTGCTGAACTAATTTCTGAGCTGACAAGGAAGAAACATTCTGAATTCCAAGGCTGGCAAGCCAAGTGACTCATATCTCCGTATTTTCTTCAGGTGAGGTTATCCATCCTGAATCTCAAGTCCTCTACAATGTACAATATACTCCTATATTCAATGGCAAGATCTATGGTTTTTTTTATGATTTTATTTTTAGATAATTTCCACATTTAAGTGTTCAGTATAAAATCACACTTTTTTCTCAAACAAAAACAACAAAAACCTTACAATCTAAGGGTGTCATTTTTTTTTAAACATAATTACAAATGCTTTTGCAGACATAAACCAAAATAAAATAGGTTCTACATCATGTATTTTAGGGGATTTATTTCAAAGAGCTCCTTACATAAATGTATTTACCCATTTACCAAAGCTATACTTTGTTATGGACCAAGCAGGCACTTTGTTCATAAATTTGGATGCTCCAAAAGCTGGGCGGCTAAATTCAAACACACTGAGTTTTGGAAGAACAGCTTAATGAAAGTAAGTTAATATATCATCAGAAATTACATACGTATAGCAACACTGAAATTTGTAAAATAATTTTTAGCAACTTTATTATTGTTCAACAGAAATAACCTCCCTTCCAATCACTAACATTTGAAAATTAATTCATTATAAACTTATTTAGAGAAAATAAGAATATCTATCTAAGCCATCGATTTATTGTTTCTATCTTTACCTAAAACACTGGACTTGCATTAATTTCTCATGCAACAGATGAAGATCTTTCAGTTAGGAAGGCACATAATTTATCCTGAACCCATATTTAATTCATTGATCTTAGAGGATGAAAGTAGCAACCAATTTTCCTGAAAAAGAATAGAAAGATTTATCTGAAACGTAGAGTCTTCTGTAATTATTTTTTTTCAGTTTAAATCAAGATAAGAAGTTTGAACTTTGATATAAGTATATAGCTCATGTCATTAATGTCCCTCTGTCAGAAAACATGTCACCAACCAATGCAGCTATATTTCAGAAGAAACGACGTGCATGACTAAAGAGCTTATACTGGTACTACACAGTGTAACGCAGGGAGAAAATAACTTACACAAGCTAAAGTACAAAGGCAATATATCCAAGTATAATTGTCTATATTAATCTAAATTTTGAATACATCATTTGCATTTCAAAAAGACATTTGGTGCTGTCTATTAAGGAAACAAGGCAACCCTGATGTAAGAAGGAATATAGATGATCTTTAAGGCCCCTTCCAACCCTAACAATTCTATGATCATGGACTGGATAAATAATTGAGTAAAAGATGGGAAACAGGGGTAGGAGCGCTCATTCAGTTGTCACGATGGAGAAGGGTCAACAGCGAAGCTCTGCAAGAGCCTTCACTGGTTCCATATTCCCTGGGGGCCTCATAAGAGGGCAAGCAGTAAGGCAACTAGAGATGACGCACTGGTGCTGGAGGGGTGAGGGCAAGCTGTGAGAAAGTACAGCACACCGGGCACTTCTGAGCAACCAGGCACTGAAACAGCAATAATGCTGGCAATGCTGCAATGGCAATAGCATGCCAAAATTGGGCATGCAAACACAGCAGTTAACACAAGCCGGGAAACCAGGCCCATCTATTTTAGGAAATTAGGGGCTTTAAGCCTCAGCATCAGTATACAGAGTTCCCTAAAAACATTAGCTCAGTCAGAAAGGCAAATCAAGTGCTAGGAATGATCAGGAAAGAAACAGAAAAACGGAGAGCATTTTTATGCCACTAAGACCATGGTTCACCCACATCTGAGCTCATCTCATCTTTCATTCTTCTCCAAGAGGGAGAATAGGAAGGGTCAGAGGGGGAAACAGGAGCTCTCCCAGAAGTATTAAACAACTCCTGTCAGAGGACTAATGAGGCCTCTTCAGCTTAAAGAAGGGATGGCATGGCTAGGAGGGTAGGCCAAAAAGCGACTCAAAAGCGATCAAAAAGATCAAAAGCGACACGGTATGAGAGAGCTGGGGTTAAATTATTCACCAGCTCTTCCAGTGGAGGAACTGAGGGTAGGAGATGAAAACAGCAAGATTCAGATTCAAGCCAGTCACAGGAGATGGTTTTTCTGGCAGTGATTAGGACGCCATAGAAGTATTTTGGCAAAGAGTATTGTGGATGCAAAAAGTCAGCAGTGGATTCAAGGGAAGGCCGGACAGGTGCTGGGGAGGGATCTCTTAAGAGTTACCAAGTAGAGAAACCATGGAAGACTTAGGAAAGCTCATGAGTGAGAAACTGCTGGACGCTGGGACACCACTTGTGAAAAATACTGTATACACTTGTTTTGCCTTTACTGTTCACGGCACGTCAGCTTATGGGCACTGATGGAGAAAAACGATTGCGCTAGATGCACTTGTCATTTTTATGACCCATAATGTATCTTATGTTTATGAATTGGGTCAATACCCAAGCAGTCACCTCTCTGCTCTTGGTGAGAGTCTTGAAGGGACATTAAAATGAAATGAGAACTTCAGGCTTTGTGTTTACTCAAGATTTGCAGCATAATTCCTGACAGAAACGGTGGCTGAGTTTTCTGTCAATGACCATTCAACAGTAACATCATCGCATTTTCTGCAGTCATTTATCTTTTCTTCAAATGCCTTCTTGTGCTAAATCTTACCTTTTGCAAAATTTGACAAGACTGCAGGTAATGACACCAAAGAGACAGAATGCAAACATGTAGAATATATATCTCAACACTGTCTAACCTGCCTTTTTTAAGCTGCTGAAGAGCACCATGGAGCATCCTGTGCATTCTCAACTGAAAGTCAGTGACAACCCTATAGCACTTTCCCATAGGTAAATAACTTTGTTTATAAATTCTTCAGACATCAAAAATTAGTATGTCATTTCTGACATGGCCTCATCTTTACAAATCTTCTCACACATCTTTCAAAAACCAGCTGGAAGGCATAGCACATAAAAGGTAACATCATACCATAACAAACAAACAAAAAACACCCCAAAAATATCAACAACATTAAAAAAGAGAAGAAACACTTACAGTCTTTTTAAAAAAAAAAAAATCATTAAAAGCAGATCCAAACAAGTACTTAGTTACCAAAGGAAAAACTTGGATGTAATGAATGCATAAATCCACACCTGTGACCTAAAAAAATCCTGCTAGCCTGCCAGTCCTAAAAGAAACAAACTGATATTAAAATACTAAAATACAGTGACTAAAAGACCATTTCTAAACAATTTAGAGAAACATCAGGGAATTTTTTTGACTACTTGTTCCTACTGAGTTATTGAGTTCGTAAAGACGAACACTCAAGGCCCATTCCAGTTTCTACAATGCAACAATTCTACGGACTGAACTACACCTTTTTCTTTCTTATAATTAAATTAGAGTAAAATATAGGAACTATCTTTTCCTCTCCTTGTATTGATTGTGTAGATGATGGTACACCTACGATGCAAGAGATCCATATCTGGATCTTCAGACAAATGCTTTTTTCAGAATATTATAACAGAAAAGCTAGCTATTAGACATTTTTTAAAGAGATTTTAAGTGCCTTCTCCAACGAGAGGTTATTAAGCTATGTTTCTGAATAACCATTCAATAGACAGAGAAGGAATATCCTTATGCTACAATTTTCCACACTAAACCCTTATGACCACTCCTCAGTCACTGTATTTCAAACCCAATCTCAGCCATCCATGCCCCTCGAGGGAAAGCCAATGAACCTAACTCTAAAATTTGGCATTTCACTTCAGAAGCCAGAGCTGAAGTACTACCTTTAACTTTTTTAGAATATTTCCTGACCTAGCCTTTAAAAACATGCTACAATAATAGGGTTTACATTAATTTACAAATGAAAAGGTATACAAATAAGTAGGGCTGGACTGCTATTATCTGATGCATGGCACATTTGAAAATCTCCTCTTAAATCAAAAGAAGAATAACAGTGGTCTAAGTGCTTATTGGGAACAAAAAAGAAACATCAGAATAAAAACGACAAAGTAAAAATGGATTTCTATAACCATTACTACAGATTTTTCTTTCTTTGTTACACAACAGTGTCATTAGAACTGCGATTCTGAATGTAAGTTTCTATGGTGTTCTTGCATGTCAGCTTGTTTGTGAAGGATATTGTAGATTTCTTTTACTTAAGGTTTGTGGTTTGTTTGCTCTGGTTTTATTAACAATGGCAAACAACTGATATGGGACAATTTTGTGAAAGAATTTCTATAAAATAATGTCCCAAGAAAATTGGCACAATATTACTTGAATTGTGAAATTGAAAAAGTCAATTAGCTTAGGGCTTCACAAGCTTAATGTTGGCAAAACTTCGTAACACTAAAACAGCAGCATCAGCAAAACTGTAATTTGTGAATTGATTGAGAAAGTTTTCATTGATAATAGCTGAAGTTAAGTACAGGCATGAGTGACCAGTCATGAATCTCCATTAACAACACCAACCTGAAAAATATCAGTAATAACATATACGATAACAGATATAAGCTAACGGCTCATTATGAAAACGGTACTTTGTTCTGTTACAGTACTTAATGTAGAAAACTGGTATTCATTCATTAGATATACATGCAAAATACTCTAATCTCAAACAGAATCCTATAGATGGTTTAAATGTGTTTCCAGTGGCATGACTGATAGCCTTTCTGATAATTTCAACAGGATCAAAACCTATTATGGTACTATGTTCCTTCTCCAGCACAGATAAGGAATCAGGAAGTGCTCTGTGAACTTGCTTTAAAATATATAAATAAAAATCTATTTCATGATATGCTTAAGATTTTTTAATATCTTGTAATTTAATAAAATTACACTATTTATACCAGTGCAAGATTTGCAGTGTTCTGACTTATGACCATGTAGCCTAAGCCTTAAGATTTTATCTGTAAAAATATCATTAATAACTTTTTTCTCATTTTTCTTTCATGATAAGAATATTATTGTTATCTTTAAATAACTATTAATGAAATGGTTTTTATGCACTAAGTGTGAACTTCCAGAGTAAAAATCAATTGCAAACCTTTGCAACAGGAATTGAAATCCACCTGCCAAGCACTTGCTTTTTAAGTTCTTAGCTGTCAATGCTGAAAACAAATGTACTTAGGGAGAACTAAGTTCTTGTTCTTGCTCTTCAAGACAAATGCTAACCATGCTATAGTATACGTCTTGTTTATGTTGATTGTACAATGCTTATAAAGGAATAGCTCCTCAGCCAGACCTCCTCAGTGAAAGAAACATCATTTCTCCCTATTTCCAGATGTTCCTTACTATTTTTCTTTCAAAGAGTGAAATCAACATACTTCTAAAATATTAACATAATTAAAATCCCACAACATGCGGATCACATGAGTTATCAGAAACAGTCTGAGGGCTTGTGCCCAGGATTTGTTTGGACAAGAATTAGGAGAACCTGGTCCTGTACGTAAATATCTGCTACCGTGTAGCCAATGTACAGTTGCTTAACAATTTCTTATAGGTAAGAAAAAATATATTCCCTCTTCTGACAGTACATACCACAGATTTTAGGATTTTAACTGAAAGAGTTACAATGGAAAAAGTGGCATTTTATAAGAAAAGCAGACATGTCGCAAAGAATTTAATTTGGACTGCATTAGGCACACCCCCAGCACATCTTTGGGATATTTTCACTTAAAAGAATTCTAGTCAGAGTCCTCCAAGATGGCATTGTAATGCAAACCAGAGCCTAAGTGGGGACAAAGAAAGGTCCTTCTATTCCAAATGAAATGCTGAGGCAGATGCACCCCTAGAGATCTGTTTGTGATAAAAACAATCAGAAAACAGTAAGATGAAAATAAGAAGATAAAAAACTTTTTGCAAAAACAAAGGGATCACCTTACTGATTTTCATAGACATTTGCCTAACTTCAGTTTCAAAATGCATAAATATAAATATTTTATATTACAACTGGTGTAGATTATTTAAACAACGTTAGTGCTGAACACTTAAAAGTTGTGTCTAGAAATGTGACTTCCTTAAATGAAAGTTCTGGGGAAAATTATGAAAAAAAAATTGTACAGCTTCTCCTCAAAATACCAATTGCCAACAATTTAGTCTTAGAAAATATCTACACTGGAAAAAAAAAATCCACCATAAATCCCACTTTCAAGCTTTTATAATGTGTTTTTAGTCATCTGGAAAGCAAAACCGTGTTGATTCCTTCAAATCCAAAATTTCAAACTGTTGAGAAAGTTCTCTTTTATATGCAATGTATATGTTATGAAGGAATGCTCATGTAAGGAAGCTGACATTTTACTATTTGTTTCTTCTGGGTTGAGAACGTTACCACTGAGTTCATAAACAAAACAGTGACCATCTAAAGCAAAAAACCCCACTCGATTACAAAGAAAATTCTTAAAGACTTTGAACTAATAACAAAGTGACTAGAAACAACAAAACTCTTTCTTGGAAAAAATAGAGGAAAAATTCCACTATTGTTCCAAAATATAAGAGATACTATATATAGTTTCTCTCAAATAAAGAAGGCGAAATGTTACCTTTGGATGAGTTCACTGAAAGTAACCAGAAAGATCAATAAATATATATAACTTAGTTCATTGCAATCAAGACTGGTTTTAGCAAACAAGCCGAAATACACTGTACAGGTAACCTGTTACTGCTGACAGTAAGAGGTTTTGTCTTTCTTGGCCAAATTTTGTGAGTTTCGGCCGTTTATGAGCACAGAAAGAAAATACAGCAACAATTGGGAAGACTACTTGGCTTGGCTTGGATAATTAATCTCACTAATTTTCACAGGATATAAAGGAGGAAGGCTAAAAGCCAAAACTTTGTCTGAGCTTCCTTTGGCATTCTGTGAAACAGTTCAGAAACTAAGTTTGTATTTGCATGCTTATTTAGTACTAGATTAGTTTATTCCAGTTTATATAAATTTACTTTTCAAAGATCCCTTGCTCTATCTGTATCCACATCTGAAGAAAGGAATTCATGCCTGTGGAGTTATGCCTTACGCCACAGTAGTCTCATATCTTCCTCAAAACTCCTCTGATGTAGTTTTAGCTTAATGCTATTGAAGTAACTGATTGGATAATATGTAAAAAAAAACAGAATAAAACCAGAAACTAGGCTTCTCCCTTAGCTCTTGATGTGTATGGGTCAGGATATTTACCGTGTACTCAATTTGCCTTTCATTTGAGCAGGAATTTGTATTTCTTTTAAGCGTACATTAATGGTAATATAGAAATAAAATTAGAAACACAGCTGTGGGATCTAGGTCTCCAGTAAAAAGCAAAAACAGATGGAAAAAGATAGTGAATCTGTTTGGATTTTAAGGAACTTTAACTCCTTCTGTGAGCAAAGAGTACCACAAATTATCTAAAAAGGAGATATTAGAGCACTGATTTTTGATGAGTTTTCAATGTTGCAATGGAAAGGGAAAAAGATTCCTATTTACCTATCACATGCAACAATCTCTTTTCTTTGTGAAAATAATACCAACCTTTTTATTCTCTTTTTTCCGTTTTTTCTTTTTAAGGAAACATATATTTTCAACATGACAGCTTTGAAATGATCGTTATTACGAAAAGTTACATAGTATAAACAACCGTCAGGTGTTCAAAAGTAATGAAAATTAAATGGGCAATTACAAAGGGCAACACTGGTATGTTGGGTAACTTGGACATTGTATTAAAAAAGATAATTAGTTGAATACACTCTGGTACAGAAATAGAAGAATAACATAGGAGGTGATACCATGGTACTTTAAAGAAGAAACAAGAATTAAGCTTAATAAATTAAAACATTCACTCAGTAACATTCATTTCAAAGCGATGAACTACATATAAGTATTTAAGTTAGTAAACTGAAAGTAAATGGAGCAGTTAAAAGGTTAAAGTCTTTTTAAGCAGGATTTAAATTATTTAAAACACTAAGGTAGAACATCAATTAAATGAATAAAAAAAGATTACTGCAACCCAATAGCACTTATACAAGAGTTGAGCAACTCAAGTGAAAAAACTCCAGCCTTTGGAGTGGCCCCATTACCAGTCTAATAAGTAGGAAATGTGACAAAAAGTTTTCTTCCAAGAGATCGGGAATGAACTGTGGAAATACAGAGCAGCAAGCCTGGCTTCCACACCAGTCAAACTAGTTGAAAGCAAAACAAAGAATTTTCACTCTATAGGAAAGGGTAAAGTAAGTATTGCAAAATGGTGAAATGTTAATGTAGCTTTTGGAACTAGGATTATTGCTTCTCAGAACAGACATGGCACAGCTAGAAATGTACTGAGAAGGGAAATAATTGTTACTAAAAGTACATAGCGGCTTCTGTAATGGGATAGACTAAAGTGATGGAAATGCCTCGGTCTGGAAAAGGCATGCCTGAGGAGAGAGGTTGTGTAAGCACATAAAATCATGACTGACAAGGTGAAGATGGATAGGGAATAATTTCTCACTGTTTCATAATGCAAAAAATTAGGGGCATCAGATGAAACTATTTTTTCAGTAAATAAAACAATAAAGGAAGTACCCTTCATATCCCTATAAATAATCTTGTGGAACTTACTGTTCTAGCTGTATTGGATACCAAAGTAGGCAAATTCAGAGGGAAACACTCACCAGGGAGTAGCACTCATGACATTACTGACAAATTTCTTAGGTCAGAAAACACTGAATGCAAGAACCTGGAGAAAGAAGTATCACTCTGATTTGCCCCGATGTTTTACTGCTACTAACATAGGTGTCTTCTACTAATTTCATTGAATACTGAGTTAGGACAGACATTATGGCTATTACATAAACCATATTTCAGAAAAAAAGTATCCATTTACTTTGCCGTTTCTGGTCCTTAGTTCACTGATTCTAATACATTAATACATTGTATTCTATTAATTTTTAACGTCTTCCTTCACTCTCTATGGATTGTGAGTCTACCTATGCTCCCATATGAAATTTTGAGCAGAAAATCTGAGCAAAAAGAAACTATAGAAGTTTCTTCTATTAATCTCATGTGCTCTAATGTCTACAATTAAATGACACAAACATTTTCACACGAGCCACTGTTGGCTCATATAAATAAAAGAAGTCATAGTTGGCCTTCATTAGAGCCTTGCTAGAAACCAGGGATAATAATGAATCCAGGAATATGGACAGAAAGGATGAATTCTGAATGAGAACTCAGTCTCACAACGTGGATGAGAAAACTCAGTTTCATTTCAAATGCCGAGTGTAATTCCCTTTCAGAAACCTTCACAAGGTGAAAGACAGCAAAACAGAGCAGCATTTCTACAAAGCATGACCTGGCATTTCATTTGAAGCTCGCTCTTTCTTCATGGAATATATGAAGAAGGAACTCATTATTTGATTGCTTTAACTGGTCAATAATGCTCCTTTTATGTACCCTAAGTATAAATATCTGTGGATTAAAATTGTATCTCTGAGGAAAATGCATTGAATCCTTAAAGCATCTACACTGTCAAGCAGTAAATCTTCCATACGCAAACTACCTTAAAAAAAAAAAAAAAATGTATTTTTTTACAGAGAATCCTGTCAGATTTGATAATACTGTCACTACTGGTAGACTATAATACCTAATAAAAGGTCTTACTCTACTCTCACAGCAGGTGCCAAAACTATGCAATATTTAATCTCACAACAGTTGGATGGTCCAAACTTTTTATAGAAATTAATTTTACTTTCAAGCAGTTATGTTGACTTGCTCTTGCTTCACAGTTCTTATATGACCATTGGCCACCCTGGAATGGGTGCAGAGCACAAAAGCCTTAACAGAACAAGCTGAGTTTTTAAAATTTTAAGTATTCAAAAGAATAACCCTAACAAACACTAAGACTGAGAAAAAATGACTTTGGGATTCAAGCCTCCAGTCTGCAAGAACTGTGATGAAATTGTGCTTTCTCTTTCATTAGTGGCAAATGGAGATAAAAGTTGAGTATTTTGTACATTCTTGTATTTTTAAATTTACATTAACCAAACACAAGAGAAAACAGATCCAGCTCCCTGCAGAGAGCACAAATATTTCTGTTCCTAATATTATTCTAAGGCTGTTTTTTCACATTAAGATGCCCTTGGCAACAAAACTAGCTTTAGGTTTTCCTGTCCCCAACCACTTGCTTGTGCCCCCAATCTCAGTGCTCTGCTGGTGCCACAACAAAAGAATACTTGTTTGTGGAACCCACTTTAAAGCCTTATAATAAATTATTTTGGCTGACAAGGAGATGGGGAGGGGTCATGTACTTATTTAAGTATTTATGTATTTCTAAAGCAGGATCATTTCCCTCATCCATATCTCAGATGGCATAACTGAGTGACTGCTCCGCTGGTTCCTAGAAAGGAAAGCATAGGGAAGGGATGAAATAGGGAGACTTTCTCACCAAAGTCAGGAAGCTGTTGACCAATTTCTATCATCAGTCCACAGCCACAGAATTCTACACAGCCATTTAATTATGAACCTTATCAGTTCCCTCACAGTCACCTCCCTTTCTTTTGCATTGTAGTGTAGGCTATTTTATAGTGGCAGAGAATATGGAGGTCTCTCATTAACAATTTAATTATCTGTTTTGCTGTATTAGAATTCAAGAAGACGTATGATGATGACTACCCAAAATAAAGAGAACTTATTACAGCAGGGATGTTAGAACTAGCTGATTTTTAAGGTCACTTCTAACCCAAACCATTCAATGTTTCTATTATTGCTATAAGGAACTATAACTTTTTTCCTGAAGAAACATGTGAAAATAGTTCACGGTGTACTTGCGTAACACTAAGCCAGAAAATATAAGCTCAAAAGCAAGACACTACAAAGAAAAGGTTCTCATAGAAATCTGTAGAAATTACAGAATTTACACAATTCAGATGTACAAACAGGAACTTTGTAAAGTTCATAGATACCGCCTCAAATCTCTGCTCTTCCACTGTGATCATTCTGGCCTCTGATTTTGTGACCACAGTTTATAATTGAGGAAAACAGGGATAGCATCATGAAATGTTGATTTTAATGACCATAGCAGTTGAAATTGGCTAGTCAAAAACAGAATTTTTCTGACATATTCCAGATTGTATGTAATATTTATCTATTCTTTTACAGTATTTTTTCTGTGTACTTTCTGCATGTGAAACCCTTACAGGGACACTGTGTAGGATGAGGAAAAGAAAAAAATAATTGCAGCACTTTTCATTTCTCCTCCCCCAAGGCCTTTAAAGTGAACTATTAAGAACTCAATGGCTATAATATCCCAGGAAGAACTCCTCAAGAACTATACCCTGCTAACATAAAGAAGTCACGGTGCCACAGGGTTGGTAAGAAGGGGTTTCTCATATTTTACATTCTCCTTGCAGAAAATAGGGGGAAAACTACTACCACCACCCCCCACCACCCCCCCCGTAAAACCATAAATCACAGTTTTCCTCTTGAGAATTCTGCAGTGAGAACAAGGAAGCCTCATCTCACAACCAGGTTAGCAAACTTATGGTTAATGCTGCATTTTTAAGATAACCAGATGTGGGAGAATTGTTCTTGAACTAAGTCAATTAATGCAGCCCAAAGACAGATCTCTAATTCTTTTTGACATCCAGAGTGTTTTGTATGAAATAAGACTTTGGGTAAATACCTAGCTAGTCACTGATCTAAGCATCAGAAACAAATAAAATGAAATGTTAGATCCTTTGTTTTCTCTTCAAGTTGTTTTCAACTACAATCTCAAATAACATAAGCTTTCTTTTGTCATGCATTGACCACAAAAAATACTTGTTAAAAAAAACTGATTTGGACACTTCAAAAACAGTGCAAAATGGAAAGCAGAATATTCAAAGTCAGTCTGGCCACGCTCACCAAATGGCAATTTGACAAATCTCCCCACATGGTTCACTGAAACAATTCTACAGAAGAGTATCCCATGACAGCAAAGCACAGAGAAATGCAATTGGACTATTTTGTCTTGCTATTTTTGAACAGGGATGGCTAGTATCAACTGAAGTTATGTTTATGATCAACTGAAAGCCAGTCAGTTATTTTGGAAAATTCTTCTAAAGCTGTTTCCAACCACTTAGGCTACAAGCAAAAAGCACCTATTCACAAACCAGCCTTCCCACAAGACAGTAACAAGGTGGGATGACAAGGTACACAGTAAAAACCACTCCCTGACAGTGTACTGTTTCAACGAAGTTTCCTGCTATGACTCAGAGCAGCACAGTAGAGGCTATTACTCACATCCCACTCCTCTGAGGAGCTAACAGCTGAGATAAACCCCAGATGCACTTGCATATCTGCAAGAGTCCCAGCTACGCTGTTTTTTCCTCCAGGTCAATATATCATTATTTTTTACACCATCCCTCAATAAGTGACAAATGTGCAGTAAGTACCATACACTGACAGTCCCACCTTTCCATGAAGACCCCAGAACAGAGCAAGAAGGCCATTCAGAAGACAGCATTCATTTCTACATCTGAGCAGAACTGACCTGTTACTGAGGAATACCTTGCTGTAGGATGTGGATTCTTAGTTCAAACCAGGTCAGTTGTCATCTTAAATCAGGTGACAGTAGAACTACTCCTAGAGGCCAGCTAAAGTATGTATGGAAAAAAACACAGAACGCCAACATAAGAAGGATAGCAAATGAATGAGAGTGCTTCAGCACAGGCCTGCACTCACCTGTGACTTCTGGGAACGTGAAAATCAGAGCAGGAGATGCTATGCATAATGAAAGGTGGAAACATTATAGTATTGCCTTGCAACTTGAAATGTATGTATTTGAAGCTGAGTGTTCAAAATCCTAAACTCCAAGTTTACTGTATGGCACTGAGGTTTTCTATCAGCTAACCAGTTGCTGTTTCTTTTTAAACTCTGGATATGCGACTATGTCTACTTATACCAGATATTTTCCCTGCATAAAAAAAAAATCAGGGAGATATTTAAAATTATACTGTGACTCACTGCCGCTCTAGACATAGGGACCCATGAAGAAAGCTATTCAGTGGGCACTGATGAGAAGGCTAGTGTTTTTTTATGAAGTGAGGGATACTTCAATGGGTGTTAGACCTGGTGAGCCATAATCCAGTTTTATTAACTTCAGAGGGGAATTCCCCTACTCATCTCCAGGTCAATATATCATTATTTTTTACACCATCCCTCAATAAGTGAAAAATGTGCAGTAAGTACCATAGATTTTTTATTTTCTAAGCACTGTATGATTGAGAATTTGATTTAAGTGGAATTTCCTTTTGAGACATGAAAGTCTCTCTTTAACCTGTTACTATATTTTGGTAACATTTTGGCAATGTTAAAATGTCCCTGATGATATTCAGGACCCTTTCCAAATTGGGGTGTTATTTGTGTCATTCAGCAAATTTATTTTTCAGCTTATCTGCTCTGGTGAGACAGTACTGTACGCTAATAGAATTTGATTCCTTTTTCATTTAGGTCTACCCAGAGGTAAGTAATTTGTGGTTCTTGTGTTCAAAGAAAAGGGAGAGAAATACTCTGGGTTTTCCCACATGATGTTCTCTTTTCTTTTACAGTCAAATTCAGAATAAAGAAAACAAAGCTTGTTACAGGCAAGACTGCTCTGCAGCTGGTGGTAAAATTGACAGAACCATTTTAAGTGTAGGTCAGGCATACATCTCAAAAGATGAGATGAAATAATGTAAGTTAGTAACCACAACAGCCATTCCCTCTATAGAACCAATTTTTCATCCAATCCACTAAACCATTGCACAGTTTAAAACCAAATTAAACACTGTACAACAGGTCTGTTGGGAATATGTTGGGAAGACAAACCCACATATTTTAATGTACCAGACCAATGAGTTTGCTTTGCTTTTTATTTTTATGGCCTTTATTTTGCCTCTGAATGTTACAAGATAACAAAGACTGATTAGCTGGGCATCCATTAACTCCTTTAGAAGTGATGGGATTTACAACAGCAGCAAAGCTGCCAGTTTTCTCTTCTGTCTCTTGGGTAAATAGAGAATAACTGTCTTCCAGATGTACTGGCAGTATGTACTATATCCAGTCCGTCTGTCTCAAATTCTTTTCCTCAATTCAGTAATTTTTATGCTAAAAAGGAAGAGTTATATTTTTTAGAAATGATAAATATACGGACCGAATTTGGACTGTTTATTAAAAAGTAATTTATGTATGCAGTTTCCCATGATACAGAAAAGTTGGGATGTTGTTGTCTTTTTACTATGCATCAAATCTATGCAAGTAAAACATTCTTGAATCCAGAACGGTAGGCCAGACCAAAAGTGTTCTGGAACATTTCCAAGTTGTCTAGAACAACTCAATATTAATCTAATAACCCACAGCCACCCTATTTCAGCCCACTGGTTGCAATGTCTTCTGAGGTACCAATTACATCACCAAAACGTAGAAAGAGGATGATAGGCTCCACTTACTGACAAATCCCCTGCTCTCTATTTTTAAATGCTTTTCTAGCCCTTGTATATTGCCATACAAGGTATGAAAATTTTGCTGAGCAAACACATTCCTGGACTTAGGGGCAAACAATTAAAGGATCAATTAAACAAAGTCTCACCACTCTCTTCAGAAAAAGCTATCTATTTGAAGACCTCTGCTGTCTCCCTGCACATGGGGAATTTCACAATATCACAAACTATTCTAATTCTAGGTAGCTATTTAGCTGTCACACATATCTACTTAAATAAGGTTAAATTAAATCTATAAAGGTGGACAGGTACTCAATACATACTTTCCAAATGACCTAAAGGTTTTCTGTGCTGTCCTACTCCAAACTGCTGGTCTCAGCTCTTTGTTACAGTAATTTCAAATATTTATCAAATTTTTAATTTTTATACTATAAAATATATGAAAAAAGTATTTCT